>CM059873.1:16472339-16867339 GCA_030490815.1 Acer saccharum
GGACCCTTACTGAACTTAGATGTTACACGAATACAAAATGTATCTTAGTCCCCATCATCCTCCAGATTTATGAATTTAGGGTATAATCTGTTATTAAAAAAAAAAAAAAACCAAAAAATTACGAGGTTCTTCTTCATCAGGCTCCAACAAGTATTCTGAGCTTGAATCTTATCTACGTAACTCTTTTGAGTTTATAGAAGAAACGGAAGATAAAAAATTTGATATCTTACAATGGTGGAAAGAGTATGGAAAGTACTTTCCAATCATGGCTATGATAGCCAAAAATATTTTTTTCAACACCAGTTTCTATGGTGGCGATGGAACAAGAGTTCATCGTCGGGGGGAATATCCTAGATAAAAAGCGTTCGTGCTTGAGTCCGAAATCACTACAGATGCAAGTTTGTGTAGATGACTGGACTAAGGCGTAATACAGACAACAAGAAATCGAGCAGAGGAATTGTACGATTTCTTCAAAGATAACAAACCTGAAAGTGGAGCAGCGGAGCCGGAATAGCAAATGCGGATCACAACAACAATTAGTCAACGTCATCACCAAACCTGCAATAAAAGGTAAGAGAACTACATGGCATTTGATTTCTCTAAAACCCCAAGAGGATACTTAGGCAACTTAATTGTGGTAAAAATTAAGTGCAAGGCTAATAACTTTACATTTTTTTTTTAGTTTTATTTTAATTTAATTTTGTAATTTGTCATTTATTTATTTTATGTTATTTTCGGGTGACCCAAATACCCAATGAAATGTAATTTGTAATTTGTCATTTAGTTTAGTTTTATTTTAATTTAATTTTGTAATTTGTCATTTGTTTATTTTATTTTATTTTCGGGTGACCCAACGTCCCAACCCAATGAATTTTATTTGGTAATTTGTCATTTATATATTTTATTTTATTTACAATTTTACAAGTCTATTTTTTTTTTATTAACAAAGACAAAAAAAAAAAAAAAGGTTTAGAACCGCCGGTTCCACCTAACCGTGGAACCGGAACCGTACCAGGTCTAGGTGGGGCTGGGGGATAATATTCTGGGACGGAACAGGGAAGGGGACAAAGTCTTGTCCCCAAAGGTGAAGCAGTGCGGGGACAAGGGAAGCACTCCCTGTCCCGTCCCCACCCCGATATATATTATATATATATATATATTTATAATATAATATATAATATTCAAAATTTTTAAATCATTTAATATTAATTTTTTTAACTAAAAAAAAAAAAAAAAAGACTATTCATATCCTGAGTATGTTTGCATATGTTTAGATTCTAAACTTTAGAAGTTGGTTAGTTTTATGGAATCTTTGATTTTGGACTAAATATAAATTTATACTTTATTCTTTGTTTAATTTAACTTGTAATTTTTAAATGTTTAGTTATCTTAGATGGGGAATGGGGCGGGTACGGGGAAGGCCTCTTCAATGGGAATCCCCGGCCCTAGCCCCGCTTCTCTTAATGCAAGGACGGGGACGGGGATGGGGATGGTTTTGGGGGGCGGGGATGGGGATGGGAAAGCATTCCCCGACCCCGACCCGCCCTGTTGCCATCCCTATGAATACTACTTTTATCAAAAATGTTTACATTTTATAAATGATTTTTATTTAAAATTTAGTTTCCAAAAACATCATTTCAAAAAAAGTGACGATATTTGTACTCTTGGAAAATTGTATATGCGCCACTTTTTGTATGTGCATCCATAAGAAATATTTTATTTTGTAAACACACCACACGTATTATAAAATATGACTTATTTTAATTATGGAAAAATTTATAAAATAATGAAAATGAAAAATGAATATATATATATGATCCATAGCCCCATTTTTTTATACAACTTTTAACACAATTTTTAAACCGTGAGATCTAATATACTTGAATGGTCTTGATTTTAACATGTGTCCCGTTTTTGATTAATGATTTCTTTCCGCTATTAATATCTTTTATTTTCTTCTCTACCCTATTTGTCTCTTCATTTATTCCTGATATATTTCATATCATTTTTTCTCTCAGTTGCTTTCCATTCTATTTTGTTTTCTTGTTTTCTTTTTCTGTCATGGCCCCATTTTTTTACACAATTTTTGACACAACTTTTTGGCCATTGAATCTTGCTTCATTGAATGGATAAGATTTAATCTCTTTTATCTTTACTTATTAAATGCATTCATTGTCTCTCATCTATTTAATACTTTATTTGTCCAAAATATTATCATTTTATTAAATTCTCTTACCTTATTTAATTTAATGTCTTTTTTTTTCTTTTTTTTCCTTTACACATTTGTTTTATTTTTATTTTTTACCTTACCTGAAACCATAACATCATCAGTGTGACTTTTTTTTTTTTTGGTACAAAGGAGGGCAATCAGCCCAAGAAACAAACTAGGGGGGGGGGGGGGGGGGGGGGGGGGGGGGGGGGTGGGAGGAAAGGACATGATTTGGAAGAGGCACACCCTTTCCAGTTGTCCTGGAAAATCAACCAAACATCCAGCGGAGGGGTTTCAAAATCTGGAGACCAGGCTCCATACCATGCCCAAGCGAGTCATACCATCAGCCACTTTGTTCCTTTCCCTGTACACATGAGAAACCAAACAACGCCAATCCAAGTTGATAAGAGCCGAGCAAACACTAGCAATGCTAAACAAGGGGTGGTTAATAGGAATATCTTTAGCAAGCAACTGCACCATACACAAAGAATCAGTCTCCACAAGGACATTACGATAACCAGAACTCCACGCCAATGTGAGATCCTCAAATAAACCCCACAATTTAGCTTCCAACACATTCCCTTTTCCCTTTTTTAACACAAACCCAATCAACCAATTCTTCAAATGGTCCCTCAAAACCCCACCAGACGTAATCACACCCAAATTATTATTGCAGCTGCCATCCACATTAAGCTTCACCCATCCTTCAGGGGGAGGAATCCAAGAAATCGAGCGAAGGGAACCTTGTTTACCATTCGCAGCCGAAATAGTACCCAGCTAATCCAGACAAATTGAATAATAATCAGATGGGGGAGCCTTGGAGTAACGAAGTTAGGGTCAAACACCAACCTACACCTCCAATTCCAAATGAACCAAATCACAATAGCAAAAAGAAGCCAACACGAGATCTTACCATACGCTAGGCTATCATTAGTTAAATTCATCCGCATCCACTCCACAGAACCACCTGCGTAGAACTTAGAGGAAATAACATCTTTCAGAATACTGTCCCACACAGTCACAGAATAGCTGCAACCCCTCAAAAGATGATCAATGTCCTAAATGGCAACTTCACACTGTGGATAGAAACCATCAGACTCCATACCATGAGCTACTCTTTGACTATTAGTAAGAATCTTATCATGCAGAGCAAGCCAGAGGAAATACTAGACTCTAGGAGGGAGATGAAGCTTCCAGATGAACTTTCAATTCCAGACAGCATTGCAATCAGTATTCAAGCACCCGTCATAAGCCGTCTTGACAGAGAACTCACCGTTCTTGGACCACCCCCAAATAGCTCTATTCGCTACCACTAGAGTTCCTACCGGCATGAATACTAGCGATTCTATGGACAATGTCCCAAGGGAGAACCATAGCAAGCTGGTCGATAAGCCACTGACCATCCACTAGAAAATCACTAACAACCTGGCTAAGCATACCCACAGAAAGGTCCACTAAAGCAAGATCCTTCAGAACACCTATATCAGGAACCCAATCATCAACCGAAAACCTAATCTGCTCACCACTACCAACTCTCCACCGCAGACCTTTATTAATCAAATCAGCACTAAAAGAAATAGCTCTCCATGTACTAGAACAGACCACCCCTTTACTTAATTCAGGATCAGATAAAGATTTAGTATTCAGGTACTTGTGCTTAAGAATTTTGCACCAAATACCACTATCATCATGAAAACCCTGCCAGGCTGCTTTGGCAAGGAGGGCCTGGTTCATATCCTTCATGGTCTTAATACCCTTCATGGTCTTAATACTCAGACCACCACACCACTTAGGAAGACAAACTGAGTTCCACTTAATAAGATGAACATGATTCCTCTCATTAGTATGTCCCCATAAGAAATCCCTATTAATCTTATCAAGCCTCCTACAAACCTCATTAGGGAGTTTAATAGACTATATGATATATACAGGAAGGGCCGTAGTAACAGCTTTAATGAGGGTAACTCTCCCAGCAAGAGAAAGAGAATCACATTTCCAGGTAGCCAATCTCTATTGAACCTTCTTAATCACATCATTATAAGTATGGTTGGTAATCCTCCCATGAATAAGAGGGACTCCCAAATATTTCCCAAGATTCTTGGTCAGAGGAGACCCACAAGCAATAGCAATACTCCTAGCAACCCCTTATGTAATATTGTTAGAGCAGAAAACTCTGGACTTACTGAAACTAACTTGCTGCCCAGAAAGGTTATAGAAAACATATAGGCACTCCTGCATAATACTTGCTTGAGTGAGAGACGCATCACCAAACAAAATAAGGTCATCAGCTAAAAAATAATGGGAGATACTAGGCCCCCATAGAAACCTTAATACACTTCCACCTACCTGAATTCAACTCCTGGTTAACAAGATGAGACAACTTCTCCATACATAGAACAAAAATATAGGGGGAGAGAGGATCCCTTTGCCTAATACCACACCCAGGCGTGAAAGGTTCAATAACCTCCCCATTCAACATCACTCTATATTACACACTAGTAATAAACCACATAATAAGCTCCACTAAATCACTTCCCAAGCCTATTTCAATAAGCACACTCCTAATAAAATTCCATTGAAGCTTATCATAAGCTTTGGCTAGATCAATCTTCCAGGCAATACACCCCTTCTTGCCTTTTATAATTTTAAATTTATAGAGAACCTCTTGAGCGACAATAATGTTATCCTGGATCTGCCTACCAGGAACAAACTGCCACTTGATTAGGACTAATAAGCTTAGGCAGAAGATTTCTGAGTCTTCAAACAATAATCTTACTGATCACCTTATAGACAGTGTTGCAAAGACTGATAGGCCTGAGCTGGGTCATATCAAGCGGACTAGGGACTTTATGAACCAAAGTAATAAGGGTCTGGTTAAGCGTTGTGGAAACCTCTTCAGCCTAAAGATGTCAACCACAAATTTAACAAGATCCTCCTTGTAGACATCCTACTGATTTGGAAGAAAATGGCAGGATACCCATCAGGCCCAGGCGCCTTCAAACCCCTAATCCCAAACAAACCAGATCTCACCTCTTCTTCACTCACAACCTTAGACAAATTAGCAATCTCACTATCTTGTAAGTAAGGAAATGACTGAGGAATACAATCATAATTAGTGACACAAGGCATACCCGCAAAAAGGTTTTTAAAATAGGAAATAGCAACATCTATCATGCTTTTCTTATCACACCTCCAAACACCATCTTCTCCCTTGAGGCCTTCAAGCTTATTACGTCTCCTCCTAACCATCGTAGACAAATGGAAAAATTTCATGTTTCTATCCCCTTCCTTGAGCCAGGTGTTCCTGGATTTTTGAAGCCAGAAAATTTCTTCCTGCTCAATAATATGGTTATACTTTTCACAAAGCTTAACTTCAAGATTAGCTAGACTCAACCTAAACCTTACACCAAGACTTTTCTGGATACCATTGATTCTAGCAAGAATCTACCTTTTCTTTTGGAAGATGCACCCAAACATGTCCCTGTTCCATTCCCTCAACTTACCTGTCAAACTATTAACCTTTTCAACAATATTCCCATTATGTACTCCTCATCTTTGTCTCACCACATCACCAAACTGCTCATGTTTTAGCCACATAGCCTCAAATCTAAAAGGCTTGAGAGAATTACAGGGGATGTGATTGCTCCGAAGGCTAAGCATAATGGGGCAATGATCAGAGGAGACTCTAGGTAAATGCTGCACAAGCCTTCTGTAAATGTAGATCTCCAGTCCATGGAACAGAGAGCTCTATCAAGCCTTTCCCAAATCTCTTCTCTAACACCCCTCCTAGTCATCTATGTAAACTTTTGGCCAATAAAACCTAGGTCTACAAGCTTGTTATTACCAATCCAATCACCAAACCTTGTCTTGGAAAAATAGCTTCTGCCACCCCTTTTCTCTTCACTACTCACAATCTCGTTAAAATCCCCCATAACAACCCAGGGACCCTAAAAACAGTTCCTAATAGCACTAAGATAGTCCCATATACAACGCTTAACAGTAGCACATGGGTTAGCATACACAACAGTAAAGACCCAGAAATTAATCCCATCAGCAACCACTGCAGTAATAGAATGTTTAGAACTAGCCACAACCTTAAGCTTCACCAAACTAGCACTCCACAACAACCAAATACCCCCAGAAAACCCAGAAGCTTCCATCCACTACAAATCTATCAGTAAAACCAAGTTTATCCATAACTTTACAAGCTTTGTCACCACTGATTCTAGGCTCAAGAATAGCTAAAACCTCAAAATGGAATATTTTTTTGAGATCAACAACAGTTTTAACAAACCCTTTCTTACCAGCACCTCTTACATTCCATGAACAAAACATAAATAAATAAATGAGGGGGGACATACCAACAACAACCCTATTCAAGGGCGACTTCCATGGCCTCACGGAGGTTCAAGGCCACAACTTTGAGATCCTTAGCAACTGACACATCTACCAGTTGCATAGGAACAAGATCAACTGAGCCATCACATATAACACTACTACTTGAATTTCCCTCACCTAGACCAGAACTACAACCATCAATACCAGTCGAGGGTGCAATAGTAGCGGTCATAACAATATCCATCATATCATTGTGAAGAAGTTTAAGCACCTCAGAATCCTCTAGGTCCTCCTCCAACTCAACATTCACCTGCTTACCCTTATTACTACCTTTGCTATACTTCGACAGAGTCGGTATATGCCCTTTGTAAGGTTCATGATTTGTATTGGCTTGATTCCATTGCAAAACGCTCTATATTTGTATTAGTTATTGCTTAGGATGTTCTTGGAAGAAAAGAAGCTTAAAAGGTGAAGAGCAACGTCTAGTGCAAATATCGTCTTCAAGAGGTGAAAGCGTCAAAGGTATACTTCGACTTCTATCCTCTTGCAAGGCGTTAACGCACATACACACAATTCATACATGTGTGTCCCTATATTGTAGTTCAAATATTTGGTATAACACATTCACACACTTCTTAGTATGCACATGCATTGGTCTCTTATAGACAAACATTGTAGAATTGCATGCTTTGTGACTATCTCTTTGATATGGCATGCTTGTGTGAATTTGTGTTTGTTTGTTTATGTGTTTTGTATTTTGGACTTGAATATGTTCTTATTTGATTCCTTATTGAGTTCCGGTCATTTCGGTTACTCATTCATAAGGTTTCGAGTCCAAATGATTTAGCTACACTACTTTGCATTCTCATTCGGTGAGTTGACTTTATCGTCATTTTCCAAGATGATTTCTCAACCATTTTTTAAAGTTTTATAGTCATAGTCGTGCGTGAGGGAGTCACGGTTCATAATCCAAAAACTTATTCAAAATCGGAGTTCGGATGCCCAAGATACGGCTGAAGAACGTAAGGGAGCACTCGAGAGGCAAGCATGGCCAAAGGCCATGCATTGCCCAAGCCGTGTGGGAGCCGTGGGACCCACGGCCAGAGGACCTCTCTGGTCCCGTGTGGCCCACGCCCCCCCACGGGGATGGATGATGTGGTCATCTTTGATTGGCTCGTTTTTTTGGTTCCCTCCTTGAATCATTTAAATGTGATTTTCTTTCCCTCCAAACATAACTTGAAGAAAATTTCCAAGAAACATTCTATAGAAATCTTCAAATTTTAGTTTTCTTATTTCAATCATAACATTTTCATACAAACTTGAAATCGAGTGATCCAAAAGCAAAAAATGTTGGTCTCGACGAGAGCTACAAATCCCAAGCATTTCCAAAGGTAGTTGACTTTGTCATGTTTCCCAGTGAACTGATTTCAGTACGTGGTTCAACTTTGTATGTTCAACTTCTTCTTTTTCATTTCATCTTTGATCATCTCTTTTAATCTTACTATTTGATTGATGAAATATGTTGAGAAGGATGTTAGATCATATGCTAGGGTTTTATGATTGATTGTTTGTTGAGTTTTAGCATTGTGATTTTCATTTGAACATAGTTTGCTAAACTTGACTATTCTTAAAATTGATACTATAAATGATATATGTGATGTGCTTCATGACATGTAATAGATTTAATTTCATGTTCTAAGAACAAGGTTTTATAGTGTGATATATTGAATATTCTTGACTTGTTCTTATTGATTTTACATGCATTGATTTCTAGGTACTTTTTGTGATTATGTGTTGAAAGCATATCCTAGTATGTCTCTAAGCATGTTCATAGAGTTTAATTGATCATCATACTTTATTTGTTTGTGATTTGCATAATTTGCATCACTTAGATCATTGTCTTGTATAAGGTTGAAGTCTCTAGCAAAGTGAGTGAAGCTTTGTGGATAGAGCAAAGAAGTCTTGATTAGAGTCGGGAAGACTCGGATAGTCAAGCAAGGAGACTTGTCTAGGGTCGGGAGGATCCGGATAGACAAGCAAAAATCTTTCTAGAGACGTGAGTGTCTTGGATAGGAAGTTGCTTTCTAGAGGTGTATGACACATCTCGGATAGGAAGTAGGCTTGGTAGTTCACTTGCCCGAGGGTAGATTAGGAGGTGATAGCTTGAGCGGATATCTTGTGTTGATAGCTTGAGTGTGTAAATCCTTTTCGTATAGTGGATTGCTTTACCGGTGGTTGTGGTATCAACCCGTGGATGTTTCCTCTTTGAGGTTTTACCACGTAAAAATCCTTGTGTCAATTTTTGCTTTACTTTTCTTTATCTTCCATATCTTACATTGATTGCATATCTTGTATATTGATTTACTCTTGCATTAGTTAAATCAATTCATTTGTTGAATCTTATCAAGTGTGCATTTTTTTTTTTTGTTATATTCCGCATTATTTTAATATTGGAATAAATTGGGCCTATACCTATTCACCCCACCCCCTAAGTATATTCTACACTACTCCTTAAGGGAAATTTCACCCTTCACCCATATTTTCCTTCAAAGAGACAGAATTGTGGCTTTTGTTAGTATTAGTAGTAACCAAGTATTTATTAGTAGAAGAGGGCACCAATTTCTTCATATTACCACCCTTGTTGGAAATTTCAGCTAGCACTGAAGTAATAGGAACCAAAATAAGCTTCTTAGGGATATGCAATCTTTTATTTTCAGTAGAACCCTCAATCACTTCCTTAGACAGGACCGCAAACCTAGAGGCCCCCATAATATTATTACCCTCCTTAACAGGATTACCCACTTTTCTACCATTTATCGACACATAAGGTTTAACAGTTTCTTTTCTATTACCCACACCCTTCCCAGACACATCAACTCCATACACAGGAAGACCATCGCCATACCTAGTATCACTACTAATTTTTCCCATACTACCCATAGTACTAGCTTTCTTACCACCAGAACTTGCACCCATACTCAGTTTCCCATTCCTTCCTTATGACACCTGCATCCAAGGACCATAAGTATCATTCTTCACCCCACTCGAGCCAATGTCACCATTATTAGTATCAGAACCAGAAACCGGCTCAGGAGCCTTAACCCCTTCCTTATGATTTCCAACACCTTTCATACAGGATTCCTTACTATGCCCTACACGTCCACATTGAAAGCAAATTAGTCCCAAATTCTCATATTCAACCCTAATACACCTATCCTCTACTTCCAACACACTTTTTAATGGCTGGGAAATATCCAGTTCAACACAAATTTTCACAAATATCCCTCTAGCCTGTGATTCAGTAATAGGATCAACCTTATATGCAGTACCTAACATTCCTCCAATCAACCATAACAACTCAACATCGATCCACTACATGGGGAGTTCGGAAAGTCTCACCCAAACCGGCATATGCTTGATTTCCTCTTCTCCTAGAACAAAATTGGGTCTCCACTTCTGGACAACCATGTACTGATTAGCTATCACCCAAGGGCCACCCGTCAACACATACTCCAAATCCTCACGTGAATGTATACAAACATAGTTAAATTGCTTAAGGCATACCTAGAAAGAGGGGGGGGGGGGGGGGGGGGGGGTGAATAGGTTTTTACACCTTTTTCCAATCTCTTAAACAAAATTTCGTTTGTCCCTTAAGGTAGCCTTACACACAACAAAATAAACCAAGAAAGACATACATAGACAATATGAGAATATAATCATGTGCACAAGGTCTAAGTATATCACTTAGTTGTGTGAGGTATAAAATCAAATAAAGCTTGTATTTCAATAGATGTTCAACTAGTTACAAGAGTGATCAAATATCACTATACAAAAATTACAATATACAAAAGAATCAAATATACAAAAATGATCAAAAGAATGAATTCACAAATCACACTTTACAAATACTTGCTTCACTATACATCACAAGTGAGTAATATGAAACAAGATAATAACATACACAAATAAAATATAAAAGATAGAGATAGGAAGAATTAACACAAGAGATTTTTTAACGTGGTAAAACCTCGAAGGAGGGAAACATCCACGGGTTGAAATACAACCATTAGGGTACTATATATATTGGATGATAAAAATAGAGAATCCACAAAGTGACCAATCTTTAGCTCACCCAACCTAGTGGAGTCTAAGTCTACCCAACCCTATTGGAAAGTATGAGATCCCTCAATGATGCGAAACCACCATATATTGGACAACACACAAAACCAACATCGATGGAAGATTAGAAATTCCTTAATAGTGCATACACCTCTCGTGTACCCCGCTCTTTTGGAGTCTATGTCTACCCATACGCCTAGGCCTACCAATATAATAGCCAACTCCCTATCCAAGGCACTCTTGCCACTAGGGAGCCTCCCATGCATGACTATTCGAGTCCTCCCGACTCTAGCCATGACTTCTTGCTTACCTATCCGAGTCATCCCGACTTTAGGCAAGTCTTCTTGCTTGGCTATCCGAGTCATCCCGACTCTAACTAAGACTTCATGCCTTTTACAAGGACTTCCTAGTGTGATCATGTGAATGCAAATGATGCAAACAATCAAATCAACATAGAACATGTGATCAATACATTCTATGGTACAAATAGACCTAAACATGTGATATCACAAGTAATAAAAGTCTAGATGCAAAATACAAGAATAAAACCTAAAGCATGTGTAAACACCAAACACATAAGCTCAAAGTCTCATTCACACATACAACACTTGAACAAAATATATTCATGAAGTACAAGTTCAAGATGCTATCAATATACAATAAAATTCTAGATATATGAGATTTAAATCAATCAATATCCTAGCCAAAAAATATAGAGCAAGGATTCAAAATATAAATCAATTAAATCTTAGATAGCTCTAAAACATATACAAATTCAATAATCCTAGATTTCATCAATCAAAGGATCAAATCAAATCTCAAGGTCATTTATCACAAAATTGATTCAATCAAGTCACAAACAACCTAAGATGCCATTCTAATCACAATACAACTCACAAACATGTGAAAAACCTAGAATTATAGAAACTAGTCCACATTTGTATCTAAATAGACTTTTGATTATAATGATTATGAAGCTACCTTTCACAATAGCTTTCACCAAACATAAACATACATATAGAAGAAGAAACCCTAAGCAAATTGAAGGTTAAAAAGAAAGAAACCCCATAGATAAGACCAATACCTTGGATTCACGAGCTGGTTCGGATTTCTATGTGGAACCACCAGAAAACTCAATCACACAGCTACCAAACCACTTGAAAATGATAGAGGACTCAATTACGAACGTTCTCCAATTCGAATCACTCAAATCCGAATCCGGATGAGGGAGATATGATGTTTGGAAGATGAGAAAATTGAGAGGAGAAGACTGACGGGAATCTTTTCAATTTTTCTTCTTGAAAATCAAATGGAGAGAGAGGAGGGAACTTAAAGGAGGAGAGAGAAGAAGGTTTCCGGGCCAATCACATGAGGCCACATCACCCCAGGCCATGGGGGGCGCGTGGGCCTCACGGGGGCAGAGAGCCCCTCTGGCCGTGGGGCCCACGGCCTCCCTCACGGCGTGGGCCAAGTGGCCTAACACTTCTCTCGCGCGCTCCCTCGGTTCTCCAGCCGTATCTTGGGCATCCGAACTTCGATTTCGAATCCGTTTTTGGATTATGAACCGTGACTCTCTTACGTACGACGACGACTACACAACTTTGAAAATGGTTGAGAAATCATCTCGGAAAACGATGATGAAGTCAACTCAACGAATGAGAACGAAAAGTAGCGTAGTTACATCGTTTGGACTCGAAACTAAATGAATGAGTAACCGAAATGACCGGAACTCAATAAGATATCAAATAAGAATATGTTCAAGTCCAAGTACAAAAATACAAAAACATACAAGTACAAATACACACACATATGCTAATTTCTAGAGATAGTCCTAGAAAATGCAATAAACAAAGTTTTACCAACATAGTATGAATGCATGAGCATATTTTGTCAAGTGTGTGAAAATGATACATAAATGATGTTTAATCATGAAGGAACACACAACAATTCCATGTGTGTATGTGTGCCTAGCCTTGTAAGAGATATGACGTCTTATATTACCTTTGATGATCAATGATGCACAAATCTCTTTAAAGCCGGCTTCTTGCATGATTTGTGGTCGAGTCATTCTTCGTCTTCTTAAATCTTCAATATAAGAACCACTAAACATTACAAGAGAAACACGTTTTGATATGGAATTTATGCCAACACAAACTATAAACCTAACATCACGCATCTGGAATCTGGCAACAAAATACCCATCCTCCAAGTCTGTGAGCTGCCACTACCCAATAAGCTGCCATTTTTGTCCGAGTTTCATCAACATAAAATTAAGGGTTTGAGGTCTATCCATAATTTTCAAAATCAAAGCATTAGTCCAAGGTCTACACAGCTGCAGTTTTAAAGAATCCGACAATTTCATGGCCAATCCATTTGGGCCTGTGACAACAGTGACATCTCCCTCCCCAATCTTTACCTTCGCATGTTGACCACCAAAACCTGACCAATTACCTGGAGGAGACATACCTAGCAGTTTCGATTTGAAGCTATCACCGGAGGGGGGTTTCGCGAACCACTGTCATCGTCTTCATGCGCTGCTCGAGCTTGCTTCGAACTAGTTTTAGGGTCTGGGGGTTTCTCCTTCACAACCGCATTCTTCCCTTGCTCCAATTGAGCCGAAAACATGAAGACATCTCCCATGATTTGCAAGAAAAACGCTCAGAAAATCAACAAGAACGACCTAGAGAGGAGGCGCGTGGATCAACAAAAATTAGAAAGGGGTACACGCGCATGTGCGTACAATTGAGACAATATCATATAACTTTTGGTTATTGGGCTCTTTCATCATCAATGTGACTTTCACTCTCACTTTTCAATCATTAAAATCCCTTTTTTTTACACTGTTCTTATTTCTCAATTTACTTCATCTAAAACTAGAAATTTCCTACTAGTCACCTCATTTGAATCTAGTCTTAGATGAAGATCTTGCCGGAATCCAAAATTTTTCTTGTCGACCATAATCTTCATATTAATTTCTAGATTCATCCATTGTTTTTTTTTTTTAAAATCCCATGCGTTTAAATCTCCAGCATTCTTTTTTGCACTACTTGTTTCACCAATATTTTATTGAGTTGTGTCAACAACCTATATAAAATTTAATATATAAAATAAATCATGGTAACACAATAATTTAAATGGAAAAAAAAAAAAAAAAAAAAACGTTATTTTACTACTGATTTTTTTTATCATAAAATCTATTTACAAAAATAGATATCATCACATTGATTTAGATAAGAAGAAAGGTAAACTAAATCAATTTTTTTCCAAGGAAAAAAATTAAAAAGAAATCTAACGTGTCAAATCTTACAAAGAAAATTTTAACAAGATTGTAACAGCTTTATATAAACAATTTCTAAAAAACCAAAATTTTCGTTCTTTCAATCTTTATTTATTTATTTATTTATTTTTTTATCATTATTAACTAGAAAATGAGAAGATACAATATAACAAAAACAATTAAATAAATATAAAAATTCGAAGAATAGAAAAAATACAGTAGATAAACCATGAGCATCTATTGACAGGTCTTCCAATTCAAATTTTTTTGACATTTTTGAAGATGATAAAAATTAGTTGATACTAATCCAATGAAAGAAAGAAAGAAAATAAAGACAGGGAAATGAAAGATTTTAAAGATTGAAGAGTGAAAGTCTGATGATATTATGATTTCAAGTAAAGTAAAAACAAATGTGTAAAGGAAAAAAATAAAAGAATTGAGAAATTCTTTATATATGGGAGGATCCACACGACCATACCAGTATACCACACTCGCAGCCGTTTGCATTAACGTTTGATGGAGGTGGCAACCTCCCCTGTCTATTCTTTTTCTTTTTTTATTGATAGTATCTCCTATTCTCCTCCGTCTAGTCTTTTGTTTGAAGTATTAAACTATTATATAAAATTGGAGTTTTTTTAGGGTGGGAGGACTCAAAACTGCAACCTTATGTTGCAAGTGTGAGGGGTTTACCGTCGGACCAACCTCATCTCATCACCTCATTCGTCTACTCAAATATAAGATAGAGGCTCACTACTATTTTCATATATGTTTTAATTTTTATTTAATAATTTTATTTTACTTTTTTTTTTAAGTAAAAACAAATTATAATATGGGTGCCAATATTGCCACCTATAAAACTAATTAGTACACCCATATTTTATTAAAAAATTTAATTACAACAATTATTTCAATAGAAATTTACTAATAAGGATATATCTCTTAAATTAAAATAAACCAAATGCTATGTACACTAATTAATTACACTCATGTCTTCAACTATATCTCTTTATATATATATATATATATATATATATATATATATATATAAACTAATGATAAACCCTAATTAAACTCTAGTTTTATTTCATTTTTTATTTTGAAGTATTACATTATTACATAAATTCGGAGTTTTTTTTGGGAAGGGAAGAGGATTCGAACCCACAATCTTGTGGTGTAAGTGTGAAGGGTTTACCACTGGACTAACCTCATCTCGTCACTCTAATTTTATTTCAAGTATTAAACTTTCTCATCATCACATGATTATCATATAATAAAGTAATGGAAAAATAATTTTTAGAGGACTCTAATCATATAGATGTAGGTATTATTCTACTTTTTTTTTTTTTTTTTTTGTCTTTCTTTAATGTATAGTTATGAGCTATTGAACTCAATCAATAAACAAAATAAAATTTTTTAAAGACAGTTGTATATATTAATGTTTTTTTTTTTTTAAGATAGTTGTATATACAAAAGAATTCCACATAGAAAATCTCTAGACCCCATATACAATCCAGTTATACATCTTTCCTTTCATAAAACTCCTACCTTCAAGACATTTCCAAAAGTAATTTTTTTTTTTTTAAGAGTCATTTCCAAAAGTAAATTGGACCATCATTACAAGAAGATTTGATTATAAAAATAATATAATTTTTGTATATATATAAATTGGGTGTATTAATAATTTAAAAGGGCTTATAAATAAAATATATTAAAATGAATATATTTATTTCAATAAGGGTACTATTGGTATTAGGATGTGTGCTTATAGTAATGTTTATTTTTTAAATTTTAGACATGGGTATACTTATAAAAATGGGTGTACTAATTAGTTTTATGAGGTTGTGGTTCGAGTCATCTCCCTTTCAAAAAAAAAAAAAAAATGTTTTATGGATTGCAATAATCACACCCTTACAATATATTTTAATTATAATTGAACTTAAAGATTAATTTTGAAAATTGAAAATAAATAAAGTTGGGGGTTGTTTGTTTTTTTGTCTGAAGACTGAACAATCCTTAATTTTTCTAAAGACTGAATAGGGACTGAAATCTGAACTAGAATGACATGTTTGTTTGTTTTTTTCCTCACATCTGAATGTATTGTCAACACATTTGTTTTTTAAAAGTAAAATTGTTTGAAAATCAGTAATTTTGCATTTATACCCATGTTAAACAATTATACATATAATATGGAATAAAAATAATCCAAAATAATTATTATATGTAAACACATATGATCATGATCTTCTTCTTTCATTACAAACAAACTTCATTTTTACTAAGAAAAGAAAAGGTTTTTTTTTTTTTTTAAATAAAAAAAAAAAATTTTTAAAAAGGGCAGCAAGAAAACTCACACAAAACACTCTAAAACAAAATAATATATAAATATATCACCATAATATCATAATACAATATTGATATTAAACACCAATATGAGAAGTGATTAGGGTTTTTTTTTTTTTTTTTTTTTTTTATTTTTTTTATTTATTTTTTTATAAAAAACTATTTAAACTAAGCAATATATTAAAATAAAGATTTCTATACCATATCTAATTATGATGAAATTGGAAATATGTTATATACAGGGGATAGTATCGGAAGAAAAGATTTTGGATTGCATTTAATGCAATTCAGTGATTTGCAATTAAGTGAAAAGTCAGGGGCGTAGAGGTGGCACGGTTCCGATTCCGGTTCGAAACCGGCGGTTCCGATTCCACGGTTTAGTGGAATCGGAATCAGAATCAGAACCGGAACCGGATAGAACTGGTTCCGGTTCCGGTTCCGGTTCTACAGGAACCGGCGGTTTTGAACCGGATTTTTTTTTTTTTTTTTTTTAACAAACAAAAAAAAATCTTTCTAAGTTCTAACTTGTAACTTATAAGTTGTAGATTGTAATTGAATAAAATAAAATATATAAATGACAAATTACAAAATAAAATTCATTGGGTTCATAAGTTCATTGGATGTTGGAAGTTAGATCATCATCATCCGACTATCCGAGTATCCAACCGAAAATAAAATAAAATAAACAAATGACAAATTACAAAATTAAATTAAAATAAAAGTAAACAAAATTACAATTTACATTTCATTGGGTATTTGGAAATTGAGTCACCCAAATTTCAAAATAACATAAAATAAATAAATGACAAATTACAAAATTAAATTAAAATAAAATAAAACTAAAAAAAAATGTAAAGTTATTAGCCTTGCACTTAATTTTTACCACAATTAAGTTGCCTACGTATCCTCTTAGGGGGGTTTAGAGGAATCAAAGGCCACGTAGTTCTCATACCTTTTATTACAGATTTACAGATTTATGGTTCCGCTGCTCAGCTTGCTCCAGAGCCTTCGCCCGCTTCAGGTTCGTCTTCTTTAAAGAAATCGTATGTTGGCTCTAGTTGGATTTCTTGTTGTCTATATTCTGCTTTTGTCCAATCGTCAACACAAACCTGTATCTGTAGTGCTTTTGGAGTCAAGCACAAACGTTTTTCATCCAAAATATTCCCCCCGGCGCTGAACTCTTGTTCCACCGCCACAGTAGAAACCGGTGTTGAAAAAATATTTTTGGCTATCATAGCCATAATTGGATAGTACTTTGTAGCGTCACTCCAATATTTTAAGAGGTCAAATTCTTCAGGAAAGTCACAAGAAGAAGCTAGATAAGATTCAAGCTCGGCATGCGAATCGGAGCTTGATGAAGAACATCTTGGTTTTTTGTTTTTTTTGGAGAACATACTATACCCTAAATTTATAAATCCAAAGGAAGATGATGGAGGCTGAGATGCAGTTTTTGTTCGTGTAACATCTACGTTCGGAGTACCGGATCCATAAAATGTAACATATTCATCATATAAATCATACAATAATTTCTTAACTCTATCACAACATGCTTCAACATCATATTCAATATTTAAACCTTCTTTGCCATAATAACCGTCTAGATAATAAGACAAAGATTGTAATTTGTGTCGTGGATCAAAAACCATACCAATCAAATAAATATTTGGAAAATCCGTATAATAATTTAACCATTTTTGCTTCATAGCACTAACGGCTTCCTTTATTGCTGGGTCAGATTCACAATAAAAAAATGCACCAGCAATATTAATACTCTCAATAACAAATAAATGTGTTGTAGGAAAATAAATTTTAGAAAAATTTTGTGTAGCATTATAAAAAACTTTTAACAAATTGAAAACATTGTAACAAGCATCCCAATGAGCTTCAAAAAGTTGAATGTTAGGAACATGAAATTGAATAAAAGAAACTAATAAATCCCTATACTCATAACTTTGAGCAAGCAATTTATAAGTAGAATTCCAACGTGTTGGAACATCACGAGCAAATTTAATGGCACGTCTACCATTTTGTTTATAATATCTTGCCCATGCTTTCATTGTAGAAGGATTTTTCCATAAAAACATTAGGGCTTTTTTAATAGGTTCAATAAAACATTGAAGAGTTTCTAATCCTTTTTGAACACATATATTTAAAACATGGCATGCACATCTTTGATGAAAAAATGTACCACCAAGAAAGGGTTTGCATAAATCAATTAAAAGTGGAATAGCAGCGGTATTGGCAGAAGCATTATCAAAACCAATTGCAAAAATTTTGTTTTCAATATTATACTCTGAAAAAATAATTCTAAGCTGTCTAAAAATATTTTGAGCATTGTGTGAATCATCAAAAACTCTAAAAGCAAGAATTCTTTTTTGGATTGTCCATGCATTATCCATAAAATGGCAAGTGACACCCAAGTATGAATGTGATTGCCAATGGTCAGTCCATATGTCGGCACATACGGTAACACGACCATTATATTTTTCAAAATATTTTTCTAACTTTTTTTTGTCTCTCACATAAATCTTTTCAAGCGTTTGTGTGAGCGTGGATCTAGGGACACGGCATGCAGCAGGGTTTAATGCTCGTCGACAATAGTTAATAAAGCCAACCCTCTCACCAAAATTGAATGATAAATGTTCTACTGCTACCATCCTAGCTAATTCTTCTCTATTTTGTTCATCATTATAACGAAATAATTATTAGTTAGGAGTAGCGTACCTGGGAATTTGTGTTTGTGACCTCATTCTGATCACTGCTTCTGGATGTTTGGCTTCAATATGCTTCCAATAAGTGTCATATCCTCCGGATCTGCTCCATTTATATACTTTGTTGCAGTAATTGCAAGCTACTGTAATGCTTCCATCTTCACTCCTAATTTTCTTCATATGTTTGACGAAGAGATCAGATTTGCTCTGCTTCTGTATCAGATCTTCCTCCCTTTCTAGATCCACTTCCGGTGTATCAAAACCAAAATCCGGAGGTGTATCAATATCAGGCATATTTTCTGACTGGCTTGTCAAATTTGGGGGTGTTGTCATTGGGATCAGATTCAGAAATTATTAGAGGGGGAGTAGGACAGTTTAGGCCTAGGTCTTCAGCATAGGCCCGACGTTGCAGATATTCGTGATAGGTGGAGTCGTTATGATCGAGATTATCGACCATAGGACCCTTACCTTTCATCGAAATCGAACGCCTAGGACCTTCACGGCCGTGACCCCTTCCACTTCCACTTGCCATTTAAAAATAAATTTGGGAGAGAATTGGAAACTTGGAACTTAGAAGAATAATTGACTAATTGGAAATTAAATAAATTGGAAATAAGATAAATTGCAAATAAAATAAATTGGAAATAAAATAAATTGAAAATAAAATAAATTACAAATAAAATAAATTGGATATAAATTAATTGAAAATAAAATATATTGGAATTTGGAAATAAAATAAATTGCAAATAAAATAAATTGGATATAAAATTAATTGAAAATAAAATATATTGGGAATAAAATAAATTGCAAATAAAATAAATTGCAAATTGGAAATAAAATTAATTTCAAATAAAATAATTAAAAATGAAATAAATATTAAAAACCTTGGAAACTTGGAGATTGAGAGACTTATCACTTGAGACTTGAGAGTTGAGAGTGTTGGAGAGAAATTAGAGAGAATTGAGAAGAAATTGGTGTGAGGAAAAATGAAAGAGGGGGGGGGGGGGGGGGGGGGGGGGGGGGGGGAGAAAATTTTTTTTTTTTTTGAAAAAAGGGGTAGCCGTTGGGCCAAACGGTCGGCTAACGTCAGCCGACCGTTGGGCTCCAACGGTAGCCCAACAAAAAAAAAAAAAAATTTGTTTTTTTATTCGTGGAACCGCCGGTTCGAACCGGAACCGGAACCGCCGGTTCCAATCCGGTTCGAACCAGCGGTTCGATCAAACTAATGAACCGGAACCGGAACCGGTCCACTCCGGTTCAGGTTTCTGTTCCGACCGGTCCCGACGGTTCCAACAGGAACCGTGCCAGGTCTAGTTTGAACCAATTACTTTTTCAGACTAGACCAAACCAAATTATATTGGTTCTGTTCAGTTTGGTTCGGTCTAGCGGTTTTGACTTATCACAAAAAGAAAAAAAAAAAAAACAAAAAAAAATTAAAACGTAATGAGAAGTTAGATACATTTTTGTTTTAATAAAAAACATACATTTCAAAAAAAAAAAATAGATAAATACATTTCAAATTAAAATAGTAAGAAAAATCAAAATAAAATGAAATAACTTGTAAACACATTTACAATGAAGATTAGTTGTTTTATACATGATGATTAGAATGTAGGAACAAAAATAAGAATTATATCAAATCACTTGTTCAGTATTTGTGGCACTGTTTTAGTTTAATTTATATATATAATTTTTTTCCATTATTTAATGTAAAACAAATGATAACTTCATAAAGAAAATGGAAAAAAAAAAAATCATTTTCATCTTAGAGTTCTTTCGACCTTGCACTAAAGTTATTAGGTTAAATAAACACATATGAAATAATAAATCAGGGTTTTTGACTTTAATGTTTATTTTTATTTTTTTTATGTTTTATTGAAGAGTTTTGGACGTGATCTATACTAGAATAAAAGTGTATGTTAAAAGCATTCGGTTTACAGTCCGGTCTGGATTTGATAAGCTTAGACCACAAACCGGATCTAATCATACGATTTTGTTATAATAAACCA
Organism: Acer saccharum; assembly: GCA_030490815.1. Classification (NCBI taxonomy): domain Eukaryota; kingdom Viridiplantae; phylum Streptophyta; class Magnoliopsida; order Sapindales; family Sapindaceae; genus Acer; species Acer saccharum. Next base: position 16,493,343 of record CM059873.1, read on the forward strand.
TATGGTTTTTTTTTAAAGTAAAAAATCAAACCAAACCAAACGGTTTGGTTTGGTTTGGTTCTGTTCGTGGTTTATGGGCTTTTTTGTCCAGCCCTAGTCATTTGTGTAAAGGGTTGTTACTTGTAAAATGGGTACGTTTGTATTCATTTTCAAAAACATTTTTTTTTTTTTATAAAAAAAAAAAACATAAAGCAGTTGTTAAAATGTTTATTTATGTGTAAAAATAAATTATTGTAAAATTGTAAAACAATGATTTTAAATTTATACCTAAAAAGTTGAAAACAATAATTTATTATACCACAACTTTTTCATCCAAACAACTATTTTACCCATTTTAAAAAATAATACTAAACGCATTTAAATCGTTTTAGTTTATGAATACTACTTTTATCAAAAATGTTTACATTTTATAAATGATTTTTATTTAAAAATTAGTTTTCAAAAACGTCATTTTAAAAAGAGTGACGATATTTATACTCTTGGAAAATTGTATATACGCCACTTTTTGTATGTGCACCCCATAATAGTTTTTTTAGAAATATTATATTTTGTAAACACACCCCACGTATTATAAAATATGACCTTTTTTAATTATAGAAAAATATTATAAAATAATTAAAATGAAAAATGAATACATATATATATATATATATATATATATATATATATATATATGTGTATTTGGGGGGGGGGGGGGGGGGGGAGGGCGGGCGCGTATTATAAAATATGACCTTTTTTAATTATAGAAAAATATTATAAAATAATTAAAATGAAAAATGAATACATATATATATATATATATATATATATATATATATATATGTGTATTGGGGGGGTGCGGGGGCGGTGGGCCGGGGGAGGGGGATCCACACGACCAAACCACACCCGCATCCATTTGCATTAACGTTTGATGGAGGTGGCAACCTCCTCTATCTATTATTTTTCGTTTTTATTGATAGTACCTTCTCTGTCTATTTATTTTTATTTTTTTTATTTTAAGTATTACACTATTATATAAAATTGGAGTTATTTTAGGGTGGATGGACTCAAAACCGTAACCTCATGGTGCAGGTGTGAGGGGTTTACCGCCGGACTAATCTCATCTCGTCACCTCCTCCATCTATTCAAATCTAGGAAAGAGGCTCACTACTATTTTCATATATGTTTTAATTTTTATTTAATAATTTTATTTTACTTATTTTTTTTTTAAGTAAAAACAAATTATAATATGGGTGCCAATATTAACACCCATAACACTAATTAGTACACCCATATTTTATTAAAAATTTTAATTACAAAAATTATCTCAATATAAATTTACCAATAAGGACAAATTACTTTAATTAAAATAAATCAAATAATATGTACACTCATGTCTTCAACTATATCTCTTTATGAAAAAAAAAAAAAAAAAACTTATGGTAAACCCTAATTAAACTCTAATTTATTTATTTATTTATTTTTATTTGAAATATTACACTATTACATTAATTCAGGGTTTTTTTTTTTTTTTTTTAAATGGGGGAGGACTTTAACCCACAATCTCGTGGTGTAGGTGTGAGGGGTTTACCACTGGACCAACCTCTTCTCGTCACTCTAATTTTATTTCAAGTATCAAACTTTCTCATCATCACATGATTATCATATAACAAAGTAATGGAAAAATAATTTTCAGAGGACTCTAATCATATAGAGGTAGGTATTATTCTACATTTTTTTTTTTTTTTTTTTTTTTTTTTTGTCTTTCTTTTATGTTTAGTTATGAACTATTGAACTCAATCAATAAACAAAATAATTTTTTTTTTTAAAGATAGTTGTAGATATTAATGGTTTTTTTTAATTTATTATTAGATAGTTGTATATACAAAAGAATTCCACATACAATCAAGTTATACATTTTCCCTTTTATAAGGCTCCTACCTTTGAGATATTTCTAAAAGTAATTTTTTTTTGAAGAGTCATTTCTAAAAGTAAATTGGACCATCATTACAAGAAGATTTGATTCAAAAAATAATATGACTTTTTTTTATTTTTTATTTTTATTTTTTTATAAATTTGGTGTGTTAATAATTTAAGAGGGTTTATAAATAAAATTTATTTAAATGAATATATTTCATTTCAATAAAGGTACTATTGGCATTAGGATGTGTGCTTATAGTAATGTTTATTTTTTAACTTTTAGACATGGGTGTACCTATAAAAATGGGTGTACTAATTAGTTTTATAGGGTTATGGGTTCAAGTCATTTCCCTTTCAAAAAGAAAAAAAAAAAAAAAAAAAAACCCAATCTAATTCTTCAAAAAAAAAAAAAAAAAAGTTTTATGGGTGACGATATCCGCACCCTTTCAATATATTTCGATTATAATTGAACTTAAAGGATAATTTTGAAAATTTGAAAATAAATAAAGTTGGAGTCTAGAAGACTACAACCGTTTTAGACAGCAAAGTTGTTTAGTTGCTAAGTACAGATCATCCTTCGAAGCCTCGAAGGGTCTTGTAAGAATGATGTAAACTAGTTGGGATTCACGTTATGTTTTGTAGTTTTACTTGGGAAGTAACCAAATCCCACATCGCTTGGTTTAGAACACTTTGACGCCTTTATAGCTCGAGATCATGAAGTAATAGTTTGTCTTTTAGGGGACATCTGATAAAAGTGGAATGATACATAGAAGATTAGCATGATCCCTATGCAAGGATGACACGCACAAATTAAGAAATGGTTCAATTTTTTTTTTTCCAATCCTCGATTTTCAAAATTTGTCTCTGCTGCTAAATTTTTTTTTTTTTTTTTTTTTTTTTGTCGTTGATGAAATTGTATGAAATTCAGACCACAGCAGACAAGCAAGACTCTCACTTTCATTCACTCTTTGAGCTGCAGATATGACTTATGAAGCAGTGTTGCAGATTCTGAAAAAGGGTCAAAGAGACAAGAATGCAAAAGAGTTCAAACGTTTAAACTCTCTCGTTCTAGTCTCTAATAAATCATTGATCCCTTGTTAGAGATTAATACTTACAATCAAATATTTAATATTCATTATGTTTAGCTAAGCCAGTAAGAACATCTTGTGAAGATCAAAACGCGATTAGATAATTCCTATAAAGGGTTTACAATAGATATAACAAAATTAACGGTCTTGAAATTAATGGTTAAAACTAAAAAGACAGGCATTGGCACGTCTTTGAAGGAAATAAGGGAAGACATAATTGTCACGTTGATGCAATTAAGAGCATCTCCCACCATACAATTTATGTCTTCAATTTTTATTTTATTATTATTATTATTATTATTATTATTATTATTTTTAATTTAGAGTTTTTGGGTGTGTTTGGTATCGATTTTTATTTGCTGTTTTTAAAAAATAAGAATGAAAATGAAAACAGTATTTTTGGTTTCAAATTCGAAATCCGAAAACGCGTCTGGTCGGTTAACCGCTAAATATAAAAAATTGTCATTAATGATTTATTAATATGCAAAATTTAAAAATATTTCAAAAAGAAAATAAAAGAAAAAAGGAAAAAAAAAAAATAGTGGAGTCGTTGATCTACTCTTAAAGGAGCAAATTAGTGGCTCCAACGTTGGAAGAGGATCTCGCCTCCTCCGGCATTGGAGGAGCAAATCAGATGCTCCTCCAAATTTTCTGCCATGGAGAGGTTAGGAAGAAGGAGGAGGAGGAGGAGGAGGAGGAGGAGAGGAGGGAGAAGAGAAGAAGAAATACGTACGAAATGAAGAATGAAGAAAAAGAAAGAAAAAATAAATAAATAAAAGAGAGGTTCTTTTTGAAAAACAAAAACAAAAACAAAGAAAACATATTTAAGTTGTTTTCCATGTTTTTCAATTTTAGCATTGGTTTTGTTTTTGTTTGAAACAAAATGAAACAGTTAACGAACACGAATTCAAAATCGTTTTGGAAAACGAAAACGAAAAAGGCCCCAAAATATTGTACTGGACATGCCCTTTATCTTTTGATCTTCAAATATAGAGTATCAAAATTGAAACTCTAAATTTACTTTTACCCTCATGTTTATAGTTTTTTTTTATTTTTTATTTTTTATTTTATTTTTATTTTTATTTTTATTTTTATTTTATTTATTTATTTTATTTTTATTTTAAGAAAAACACCCTCAAGTCTATGGTTATAAGCGGTGAGCAATGATTAATGCATAATGAGTAATGCTACCCTTTGCTCAAGTTTAGAGCCCAAATGATGTGGCACCCATAAATTCCAATTTAAATCATGTAATTTTAATACAAAGAAATGAAGGATCCACATCATTTGGGTAAAGTAGCATTATTGATGCATAATATATAAAAATTGCTATATATGTATCAGTCCCGATCTGGTCAGTGTATCCTGATATAACTTTATCAGGATATTAAATGTGAGCCACTAGTTTTGACAAATGCATACACATTTGAGTCAAAGTATGTAAAACGAATGACTCACATTCAATATCCTCACGAAGTTATATCAGGATGCACTGACTTGAAAAATTTTCATATATGTATATATAAAACTAATTTAGGCTTAAAATTTTCATATATGTATATATAAAACTAATTTAGGCTTATATCTGGTCAAAACCTGATCCAATCCGGTCAAAACCTAAAGTGTGGCTCGATGATTGGATTTATCATGTTCATTATCCAATTCGAACAATATTCAGGCCAAAATCAGCTTGATCCGAAAACTAATCAAGCTAAAACATTCCAGGTCGAAATAACTTGGTTTTGCTTGATTGACACCTCTATATATATGACAACATTTTTCTTTTGAAATATTACGATAATTCAGGATTTGGGGAGGGGGGAGACTTGAACCCACAACCTCATAGTATGGGTGTGAAGTGCATACCAACATTTATTTCAAAACTCTGGTGTGGGTGTGAGGTGTATACCAACATTTATTTTAAAACTCTAAACTTAAACTTAAGCGGGAGAAATCTAAATATGGGTGACCATTGGAAAGTTGTTTAATCGTTGCTTATATAATACATGTAATTATACAGTATAATTTGATATCCGCTAGATTTTCCAGGGCCGGCCCTGGGGTGGGGCAAGGGGGGTCACCAGCCCCGGGCCAATCATGTCTAGGGCCCTTAAATACATTATCTGAGTTTTTGTTATGGGCTTTTTATTTTTGTTATGGGTTAAGTTGTAAAAAAAAAAAGAGCCCAAAAAGGCCATATTATTTGTTTTAAATAGAAAAGCTCAACATTACCCAAATACAAAAGGCCATATTATTTGTTTTAAATTAGAAAAGCCCAATTCGTTTTTTTCTCATACAAAACCCAATTTGTTAGGGTTTCATACTTTCCTTATCAGTATGTCTATCACCTATTCACCTGTTACCTACGTATTTTTCTTTACCCACCAAACTACCAAAGACAAGAAAAACGACAACAATCTCTTTGACTCTTTCTGGCTTTCTCTCTCACCTCTCAAGTATCAAACTCTCAGTTTATTCAGGTAATTCCTTTCTCTTATTTGCTTTTGATTTTTGTAATTCATATAAATTGTACTCTTTTTTAATCTGTATTTCTATCTAATCTTCCTTGTTCTCTGATTTTTTCTCTTATTTATTGTTTAGTTTTTGTTAATTTGATTGTGTTTGTCACTTTAAATTGAATAACTACTGTCTACTGAATAGTGAATACTGAACTTCCGAATTTCGATTTGTTGTACTTCTCTTTTTCCTTATATTTTTATTTATTGATTTTTTTTTGGGTGAATTTGTGATGGGTGAAACTGAAAAGACTACTAGGTGAGTTATTGAGTCAGGTGTTAATTAGATCATGTCTTTTAGCTTTAAGTGAGTCACCACGAACTCCCCTTCTCCAATTTCTGGTTTTCAGTTGCTCGTTGTGGCCTTTTGTTGTGTTTGTTTTCTTTCTCGGTGTTGTTTTTTCTTGCTGTGTTGTTGTTTCCCTGGCTTGGTGCCTTTTGAAATACTTGAGTTTGTAAAAACTTTGGATTGTTATCCGAATGTATCAATTGCATATAGAATATTGTTAACTATACATGTAACTGTGGCATCCGTAAAAGAAGCTTTTCTAAATTAAAATTGTTGAAATCTTATTTGCAGTCAACTATATCACAGGAAAGGTTAAATGGGTTGGCAATCTTGTGTATTGAAAATGAAATGTTGGAAAAGATTGAATTTGAAAGTATCATTAATGAATTTGCTTATCAAAATGCTAGAAGAAGACATTTCAAATGATGTTTTGATACTCTTTATTGTATTGTGATTTTGTTTTGTAGGACAACGTGATAGCTTGAATATTATTGAAGAGTTGCCGAAATATTTTGGAACTTTGCAAATGCTAAGGAGCGGTTGATCTTTTGGATCTTCGCAAATGCTTATGAATTGTATATCTTTTGTAATTTTATATACTATTAGCAACTATTTTGATGTATAACATTGATAATACTTCTAATGAATTTATCATTTTATGATATTATTTATCTTTAATGAAATTATCATTTTCGGGCTATATATGAAAATAGGTTATATATTTGTATATATATTGAAAAAACTATGAATATACACAAGGGGCCCATTTTTATGATTTCGCCCGGGGGGCTCGGAATAGTCAGGATCGGCACTGAGATTTTCAATACAGTGATTTTAATGAACGATTTTTTTTTTTCAAAATACGTATTTTAAAATTTAATAATATTACTTTGTCCAAATTTGGTATCCAGATTTGGTGCCCAAATGACATGACATTATTATAATCTATTCATTTAAATTGCATTAGATTTGAATAATTTAAATGAATAGATTACAGTGATGCCACATTATTTGGGTACTAGATTTGGACATCGAATTTGGGCAAAGTAGTATTACTGATTAAAATTTTAAAATATATAACGGGGGTTATAAAATAGGTAAGGGTGCCAATATTATCACCTTGAAAAATAATTTAACCACCCAGATTTTAAGTTTAAGTTTATATTCCTAATATATCTGTAAATGAAATGACTATTAAATTAAGACAAATAACTCAACTAAATTGTAAAGACAATTAAAAAAGGGTTAATTGCACCAATATCCCTAAATTATACACGAGGTGGTAATATGCCCCTTGAACCTTCTTTTTTTTACAGTAAATCCCTTTAACTTTCATTTATTAGTAGAAGCTGACAGAATAGTAACGGAACTTCATTTCCGTCCATTTTTTTGGTCACGTGGGTTCGTACCAAGTGGAAAATCCGGAATAACTATAAAATGGAAATCGAGAGATTCTAAATTTTCTTTGGGGCGTGTTTAAGGAATTTTTTTTTTTTCATAAATAATAAAGAAAAACAAGAAGGTTGGTTTTATTTTATTTTAATATGTGAAACTTGTTTCTAAATAGTTTATTATTATTATTATTATTATTTATGAAAATGAGGTTTTATTTGACATTTTAATGGCTGCCTAAAGGAGAACTATAAATAGTGATACTATAACTATTGACAATCCATCCAATATGAGCAATATCTATTCATACTCCAGTCTCCATTGTTGTAATTTTTTTGATAATGATACTTTTATTTGTAATTAACATTATTAAATAATCAAAAAGTTTTGAAGATGGTGTATTCAATTTGGATTACAAAAGAATTTTTTAAGTAGATGATTTTTATAGAGTTTATATAGACTTTTATGAACTTTACATAATTATGAAAAACTTTTATAGAATTTCCTTTTAAAAAACTTTCAAAGTCGTTTATAGATTTTCATTAACTTTTATATATAATATATATTTTGTTGTAACAAAATTATATTTCTCATGTAAATAAAAATCTTTTTTCAAAAGAATAAAAAACAAAATCCTTGATTTTTTTTTTTTTTTTTTTTTTTTTTTTTTTTTTGAGAAAGAGAATATATTAAGAAAAGCAAAGACAAACAAATTAGGAACCACAATCGTAATGGACGAACTTCTCCACACATGGAGGGTAAGATTCCATCAAATACCGATCACCCTCATCTAATAAAGCATTTTTAGCAAGAGTATGGTCGACCACATTCACCTTTCTTAAAACAAAGGAGATTGACCCCCGCACTAGCCCACCCCCTAAACATGCTTAAGACATACTCTAATGTCATCAATAACCATACCAATGTATGAGAACACATTAACACCAGAGTTAATCAAATTAACCACATATTGAGAATCAGATTCGATAACAAACGGTAGTAAACCTATGTCAAAGGCAAAGGAAATCCCACGCAAGATCCCGGTCGCCTTCGCAATCTGTGGGATGTAATTCGCCATAATTCTTTGCATACCAGTTGCCATGACAAAGCCATTACGGTCTCCGATCACCATACCCAGACCCACCCTATAAGATCAACCTTCAAGAGCCGCATCAGAATTTATCTTGTAGAAACCCTCACAAAGAGGCCTCCACACATGAGGATTGCGCTGAACTAAACTTCCAGAATTCAATACCTGAGAGATGTCAGCCTTGTATTCCTCCAAACAAGCCTTTGACCAGAGGATGACCTCCTCTAACATGCGCAATCTACCAGTTTGCACCAATTAATTACGAAGGAACCAAATTCGCCATAATACAATACACAACAATCTCAGAACCTCTGACTCCAACCTGTGCACACAATCAACAAAGAAATCGTGGAAACTGCCACTACTATTACGTTTCCAACCAATTGAAGTCCCAAACATATAACGCACAACCTTTAAATCCGAACAATTCCACATAGCGTGAACTATATTCTCAAAAGAATTAGAGCATACGGGGCATAAGCCACTTACCGGAACCTTTCGCTTGGCCAAATTGACTAGAAGACTTTGATTTTTACACACTCTCCATAAGAAGACTTTAATTTTTAAAGGCACCCCCAAAGACCAGATTGTCTTCTGGCAGCCATCACACCCATTAGAACCTGATGTTGATTTCGAAGTATCTTTAGCAACACTCACCATATACCCGAATTTCACAGTGTACTTCTCATCCTTGGTAAAATGCCAACATAAAGAGTCATCCCTAAAGGAGGCACTCGTGGGAATTGACAAAATACCCTGAACATCCTCTTCTAGAAAGATGTCCTCTAACAGTGGGCCATTGAAATATATAAACACGGTTAAATTGTCAAAAACTAACCTAGAAGGTGTGTGTGTGTGTGACCAGATTGTCTTCTGGCAGTCATCACACCCATTAGAACCTGATGTTGATTTCGAAGTATCTTTAGCAACACTCACAATATACCCGAATTTCATAGTGTACTCCTCATCCTTGGTAAAATGCCAACATAAAGAGTCATCCCTAAAGGAGGCACTCGTGGGAATTGACAAAATACCCTGAACATTCTCTTCTAGAAAGATGTCCTCTAACAGTGGGCCATTGAAATATATAAACACAGTTAAATTGTCAAAAACTAACCTAGAAGGTGGGTGTGTGTGTGTGTGTGTGTGTGTAAAGGAGGCACTCGTGGGAATTGACAAAATACCCTGAACATCCTCTTCTAGAAAGATGTCCTCTAACAGTGGGCCATTGAAATATATAAACACAGTTAAATTGTCAAAAACTAACCTAGAAGGTGTGTGTGTGTGTGTGTGTGTGTGTGTGTGTGTGTGTGTGTGTGTGTGGGGGGGGGGGGGGGGGGGGGGGGGGGGGGGGGCGGGGTGGGGAATGAATAGGTTTTCAATATTTTTTTCAATCCCTTATAAACAAACAAAAGTTTATCCCTCTAGATAGCTTATATCACAACACATTAAATATATGAAAGCACACATAGATTATTGTAAAGCATATTCAACTAAGCATATAAATAAAGTCTAAAATTTGGAAGTGAAGTTATCAAACTAAAAACTAAAAACAACTAACTCTTGCATTAATATATATGTTCAATATACAAAAGTACAAATGAATGAATAACTATATACAAATGAGTCACTCTACAATGATAAATGATATATTCAACTTTGATCAAGAAAATGTTTACATTATAAACTTTACAAAGAATCTTGTTTACAAGGATGTGAAGAAATGAAGATCTAAACAAGATACAATTGATCACATATACAAATATAAGAGATAGGGATAGAAACATTTGACACGTTATTTTTTACGTGGTAAAACCTCCAAAGAGGAAACATCCACGGGTTGAATCCACAACCACCGGTAAACTATCTTTCACTAGATGATAAAAATACACCCTCAAAAGTGACCAATCCTCCCAATTGTCCACTCACTATTGGATATCCTTTTTACCCTACTCTCGAGCCTACTAATGAAAGACTTACCTACTTTCTATCCAAGACACTTCACTCATATCTCTAGAAAGCAACTTTCTATCCAAGACACTTCACTCATGTCTATAGAAAGATTTATTGCTTGACTATCCGAATCATCCCAATTCTAACCAAGACTTCTTGCTCAACTATTCGGATTATCACAATCCTAGTCAAGACTTCCTCGCTTAACTATCCAAATCATCCCGATCATAGTTAAGACTTCATGTCTTTTACAAGAACTTCCTAATTGTGATCAATGTATGTAAATACAAACATATGCAACATAGAATATATGATCAAGATATCCTATGAAAACTAGAAATGATCAATGAGCACACAATGTATGTTTTTCTAGTTTATAATCCAAACAAATGACATCACACAAATGATGCATGTAACATATGAAATGTATGGATTAAGTACACTTCATGAAGAATTAGACACAACCATGAAAGTTCACAAAACAAAGTTGTCTAGCTCTTATACATGAACAAAAACCAAGAACATGTGAATCACCAAAAACACACTTAACTCCTAGATTTTATTCATGCAACTGAAGCTTGAAATAAAACATATTCAATAAGCACATATTCAAGACTTTAGAATAAAACAAAAAATGCTAGAATCAAAAGATATGTTCAATAAAATTCCTTAGCAATCATTTAGAGCACATATTCACAAAATAATCAATTAAATCTCAATAGGCTCTAAATATGAAATTAAATGTGCTAAACCTAAATATATTCAACAAAAGAGTCCTAGCACATGTAAATGCTATCAATCATCAAAATGAAATCAATTAACACACAAATAGCCCTAAAATATAAGCTAGTCACAATACAACTCTCAAACATGTGAAATCATAGATTTAAGAAAACTTAGATCACAATCATATCTTTAATTAGACAAATCTAGCTTATAATTGAAGTTCTATCTTTTATCAACATTTGTTCAAGTAACATACAATAAAAAGAGAAGAAAACCCAATGTAATTGAACATTTAAAGTTTAGAATCAAAAGATAATCAAATACCTTGTAGAAAAACGTGTAGGCATGGATTTGATAATAGAACACCAAACAAACTTGAACAAAAGACTTCAAAGTTGCTTAGAGATGATAAAGGTGAAATTCCCTTAACCAATTATAGTGTGGGCGGGTGAATAGGTATAGGCCCAAATTATTCTACTTCTTTTTCAATACAACAAAGATGTACACACTTAGTGTGTTTAACAAATGGATTGCTTTAACAAGACAATATAAGTTCAATTTACACAAGTGTTATAAGCAATACAAGTTATAGAAGTAAAGAAACTTAAAGCGAAAATCAACAAAAGATATTTTTACATGGTAAACCTCCTAAGAGGAAACATCCACAGGTTGAATCCACAACCACCGGCAATCACTGCAATTCATTATGATGAAAATGAGATACACACTCAAAGGCAATCAACACATGATACACTCTCCAAGCTATCAACTCCTAATCTACCCTCGGGCCTAATGAGTCACTTTGCCTACTTCCCATCCAAGATGTGACCAACACACCTCTAGGAAGCAACTCCCTAACCTAGACTTACCACAAGTCTCTAGGGAGATTTCCTTGCTCAATCTTACTTGAAGCCACATGCTTCTTGCCAAGACTTCCCTTGCTTAGTCTTACTTGAAGCTACACACTTCTTGCCAAGACTTCCTTACTTAGTTATTCCGAGCCACATGCTCTTAGCTAAGACTTCTTGCTTAGCTAACCGGACCACATGTCCTAACCAAGTATTCATTACTCTATGTTGAAGAATCACTCAACAACAAGAGACTTCCCACCTTTTGCAAGGCAAAAGATTTAAGTGATGCAAATGATGCAAACACAATCAAATAGAAAAAGTAGGTCACACAAACTCTATGAAGAATTAGATATGCACAAATCAAGCTCACAAGCAAATATAACTAATTCTTATGAACATGTGATTAGAGATCTAGATTAGGCATTCAAAATCATTCACAAAAATTATCTAGAAACCTAAACATGTCAATCAAAGCTAGAACAACAAATCTTCAATAGAAGGCACAAAACTAGCTTTGAAATCAAGTGAATAAGTTAACACTTGAAATCCACAACATATTCAATAAATCAAGAACTAGATTTAAATGATAGAGATCACAATCAAAATATCCTAGTTCTAGAACATGTGACTAAAACCTAGAAATCAACAATCAAGATCAAATCACAAAAATATTCTAGATTCAAATTCACGTTCTTCAAAATTAGCTAAAAGATATTCCATAAAAAATCACAAAAGCTAATTTCAAAAATTAATCAAACAAGTCTAAAATTTGAATCAAAATCATTTTAAATATATTTCCTTAATCAAATAATAAGATCCATCAAGTTGATCATAAAAGAAAATGGAAAGAAGATGATTCACTTACAAATGATGAACACACGAACTGAGATCAGATCACCGTGAAATACCTAGACATCATTTGACTCTAAAAATGCTTGTGACTTGTTCCTCTCTTCAAGACCAACAATTTTGACTTTTGGATCACTCAATTCGGAGTTGAGATGAGAGAGATATGACTAAAACAAAAATGCAAAAGTTGTAAAAGATGTTACATGGGATTTCAAATATATAGGGAGGGAATTCGATTAGAGAAGATGAAGGGCACATGGGTAAAAGAGCCACCACCATTCATGCTTCCTGTGGAGGCGCGTGACCATCATGGGGAGGTAGAGAGGTGTCCCTCCTGTGGTGGCCATGCGCCTCCACGGGAGAGAGGGTGGTTGGCCCTTTGCCACCTCTCTTCTCCTTCGCTCTTTTCGCGCACCTATCACATTCTTCAACCATTATCTGGCCTCCAAACTCCGAATTTGAATCTACTTTCGGATTATGAAAGGTAACTCAATAAAACACAAGGAAGACTATAAAACTTTGACCAAAGGCTAATAATTTGACTTGATACACAACGACGAAGACAATGCATTGTAAGAGAACGTAAAGTAGCATAACTCCCTTGTTTGAACTCGAAAACTAATGAGTGAGTAACCAAAACGACCGGAACTTAATTAGTAATCATATGAGAATATATTCAAGTCCAAAATAATAAACACAAACAAATAAATACAAGATCACACAATTATGTAATTTCCTAGAGATAGTCATAGTACATGCATTTTTACAATGTTTGTCAATTTAAGATCAATGCATGAGCATACTTCAACACGTGTGAAAGTGTTATACCAAATGAGCACAACTATGTAGGGACACAAATATATGCAATGTGTGTGTGTGCGCTTACGCCTTGCAAGAGGAAGAAGAATCTCGATACTATAGCATTTAAGTTAGCATTTTTCCTCTTGAAGACGAACTTTTCATGAGAGGTTGCTTTTCTCCTTTGAAGCTCATATTACCACAAATCATCTAAGCAACTAATCATTACAAATAAAAAGAGTTTTGCAATGGAATCAAGCAAATAAAAATCTAAAACATTACAATCTCCCCATTTGGCTATTCCATGGCAAAACCTTATCCTTACTATTCAATATTCACTCATATAAACTTATAGTTGATTGCATTATCTCAATCTCATATTACAAAGAGATCTCTAGACTAAAATGTCTTCATATCTTCATGAATCTTCAAGAATCTCTTCTTTGATCATCAAAGTACCTATGAGAAAAAATAGCAAACCAAACAAGAGATCTTCTCCAAAGAAGATTGGTGAGATATATTTACATAAACAAATAAGACTCCCCCTATCTCATACAAATGTTCACTTTAAAGCACTCCCTAAGTTATTTAACCTTATTAAGCAAGAATTCTTTTCTCTCCCTTAAAACAAAGTCTCTATATAGCACAAAGGGGTACATTTCTCCCACACATGGAACATTTCTCCCACATATGGTGAGGTATATATTTCTCCCCCTTTTTGTCAAGGAATAGACAAATGACACATGAGATAGAATATGAGATATTATGCAAACAAGTCGTATAGAGAACAAAGCTAAATAAACTAAGCTCCTCCTTAACATATGCTCCACATTATGATCAACAAGTCAATGGACTAATTCAGAGTAGTTTTTTCCAAAAATCCGTCAAATCGGTTGCCTGGGTCGCTCCATAGGTCATCCGCGGTCCAAACCGCGGAATTTCTCTAATGTTTTCCGCTACGTTGGTCGTTTTGCACAAATTGCAATTTATCCCATGGTTGACTTTTCCAACTATGACCTTCAGTTACTAAAGCAGACATAACTTCTTTTAGGAATATCGAAATTGTGATCCAAAAAATGCGTCGGAAACTAGACTTCCAAGGATTTCCAAATATAGGTGGCAAGTAACCCAGTGCAATCTGAGGAGGGAGATATGACCCCAGCAACTTTAGTGATCTGCATTGGCCAAAATTCATCTTCCCACGGTTTGTGTCGCAGTTTGCTCATTTTCTATCCAACACCTCTTCTATAGAATGTGACTTACACATGCTCAATAAACACATAAAAAATACTAATTTCACCTGAGGAAAAAGCACAGATAATAGGAAATGGGGGCCTAAAACATGTATATAAATAGACCAATCACCAAGCATTTGTGACTAGCTGTTTGCATTCCTGATCATCAACAAAACATTCTTCAAAATAAAATGGTTTCCCCTCCTCCTATCACTCATATCACCAGAGTTCCCAAAAAAATCAAGTAAAATAGGTCGGTGATCAGAACCTCGAAATTTTAGATGCATGCTTTACCATATAAAACGGAAATGTATCCCTCCATTAAACACAACTTGTAAACTTGTTTAGACGCTCCAAGATCATACTCTCCCAATCCCTCCTATTACTCCAGGTGTATTGTAGTCCCTTGAAGCCCAAGTCATCCAGACCGCATCCCTCCTTCATATTGACTATATTTTCTTGCTTACAAACTGGTGAGCCCATGGCTGTAATTAATTATAGAGCACTTGAGTCGGTTAATTTGCCGACTCAACTTCTTTAGCAATTGTAAATTGGCTAAGATAATTTATGGTTTGTAAAACGGGAAAAAGGAAAAAAAAATACAAAAGAGTAATTATAGAGCACTTGAGTCGGTTAATTTGCCGACTCAACTTCTCTAACAATTGTAAATTGGCTAAGATAATTTATGGTTTGTAAAACGAGAAAGAGGAAAAAAAAAATACAAAAGAGGAAAAAAAAAATGTTGTTTCCTAAATAAATAAATTTAAAAAAAAATTAAAAAAAAAAAAAAAAAAAAAAAAAAAAAAAAAAAACTAGTTTGGAGTGTCTTTAGAACTTTTTTGTCTTGTTTAATAATTTTCATTTAGGTTTAAATTGTCGTTAATAAAAAAAAAATTAAAATGAAGTGTAAATAGATATTTTGTGGATTATTAAAACATTACTCTTCCGATAATTAGACTTTAATTTTTAGTATTCTAATTAAGGACTAAAATCCTAGTGTACGTCATTCATTGATCTAATCAATTTAATATTTCGTAATTTTTTTTTTGAAATATTATATAAATTTGGGGGTTTTTTTTTGGGAGGAGAGGATTCGAACCCACGACTTCTTGGCGTAGATGTGAGAGGTTTACCACCGAACCAACCTCATATCGTCAATTTAATTCTTCTTAAATATTCACAAACTTTCGAGTTTTTTATAAACTATATTCAATTAAAATTAGATTCACTTCTTTCTTTTATTAGTTTTTTTTCCTTTCCTTTTTATCATTCTTTTTTCCTTTTTAAAATTAATTTTTTATTAGATTTGTCAAAATTAAATACTACATATGCATCTGATCATATGTTTTTGCAACAAAATGTGAAAGGGAAGATGTTCATCACTTAGGGGCTGTTTGTTTTTTTATCTAAAGTCTTATAAGACGTTAATTTGTTAAACATATGGATAAGTCTTACAAATTAAGATACTATGATATGTTTGTTTTTTTTTTCATTTTGGATAACTTATTACAAATGTAAAATTGATTAGGTTGTGTTAGGGTTCCTTCAAAATTGAGAATTTTTGGAAAATTGAATTTCAATGTTTTATTATGTGTAGTTAAAATTATAAATGTATTAATTTTTATAGGAAATATGAGGAAATTTACTAAAAAAAACACTTTACTGTAGCACTTTTTTAATAAAATAAAAGTCAAAAAATTTTTTACTTTTTCTAAAGACATATATATCTTAAAATAAGATATAAATTGGAAAAACAAAAAAACTAATTTATCTTAATTTAAAATATAAGAGACAATAAATCGTATAGTAAAAAAAAAAAAAAAAAACAACCGCTTAGTTGGAAAAAAAAAAAGTGAGTTATTAATACATGAATGTATAGGCAAACGGTATTTGTACGTTCTTTTTTTTTTTTTTTTTTTTTTCTACAAACAATATAAATGTACTACCACTAGTCGACAATAAAATTGGTATCTTGAGCTTTTCACTCTTGCCGAATGTTTTTTTTTTTTTTTTTTGAGGGAAACACAGAATTACAAACGAACACGGCATTCAGCTGAGACAACATGACCAACACAAGAGGGATAATCCTCTAGACAAAACAGATCCTTCACACAAGAGAGGCCGTTTTTAGCTAACAAATAGGCTACCCGATTAGCCTTTCTAGGGACGAAACTAACTGAAACGCAATGCGCCAACACCAACACCAACTAGTTCTGGATCTCAGAAATAATAGTCCCAATCTCAGAATGAAGAGACTTTTCACCATTAATCCACCCCACAACAACAGCAGCATCAGACTCAACCTTGCAAGGAAATAACCCTGTTTCAAACGCAAATTGGAGCCCACGCTGTATAGCAACAGCTTCAGCTATTTGGGGAGAGAAGGTGGCAACAAAATTTTGAGAACTAGAGGCCATAACAAAACCTTCCCAATCCTTAATCACTATACCAAAACCCACTAGCCGACCAGCTGCATAAATGGCAACATCACAATTCACTTTGTACATACCTGGCTTTGGTGGTTTCCAAATGGGACTCGGAACAACTGATTGCACATGTAATCTGTCAACCAGACCCGTATTGTGGTATTCATCAGTGTAGCAGCAAGCTCAATCAACAATGTCAACAGCCCTGTCCGAGCAGAAATTATGGACCTCCTCATTCCTCATAGACCATGCCTTCCACAAACACACACAGAAAAGGCCAAATTCCTCCACTTGCAAACGAGAAAAACACTCTAACAAAAACCCAAAAAACTGAGATTTTCCTTTATGAGCATCCGCCAGTTTTAAGTCCCAGCCAGCATGTAAATTCTTCAACTTGCTGCAGCTCCAAAGGCCATGAAGCATTATCTCGCTTTTACATTTGCAAAGAGGACATAAGGCTTCAACATGAGTTTTCCTCCGCCTCAAACGCTCAAAAGTGGGAAGCATATCATTACAAGCCTTCCAAACAAAAAGCTTGACCTTTGAGGGATAGGCAGCTTCCACAAAGACTTCCACCAGGCTATAGAGGAAGCCAAGAAATAATCAATCTGTGAAGGACCAGGATCAGATAACATGGCTCGGGCCAACCAATAACCACTCTTAGTTGAATAAATACCTTTTTGATCATAGTGCCATTGGAGAGAGTCCTGCACTCTATTTCTGCCTATAGGGATACTTAATATTGCTGTCATATCATCTTCACAAAAATCACTTCTAACAAGATCCACATTCCAACTACCAGAGGGCGTAAATAAACTATCCACAGTTGTGTTTTCGTCTAGATAAGAAGGAGAAAGAGGCTTGAACGTGGTAGGCCTTAGAATCCATCTATCTTTATAAATACAGATTTTCCTTCCATCCCCCACTCTCCAACGAGTACCCGCAACAATAATCTCTTTTCCCCATAACAAACTTTTCCACAAAAAGGAAGCCGTAGACTTTGGTTCAGCATTGATAAAATCTACGTCTGGAAAGTAACAATCCTTTAGCACACGGGCTGCAAGAGAATTTTCCTTCTTTATTAGCCACCAACATTGATTGGTTAGAAGAGCTTTATTAAATGATTCCAAATCCCTAAACCCCAACCCTCATTTAGCTTTGGCTTCACATAACTGTGCCCAAGTGCACCAGTGAATCTTTCTGGACGTTTCTTTACTACCCCACCAAAACTGTGCACAAAGGCGGTAAATCTCATTCAAAAGGGATTTTGGGAGCTGAAACAGACTCATTGCATAAGTGGGAATGGATTGTATAACAACCTTTATCAAAACTTCTTTCCCACCTGTTGACAAGAACTTATCACGCCACCCTTTAATTTTGTTCCAAACTCTACTCGTAATATCTGAGAAAACTTCCCTTTTCTTCCTACCTATAACGCAAGGTAGGCCTAAATACCTTTCATGACATTCCACTACTCCAAGACCAACAATCATAGCCAGCCGGGTAGCTTCAACAGATGAAATAGAGGGACTTACACATAAAGATGACTTATCGAAATTAATTCTCTGACCCGAAGCTTTAGCATAAGTATCTAAAACTCTCCTAATCGAAACACAATTAGACTCAGTAGCTTTGGCAAACAATAGACTGTCGTCAACGAAAAAAGATGGGAAATTGTTGGACCCCCACGGTTTCAGTTGAAGCCTTGCAATGATCCCATCTTTACTTCCTCATGAACTAGACTAGAAAAGCCTTCCGCGCATATAATAAACAGATTGGGAGAGAGTGGATCACCCTGGCGCAACCCACACGTTGGCTTAATATCGCCATATATCTCTCCGTTCAACACAAAAGAATAAGAAACAGACTTAATGCAATTCAAAATTAGATTGATCCATCTATCCGAAAAGCCCAATTTCTCCATCATCCTTTGGACAAAACACCATTCCACCCGGTCATATGCCTTTGACATATCCAACTTAACCGCCATGGAACCCCGCTTCCTTTTCCTTCTCTTTATCCTATGTAAACATTCGAAACCAACCATAATATTATCCGAGATCATTCTACCCGGGATAAAAGCACTCTGCTCCTCATAAATAATCCCATTAAGAACTTGTCAGAACTGATTAGCAATTATTTTTGCAATAATCTTGTAAATTACATTACAAAGACTAATTGGTCTAAAATCAATCATTTTTTCCGTTACTTTTTTCTTAGGAATAAGGGTAATCAGTGTATCATTAAACCTCTCCATCGAATTCCCATCATTAAGGCAACCTAAACACGCCTTTACTACACTAGAACCCACTCTATCCCAGAATTTTTTATAAAATAAAGCTGGGAGCCCATCCCTCCCGGGAGCCTTCATTGCTCCCATCTCAAACATAGCCTTCTTAATTTCACCTTTTGTAAAAACTGAATCAAGAAAACTACTCAAGGGGGCAGAAAGCTTTGGACTAACTCCAACCAAAATTCGGTCCATATCAGTAGCAAATGGGGTGCTAGAATTGAAAATCTTTCTAAAATACTTAGTGACAATATTTTCCATACCTCTTTTAGAATTATGCCATAAACCGTCCTCCCCTAACAGCCCTTCAATCTTGTTACGAACTTTTCTAGCAGAAGCCTTCATGTGAAAAAACTGTGTGTTACGATCTCCACATTTAAGCTAGTCAACCCGAGATCTCTGCCTCCAATATCTTTCCTCAATCTCTAAAGCTCCATCCAACTGAGATTCAATCTCATGGATTTTCTTCCAAGACTCAGGCCTAATATTATAATTGGCTTCATGCAGCTCCATCTTTTTATTAATGATACCCTCTTTAAGTCTCCTTCTACTAAGATTGTTCCAAACCTCTAAACTATTCCCACACGCCTTAATATTTCCAAGAACCACCTTTACTACATTACACCCATTACTATCCTTCCATACACTCCAAACCAAATCTCTACACTCCTCATTGTCAACCCAACACTCCTCAAAGTGGAAACGTTTTTTCCTTCTAATCTCCCCATTTAAAACCAAGCAATCTGAGAACTCTAGAACTATCAGCTGGTGATCGGACCACCAATAATCAAGATAGGAAACTTTAAATTTTGGAAATAAAGATTTCCACTCCACATTACCAATGCACCTATCAAGTCTCTCTTGAATCATTGCCTCACCTTCTCTTTTGTTACACCATGTAAATGGCGAGCGAACAAAGCCCAAATCCTCTAAGCCACATTCATCCAGAATTTCACAAATATCAGTTATAAGTTTTCCGTTCTTGTAATTCCCTCCTAACTTCCTTAACAAATCCAATATCTCATTAAAATCCCCCAAGCATATCCACGGTAACAAAGACAGCCCCGCCAAACGTTTCAGATGTTTCCATGAGTGAACACACTGAGACGAATCCGGGTTGCCATAAAAGCCTGTAAGCCTCCACCAATTATTACAAAAAGAATCCACACGAACGTCAATATGATCCACAGAATAGCTCAAAAGAACCACTTGAATCTTCGCCGCCCAAAACAAGCACAGCCCCTTAGATTTTCCTACACAATTGACCACTAGTTTTCCCACAAAACCGAGCTTCACACGCAATAACTCCAATCTAACATGGTCCCTTTCTGTTTCCATAAGGAACAACAAATCCGGATTAATCTCCTGCTTCTGGAAGAGCAGGGAATTGAACGCACGAGAGCTCCCTAGATCCGTGCATTCCAAGACATTATTATCATTAGGAACGGCAGGCCGGGGATGACCGGCTGACCAATAATATTGAATTAGAGACATTCACACCCGATGACGAAACCGCTAAACCAGTAACTTCCATCGATAGAACATGCTCATGAATAACCACACTCTCACTTGACCACCATCCACTAGAGTCACATGCAACTCTTCTTCCTGAATACTGCTAACACCCCTTTTCGCTTTCTTACTCCCATATTTGCCGATAGCTTCTCTTTCCTCCCCTTTCCTCTTTCCACACTGCACCTCTGATAATTTTCTATAATTTCCTCTCTTCCCAAATCTGTGAAATTTAGGTCTTCCATCCCCAATTTTACCAATTTGAATCTGCTTAGAAGAAGGATCCAACAAGCTTGGACTCTCCAAAACATCCCTAGGCCTATTAATAGAACATTCCACATTATAGCCCATCTCATTCTTAACCATACTATCAGCTTCTATAGGTTCAGAAATAACCCTTTTAGAACACACACGGGCTTCATCTGGCAAAAATGGGAGAGGCTCACTAGCAGCTCCGAAAGGCCCAATGATATCCAACCCGCCCGACACCTCCTCCGTCACTTCAATATTAATGGCCTTCCCTGCTGTCTCCCTCTCCACCAAGTTGACCATCTTCTCACCCTGTTGTAGCATGCCAAAACTGCCAAAAGTGACTTTCTTCTTTTCCCAAATTCACCTCATCAACCACTATCTCACCTTGCATTTGCAAGCTACTAGGTTCAACGTTCAATGTGTTGACCTCAAGAATGACTCCCTATTTTCTAATACTCATCCCTATCCTTGTAGAGTCATCATCACAGCCAAAACTTTTTGCCACCACTTTTTCTGGCCTTCTATCGAACCTCCAATTGTTACCAGAATTGCCCAGAAAGAAGAAAATATCTCTTTGATTCTGACCATAAACCTTGCGAACAAGACCCGAAGCATGAAGCCAAGCCCCAAATAAATGTTCAACCTTTCCATTACTAACTGAAATCGTATCATGCACTATACATTCATTCATTGTATGGTTTACCATTCCGCATTTGAAGCAGTGATTCGGAAGCCTCTCATATCGAAGAACCATAACTGTTTCAGTTCCATCTCCCATAATATCCACATGCAAACATCTCTTTAAAGGGATTGTAATATCAATTCGGACTCGAACTCTCAAGAACTTACCAACACTATCCCCAGAAGCCCCTCTATCCACTTCCAATACCTGACCAATCAGTCCACCCAAAAATCCCCCAATTCCCTAGTCATACAAAGAAGAGGTATTTGGTGAATTTGTACCCAAAAATCTACCTGACTAAACCTTAACATATTAATGGTTCTCTTACCCACTGGCCTCTCCATGGCAATGAGAGCTAGGGATGGCAACGGGGCGGGTTGGGGTCGAGGAATGCTTTTCCATACCTATCCCTGCCCCCTAAAACCATCCCCATCCCCGTCCCTATCCCCGCATTAAGATAAGCGAGGCCGAGGGTGAGAATTCCCCGTTATAGGGACTTTCCCCATACCCACCCCATTCCCTGTTAAGAAATTAATGTTAAATGATTTTAAAAATCAGAATATTATATATATATATATATATATATATATATATATTGGAGAATCTTATCTATTTTCCAAAAGGAATCATAAAACATTTAAAATTACAAATTAAATTAATACTTTCAGTTCGTTAAGCAGCTTCATTAATTTCATATATTCTCAAAAAATCTTGCAACAAATTGGGATGACAACCATCTACTGCTCTTCTATAAAAGATTGAACCGCTTGGAACAGTTTCTAATTGAGTGTTTCTTTTATAAAAGAAATGTATAAATAGTATAGTCTTCTGCTTAAACCTCTTTCCTTATGTATTATTATATATATATAATATATATATATATATATATATTGGAGCGGGTATGGGGCGGGAGTGCTTCCCCGTCCCCGCCCTGCTTCACCTTCGGGGACAAGACTTTGTCCCCATCCCCGTCCCCATCCCGCCCCATTCAGGGCGGGGGCCCCACGGGCCCCCGGCCCCGTGGGAATATTGCCATCTCTAATGAGAGCATTGTCGAACCTCCACAGACACAAACAACCCCCCAACCCCCCCCCCCCCCCCCCCCCCCCCCCCCCCCCCCCCCCCCCCCCCCCCCCCCCCCCCCCCCCCCCCCCCCCCCCCCGCCACTCTATTTAGATCGTATTCATCCATGAAATGAAAACATATTCCCTGTAACTGATTCAATATGCAGACCTTATTAACCTGCCAGATCTTCCCAATAACCCTCATAAAGGCTTCTCGATTCACTCGTTTACTACAAAGTATTTTTCCCACCATGCATAGAGACATCCTATGTATGGCATCATCTTTTAATTTCCCATCTAACAACCGAACTGGACCATCACATGGATTGATTGATAATGAAGCACATAAAGCTGCAATATCTTCCGAATCCATGACTAAAACACAGGAGAAAACAAACTGAGATATGAAGCAACTGATCTTAAAATAAAGAAAAGGACAAAACAACCACCAAACTACTCTCACTCAGTTTTTCAGAGAAAAAGAGGAGAGACTTTTAATGTTATCGGGATGGATGATTGAACACCGCACAAAAGATCCTCACTCTTGCCGAACGTTAATGATTGATGAACTATAATAATGTCGCTGCTCATGTACTCAACTGCATGTACGTACCCCATGATCATCAATAATTTGTTGGAATATTGCTCATCATCATAAATATATCAATTTAATTAATTACCATCACCTAACATTATTCGTTTTCGCCTCCGTGGTTCCTCCATCTCCACTCCCCATATATTATCAATCAACTACCTACTTGCATGCAAACGATTACCTAATCATGTAAGGGTGTGTTTTGTATGGCTTTTCAAGTAGAGCTTCTAGAGTAGATCTTTTTGTAGTATAACTTCTAACAAAAAATGCTTTTCGTTATCTAAATTACAAAAAAATGTGTTGATAATGTATTTTTAGAAATAGTTTTTTGTTGAATAAATTACAAAAAAAGTGTTGACAATGTCTTTATAATGAAAGAGTTATGGTGGAATATCTAAAATTTATAAAGGATAGTTGAGACAATTCATATATTTTAAAAAAGCTCAAAAAAAACTTTTTGGAAAAAACTGTGTTTGGTATGACTTTCAAGTAGAGCTTCTAAAGTAAACTTTTTTATTAACAGAGCTTCTAATAAAAAGACTTTTGGTTGAGTGAATTACAAAAAAAAATTATTGACAATGTATTTATGAAAAGTTATGGTGGAATATCTAAATTTATAAATGGTACGTAGTTGAGACAATTTATATGTTTTTTTAAAAAAAAAACTCAAAAAAAGCTTTTGGAAAAGCCTAAATTTGGGCTTCTCTAAATAGACATAAAATGGCTTTTATAAAGGGTAATTGAGACAAATCATATATTAAAAAAGCTATTTTCAGTTTGGCCAAAAAAAAAAAATCTTCAAAATAGCTTATAGTATTAAAAAAGCGCTTTTGATCCTTTCAAAAGCCATACCAAATACACACAAAGCCCAAATTTTGGGTTTTTACAAGTAGACATAAAATGGCTTTTATAAAGGGTAATTGAGACAATTCATATATTAAAAAAGCTATTTTGAGTTTTGCCAAACAACTAAAAAAAACTTCAAAATAGCTTCTAACATTAAAATAGCGCTTTTGATCCTTTCAAAAGCCATACCAAACACACACTAAAACAAAACATTAATCGGAGCTTTTTAATTATTATTAACTTTTACTTGAAATTTATGTTTCAACCATATGAAGACAACTACATTCACCACTCAGATAACTATGTCCATAAATAAATATGGTTGATTAACCAAATAATCATGAAAAAATATCACAAGTGAATTAATCTAGTTTATAAATATGAATTTGGATCCTCTACTGATCTGACATTTTTCCTCACCTCACATAATCTCATGACATATAAGCATTGCAATAAATGTATGATTAAGATGTGATTGATTTCCACAACCACTTATCAACAATCAATCACATGCTTTAAAAGGGTCAATAAAAAGATCAGATCAGTAGATGATTTAAATCCTACAAATATGTCCCTCATAGCACTCTTTTCGTGAGCCTAAAATTCCTCCCTCGAACCATGATGCTTCAAATGATTTCTTACGCTATCATCTTCCTCGTATCAACCCTAATTCTGAAATCAATTTTATCCTTCGCAAGACCTTCGAAAAGCTTCCTCCGAGCCCGTTTGCCTTGCCAATCATCGGCCACCTCCACCTCCTTGGACCTCACATGCACCACTCTTTTCACAAACTCTCATCACAATACGGTCCTTTGATTCATCTCCGTCTCGGCTCTGTCCAATGTGTTGTGGCCTCAACTCCCGAGCTCGCAAAAGAGCTTCTCAAAACTCATGAGCTCACTTTCTCTTCTCGAAAACACTCCACCGCCATCGATTACCTCACATACCAGTCTTCCTTTGCCTTTGCACCCTACGGACCCTACTGGAAATTCATCAAGAAGCTGAGCACCGTCGAGCTCTTGGGAAGTAGAACTCTCGGTCAGTTTCTTCCGATCAGGACAAGAGAAATACACTGTCTTGTCAAGTTTCTTAAGGAGAAATCTAGAGGTGGTGAGAGTGTTAACGTGACGGAGGAGCTATTGAAGTTGACGAACAATGTTATATCGCAAATGATGTTCAGTATCAGGTGTTCAGAGACGGAGGGACAAGCTGAGGAGGCTAGAACATTGGTTCGCCAAGTGACTGAGATTTTCGGAGAGTTTAATTTTTCTGACATTATATGGATTTTCAAGAATGTCGATTTGCAGGGGTTACGAAAAAGATTTAAGGACATACATAGGAGGTATGATTCGTTGCTCGAAAAGATCATCACGGACCGCGAAGACGTGAGAAAGGAGAAGAAGATGAAGAATAAAAATGGAGATGATGATGATCATGAAGAGGAGGTGATTGATTTTCTTGATATGTTGCTTGATGTTTTGGAGAATGAGAATTCCGAGATCCAGTTAAGTAGAGATCACATCAAGGCCTTGATTTTGGTACGTATAAAAGTATTCCACTAGCTTGTTTTCCAAATTTAATTTCTACGATCACTTGCATGTTTTGCATTTTTGACGAAATTAAAACTAACAGGGGATACATTAAAAAAAAATAATAAAAAAATTAAAAAATTAAAAAAAAAATCTCATCAGGTGATCAAACAGATATTTAGATTTATCAACAATTTGCGTAGTCATGATTATGTCGTGAATGGTCTTGATCAAAACTGTTATATATGGTTGTTAATGATGTTGAACAAAGTTGTTATTATGACCAAGATTATACATGAACCATTATAGTGTAGAGGTATGAATTTTTCGTACGGTTTCACTGAGATCAGTGTAGTCTTTAGATTATAATTTCAGGACGACCAACCACAGCCACATGATTTTTTAAGTTCAAATGTTTGTTAAAAAAAAAAAAATCAGCCTTTTATTAAAACATGTGGCTGTGGTTAGTCGTCCTAAAATTATAGAACGACCTGATGGGAGAACCGATATATATATATATATCCTTGGGTGGTTCTCTAGTAGGGCTTTTATGTTATTCTTATTTTTTCAAACATGTACTCCTAAATAACATTCTTGATTTTCAGGATTTGTTTCTCAAAAAAAAATTGATAGTACACAATCTAACTTTGTACACAGAATTGAGTATTATGCTTTAATAGAGTATCCCTCGTATATATTCTTGTCTATTTTTAGTTTGACTACGCTTCCCAAAAAAGTGATAACACCTACAACTCTCTTTCCAATATTAGGATTTCACATGTTGTTGGGTGCAAGATCATAGATTATCGGACAAAATCATAGTCACTACAAAAGAGATTGTCTGATAATTTAAGATTCTGCAACTAATAATTATTAATTTCTAACGTGTAATAGTTACACTTTTATTTGCTCCATTGTTATTGTTTCTTAACACCGGAGACATGATTAAAAATTTTATTCTTGTTATATATATATGAGTAAAAATTATTAAAAAAATTAAGACCTTTAATCCGCCAGATTAAAATGCATAATCTTCAATTAATTTTTAATTTTAACTTGAAGAATTTATCAAAAGACATAAAATTATATTTCACTAATAACTATTATATTGTAGCAGAGAATGACTTGATCAACCAATTCCAGCATTAACTTTGGTGTACATTAATTTGTGCAGGATTTTCTCACAGCTGCCACAGACACAACAGCCATGGCAGTTGAATGGACATTAGCTGAGCTCATCAACCATCCAAAAATACTTACAAAAGCTCAAAATGAAATCGATCGAGTCATCGGAAAAACCAGACTAGTCAAAGAATCCGACATCCCCAATCTCCCGTATCTCCAAGCCATTATAAAGGAAACGTTTCGGCTCCACCCTCCAATCCCAATGCTGGCAAGAAAATCCATTCAAGACTGTGAAATCGACAACTACATAATCCCAGAAGGCACTCTCTTGTTTGTCAACATTTGGTCTATGGGAAGGGACCCAAAAGTGTGGGAAGATCCATTGGAGTTTAAGCCGGAACGTTTCTTAGAATCCAAAGAAAAAAACGTTTCATCAGGGGTTAGTAATATTGATGTGAAGGGTTTGCATTACCAGTTATTGCCATTTGGAAGTGGAAGAAGAGGGTGTCCCGGAATTTCTCTAGCCATGAGAGAACTGCCTACCACTTTGGCAGCCATGATCCACTGCTTTAATTGGAAGGTTGATGGTGATCATCATGGGGTGGTTGATATGAATGAACGGCCAGGATTGACTGCTCCAAGAGCTAATGATCTTTTATGTGTTCCAGTGGCTCGATTTACTCCTAGTAATCTAGACGACATTTGAGGGTTCACTGCGTATATGATCATCGAGTCATGCTGATATGTGCATTATTCTAATGCAACTCATGCAGGCTATGTGTGCATTAAGACCATTGGAAAGAATGCAATGCTTAGGTGGACCAAGTCTGGTCAACAAATAAGTTAGTGTTGTGAAGCCATGTCTCTACGTGGGTTCCTTTGTTTCTGGATTAACTGTTCGTTGTTTCCGGAAGCAGTGGATGTTAGTTTATTGTTGGTGGGTTCCTTAAAATATGTTAGTGTTGTTGAACTGTTTTCATTATTATCTGGTATTGTTATTTTAATTGCTACAATGTATTGTTCAGGCTATATATATATAGTCTTGAAACTATTGAAAGAGGACATCGAATATATTGTTGCAAAACAAATTATCTCCCTTGTTTTCTCTCTACTCAATTCTTCTCTCTTTTCTTTCTAAATTCTTCATGTATGTTTCCTTAATTGGAAAAATACCCATCACATGCATGCATATATAGTTAATTATAGTTGTTTTTTTTTTTTTTTTTTTCTGAAAGGGTTAATGAGATCGAGTTTTTGAAGAGTGAATATTGATGATTGCTATTCATGTGTGAGGCATGCTTGTTAATTTGTTTTTACTATGCAACACTTTTTATTATCAAAAAAAAAAAAAAAAAAAACACTTTTTTTGTGAGTAATAAATGTTTTCCTGTGTACTTTCAATAAATAAATAATTAATATTCTTGCATGAAGAATATTTTTATATAAGAACTAGTCAATACCCGTGCTTTGCATGTGGACAACATATTTCCTCAAACAAATAAAAGATACCAATAGTTTTCTGATATTTAAAATTGATATTATTCCTAAATAATTCTTCATTACTTTTTATAAAAAATGGAAAGTCAACACACCATTCATCTATTGAACATATCTAATAATTCATAATTAACAATATACCAAAAAGATAGTTTCATTCCAAGCATTTCATAACAGAAAACTTAAGAGTTCAAACCAACATTCAACTTTAACCCTGCATTGCCTGTTGCAAAATCTGCATCATTCATAAAAACAATAAATTAATTAAAAAAAATATTTAAAAGAAGCAAATTTGAGGAATCAAAATATATTAGATTTGATAAGCCTACCAAGGTATAGGAGCCCCTAGTAGCTATTTCCTGCCTGAAGATTCCTCACATTATAGAAGGCTGGCAATTTAACAAATTGAACATATAAGGATTTAAATAAATTCTTATTGTTAGTGCATCAACAAAATAAGAATACTACATACAATGTCTAAGTTGGAGCTTCTTTCAATTCCAAAATTTACTTTCTTCACGTAGAAAGTCAGCATTCAAAGGCTACTCTAAAGGCAAAAATATATAAAGTGAACTATAACATCTATTGTGACAGTTCAAAGGACTAATAGACAATGCTCCCCTGTATCAATCAGCCATGTTCATTTTCCTACTCAATCACATTTGTTGTACATGGACATAAAAATGGCAGAATTGCAACATAGTCTCCTAAATTGATCTCTTACATAAGCTAATTAAAGCAAAAAATTGTTTAGGGAATTCAAAAGACAGCAGAAAGGACCAAACTACTTGTTAACATTTACTTTCTTGATTTTGTGAATCTAATTAAAAATATATAACACAAATTAAAATCAAGGATCAAAAATGTTAAGGGATAACTAAATGATTAAAAAAAAAAAAAAAATTGATGAGTATACTTTGATCTGTTTTATTTCATTTTCCTATTATTTTACGTAAAATTATTAAGAACAGATTGAAAATTAAAAATTCTATGTTTTACATAATACAACATTAGACATATACACAAAGGCAATAATACATGAAATGTAGATAACTTGAAGCTTTATGGAACTAACCTTGTTAGTAGTTTTTGGTTGATATGAAGAAACTATTGCAGATTTAATCACTTCACATGATCAACAATTTTACCATATAGGCTATGTTTGAAAGTAAAAGTCACAACAGTATCAAATGTTGAATAAATCTGCAATGTTTGAAAGAAAAGAACAGTCAAAATGAATGATAATAAAGTTTTTTTTTTTTTTTGACAGAACATTATCATACATAAGTTGGAACATATATGAATATAGAAACAAAAGTTGTGTACTTAATCCAAACTTTACTTTGGAACATAATTTGGCCAATGATTCTTGCATTTTTTGCAATACCATTTTTCAAAATCCAGAGTAACACCACAAACGCACCTCCTGCCTTTACACCCCTTATACCACCAATTAAAATTAGGCTGAATTTCCTTAATGGTAGCAACAGTTGCATAAGATATTTCCTACATCACAAAATTTGCAATTTTCCCATAATAAATGGCATTGACAATAGGAAATAAATTAACAAATGATAAAAAATAAAAAATAAAAACATCTGGGTAACCTCTCTATAGTCTTTAAGTTCAACAATGGTCTTCCTCGCAGTTTGATTAATGAAGTCATCGGACATTGAGTAAATTGACGGTGTCTGCAACTGACTCAATGAATGAGTGCTTGAGGATTCTCCAGAAGAAATTCTAGTAATTAAAGAGATTCAAATATAAGTACATATAAATTGCATACTTCAATCAAAACAAATGTTAGACACTGACCTTTGTGTTGGATATTCCCATTAAACATTGAAAAATAAACCAATAGAGAGAGGTAGAGGAAGATGAATTGTATTGATATTTGAGGGACACTTGATATAGAATAAATAATAAATAATTTATTTAGAAATAAACCAAGAGAGAGAGGGAGAGAAAGGAAGATGAAATGATCAGCTAGAATAAATAGAAAGAATAAAAACAGGGAAGAGGAGCTGTATGTGTTGTTTGAATTTGTTTGTATGTGTCATTTTACATGATTTCTTAATTACCTAACTCTCATGATTTTCTATTTCGAATTACTGTGAAAATAACTATCCTAACAATGTTTATATTATTTTATCCAAACAGGTCCCCTAACTCGGTGTTAGTTTAAGAAAAAAGGTACTCATACATGAAAAAAAATAAATGAAGTACTTTTTCAATCAAATCTATAAATATTATAAACCAAAAACCATGGTTGGAAAGTTCTACCACGTGTCTCATTCAGAGGTTATATTAAAAGTTAAATTGTTTTGACATTTAACAGTATTTCCTTTTTTTAGAAATTTTTTATCTTCAATTGATTTTTACATTTGACATTTCTTATACCACATGTTTTGTATTAAAAAAAAAGAAAGTAAAACAATCAAGCTCCTCTCCCAAAACATCCACTCATAATAAATTGATATTGGAAACTATTTCAAAAATAAAATGGTTGCAGGAAAATATTTCAAAAAGGAAAAATTTGTTAGTGCAAAATATAACTAGAATAGAAAAACCTGGAAAATAGCTGAGTTGCGGACAATGTCGCTTTCTTTAAGACGTTTCGTGGCTCTGCTCTGATTGTGCAAGCAGTTCCAAAGTTACCACGTCGTCCCTAGGATAAAACAGCTCAAAATCACCTCTGTCTCAAAACATCTTTGCACGAAAAAGAATTGGAATACTCAAACCCTTTCGAGAACTGCTCGGAATACTTACAAAGAACACTCAAGAAATTTTTCAAAGTATTTCTTTTAAAACTTTATCTAAGAACTTTGTTTTTCAAGTTGTTGTAGTGCTTTTTGAATGAGGCAAATCACCTATTAATTATAGGATTAGAAAATCATAACTGAAAAATAAATTAAAACCAGCCATTAAAACAAATAAAAACTTTTTTGGCATTTAACCTCAACTTTTTAAAATATAAAACGTTTGATAGTAATTACCAACATTTAAACAAAATCGTTTGATAGCAATTACCCACATTTAAACAAAAAAATCATTTTATAACAGTTAAACAAAACAAAACTATTATGCATTTTTTAATTCAAAATTTTTAAATACACTTTTAACAGATACTGTGGCTACACACTTTGAACTTAAACCGGCTGTAATTCAACTTCTTCCATCTGTTATGGGTTAGAGAGAAAGGATCCCTACATGCATGTTAATGAATTTCTTGACATCTGTTCTGCATTATGTTTCCAGGATTTTTCAAATGAGTTAGTTAGGCTTTGTTTGTTTCCCTTTTCATTAAAAGATAAGGGAAAAGCTTGGTTAAACTCACTAACTCCTAGATCTGTCACTAGTTTGGAGACATTAATTAACAAGTTTTTAACTAAAAATTTTCCCCATGTCCAAAACCAATGCTCTTAGGAGAGAAAATTTTTATCAGTATTGGAAAAGATTTAAAGACTTGTGTTTAAAATGTCCCCACCATGGTTTTGAGGTTTGGAGACTTGTGCAATATTTTTATAATGGTTTGACCACATCAAACGACACATGATCGAGTCCATGAATAGTGGAGTATTTTTATCCTCAAGGAGAAGGATGCTTGGGATTCCTAGACACATTATCTGAAAATTCTCAACAGTAGGATTTTTCTACCAAAGGGGAGAGATCAATACAAGTACCTAAGAAAGAGGGGTTGCATGAGGTGAGAGGTGATATAAATGTAACGAGTACTTTGGCGAGTCTCAATAGAAAGGTAAAAACATTAGCTTTTAGCCAAAAGATGAACATGGCCAATAATGTAAGGAGTGAGGTGTGTGGTTCGTGTGCCAACCCATCTTTTGCCTATCTAGAGAGCTATGATGAGCAAGTAAATGCTCTCAATTCTTATGGGAATCTCCCAAATTTTTCTTGGAGGTAAAACCAGTCTTCAATGAGTCATGGAGGGCAACAATTTGCTCCTCCTAGTCCATCACATCCTCCTAGTTTTCAGTCTTTTCCCCACTTTGTTGAACCTCAAAAGAAATCTTTCTTAGAGGATACTTTACCATAGATGATGCAATCTTGGTAACAATTTATGCAGTCAACCCAACAAGCTATCTTTGAAGCTTGAAACTCAAGTGGGTCAGTTAGCCACTGTTATAGGGGAGAGAGAGAGAGAGAGAGAGAGAGAGGAAAAAAAACTCTCTTAGTTCCTAATCTGAAGGGTCAATATGAGATAGGATTGTCATCCGTCTCTAATGTTCATCATGAGGAAGCTAAATTTGTCACCACTCTTAGGTATGGTAAGATAATTGATAATCATGTGAGTGTACCTAGAGAGAGGAAAGAAACTAAGAGGCCTGGTCGTAAGTCCTAGTGAAGAGAACATAGTTGAGAAACTCACTTCTAGAGAGTCACTAGAGCTCTATGTTCTTAGATCTCTTTTTTATAAAGACTTGTTCCATTAAAGAAAGGCACACCACATAATGATATTTTGGAGGTGTTTAAGCAAGTTCACATAAACATTCCCTTCCTTGATACTATATTGAGTGCCTGCATATGCCAGAATTTTGAAAGATCTCTATATTGTGAAAAGAAAAACAAATGTTCCAAAAGAGACATTTTTGACTGAGCATGTTAGTTCCATAATCCAAATGAAAATTCCTGTCAAGTTTGAGGATCCTGGGTGTCCTACAATTTCTTGTCTTATAGGTGATCATATGATTGATAGGGACTTAATTGATTTAGGGGCGAACGTTAATTTGTTGCCATATTTTGTGTATGTGCAATTGGGATTAGAGACTCCAGTAGTTGATAGGTCTATTAAAATTCCTAGAGGAGTCATAGAAGATGTTCTAATTAAGGTTGATAAATTTTATTTCCTGTAGACTTCATTGTTATTAATACTCAATCTGTATTGAACACTAGTAGACAAATTCCTATGATTTTGGATCGACCTTTCTTGGCTACATCTAATGCGATAATTAATTGTCGTAATGGTGTGATGAAGTTGTCTTTTGAGAATATGATTGTTGAGCTTAATGTTTTTAATGTCAGTTAGCAACTTCAAGACCAAGTAGAGGTATGTGAGGTTGACATGGTTGAATATGCATATTATGAATTTATGATCCATTATTAGAATATTTTGATGTTGATCCATTGAAAAAGAAATTAACTCAGTTAGACATAAGAATTAAGGGAGATTGTGTGAGTGATGGACCAAAGGTTGTGACTAAATCTTTTTCATCTATTGAGTTTACACCTTTGTTATTTGTAGAGAAAACTTCACAGTTAGACTTGAAAAATGAGGAGATACTTTTGCATGATTACGATTGATTCAATATATTATTTTATTTTTTTTTAGTTTTTAGGATTTTATTTTGATTTTTATTATTATATTATTTTATTTTTTAATTTTCTTTATTGTTAGTGTTAGGTTGTTCAGTTAAAAAAAGAAGGTTAGGGTCAGTCTAATTATGTTAAGTCAGTTTGTTTGTGTGGGTTTAACTTTGTCTTAATTCTCTTTTATTTGTTTGTTTTTATTATTATTTTTATTTTTTTAATGTGCGGTTAGTTTGTTAGAATTAGAAGTGTCAATTTTGATTTTTGTTTGTTTCCCTTGCATATTTTTTTTTCTTGTCCATGTCCGGTGGATTTGTTAGGATTTTGAGTTATATTGGCATCATTCTACATCAAAACGTTATTTCCTTTGTATTGTTAAGTTGTCTTATTTGTATAGTTTATCAAGCTTCAAAGAAGATGGACAACGATTCAAGCAAAGTGAAGCCTTCAAGTGAAGAAAGCATTACTGACAACAAAGGTAATAAGACCTCTTTTCTCTTATAAAGCTTAAGCGCACACACACACAATTCATACATTTGTGTCCATGCATCGTTGTGCAAAGCGTGCACACACACAATTCATTCATTTGTGTCCCTACATTGTTGCGCCAAGCGTACAGACACAATTCATTCATTTGTGTCCCTGTATCGTTGAGCAAAGCGCACACACATACATTGCATTCATATGATTCCCTACATCATTGTGCTCATTTTGGTATAACACATTCACACACGTGTTGTAGTATGCTTATGCATTGATCTTAAATTGACAACATTGTAGAAATGCATGTACTAGGACTATCTATAGGAAATTGTATACTTGTGTGACCTTGTATTTATTTGTTTGTGTTTTTATTGTTCTAGACTTGAATATGTTCTCATATGATTCCTAATTGAGTTTTGATCGTTTCGGTTACTCACTCATTAGTTTTCGAGTTCAAACAAGGAAGTTACGTTATTTTATGTTCTCTTACAATGCATTATCTTCGTCATCGTGTCTCGAGTTGAATTCATAACCTTTGGTCAAAGTTTCATAGTCGTCCTTGTGTGTTAGTAAGTTACGGTTCGTAATCCGAAAACGGATTCAAATTCTGAGTTCAGAGGTCGAAGAACGCGAGGGATGCGCGAGATGAGAAGTGAAAAAGAGAAGGCCAACAAAAGGGGCCTTTCCGTGGAGGCGCGTGGCCACCACGTGAAGGCAAGAGGAAGCCCACCTCTTGTGGACCCCACACTCTTTCACTTTCCCCCTCTTTCCTCCTTTAAATATTCCCTCTCTCACACTTGTTCATTTCAACTATTTTAAAATGAGAAAAAGTACAGGTTTTTCTCTAAGAATTTCCCAATTTTCAAACACCATATCTCTCTCATCTTTCATCCGATTTGAGTGATTCAAGTTGGAGAATCTTTGTATTGGAGTCCTCTACAAACCCCAAGCAACCTTGAGGTCATTTGATCGAGTTTTCATTTGGTTCATCACCATTTTCGGACTACACCTTCTTGTTCTAAGTAATTGTCAAATCCTTTGT
Source organism: Acer saccharum (assembly GCA_030490815.1). Lineage (NCBI taxonomy): Eukaryota > Viridiplantae > Streptophyta > Magnoliopsida > Sapindales > Sapindaceae > Acer > Acer saccharum. The sequence goes on from CM059873.1 coordinate 16,528,697, forward strand.
GTTTTGAGCTTGATGATCTTCAATTACCTTGGGCTTTTTTTCTATATATGTGTATGTTCTTGATCAAATGTTATTAGGTTTGTGAGCTTTAATTAAAAGCTAATTTGAGCTTGTTGACGGTGATTTCTCGATAGTCAACCAGTCAACGATTTAGGTTAGCGGAAACCTATAAATATGAATGAAATAAAGGACATAATAATGGTTAGTAATGAAAAATGCGAGATAAGTGGTAAAACTCTGGTGATCGAAGAAACATCAACGGGTTGTTGTCTTAGCAACACAGCCAAATCCACTATAATTGTTGTAACGATACACACTCTGATCTCTCTCTTGCTGATTCTCACATACCCCTCTCATTGTGTTTTGCAGGGGTATTTATACATGGTAGTACTAAGGTTTCCTGGTGCTGCTAGGGTTTTGGTGTTGTGACGTGCAAGCAAAGAATTACAGAGTTGGCTCAAGTATCCCTTTCCTATTTGGAGTAACCTTGTATTAAATGCTATTGAGTCCATCTTTGTCTAGGACTCTGACTTGTCCGTAAGGCGTTTGTTTCCTTGTTGGATTCTCGGTGACAGTGTTGTAGTTAAGTTGGGATTGCTCGTTGTTGCTGTCGTTGTTGGTTCTGCTTTTGTAATAGAAGGACAGAGGCTTTTATGTAATCTTCTTTGTTGGTACCGAGTAGGGCCGAGCAGGTTTTATTGCCCGAGCTGGCTCACTCGGCTCTATCCAGTTTTATCCTCGTGTCACTCTACTTGGCGCCAAGTAACTTGTTTGTGTGAGGATCTGCTCCCTTGGTTGACTAATCTTTTGACTTTTTACCTACGTGGCTATGCTGGTTTGCTCATTATGATGACGTGTCCTCTATGACGATTTTTACTTATAACAAAGCTTAATTAGAATCTTGAATGTGAGTTAAGTTTTTCTAAAACCTATGTTTTCACATGCTTGTGAGTTGCATTGTGATTAGCTTTGTATCTAGGATTATTTGTACATTAATTATGAATATTCTAATGATTAATAATTCCTAGTTGTGCTATGTGTCTTTGATTGAACATATTTTGGAATAGCACAAGTTGTTGTATGTTTAGAACATTGATTAGATTCACTTGATTGATTTATGAATATATGTTCTAATTGATTTCTAGAGAAGTTTGTGTTGGGGTTTTTGCCCTAAAGCTTGTAATTTGTTAATGTGAATTGAACATAAATAAAAGAAGTAGTTTATTCATTCAAACTGTCTCATACATTCATATATAACATGTGTATTTAACATCCAAGATTGCTGGATGTAATTTCAAACCGAGTATATGAATGTCATATACAGATGGATTCAGTTTGAAACGAGCAATCTAAAGAGTCCGTAGATAGCAAATAAAGTTGGGTACTTTATTTGCGGTTAATCTACAGTTGCGGTCCATTCCGTAATTTACGGTGATCTTATCCTGGATCATTCATATAGTGATATGAGAATTGAGGCACCTTGTATGATGTGATCATATAGGACTGGGCCACGGTCTATATGAATCTCTCAATAAGATCCATTATATGATGAGATTCATATATATCGACAAAAGATGGCTATATATGAGTGATCTTAATCCTGAGTGTCTTATCGACCACTTCAGGTTAGATCGTGTTTTTTTATATACCATGGGTGAGATCAAAGTTACATTCTCGGTCGATATGCTTCGTATGTTGGAATCAGGGTTTGGCTTGCAGCTGGGAAGGTTTGTACACAATAAGGAATCCACTCCTTCTTGCGAGAAGTAGATAGTAGTTCCCTTAAGGGTTGATTCGGGGCTTAAACAATATAAGCGCTCTCCTAATTCCGTAAGGAATGTAGGATTTATTGTTCATTAGAGAATCAATGGTACTTAATGGAAAAACATAATTAGAGGGGCATAACGGACATTATGAGCTAGCTCTAATTATGAACTACTTGTGGAGGATCATACCATATGTAATAGCTATATCGATGAACACCGAATGTTATTGGTTTGTCTAAAAACATCTACAGTTGAAAGAGTACAGCTTCAGGTTTTTTGTGGAATAACACCGAAGTTAATAATCAATCAATATTAATTAAAGCGTTTAATTAATTATTTCTAAGGATTAATGGAGCTCAAAATATTGTGGGTCCATTGGGCCCCCTTGCTAGCCCGATTGATTAAGGTAACAAGGGTCACGGTTAATTAATTGGATTGTCCAATTAATTGTGTTATGAAAATGACACGTGTCTATTCGATAATTAATTGAATAATGAGATTATTTAATTAATGAATATTAGTGATTATGTTAATTAAATAATTAGATTATTTAATTGTGTAATTAATCATTAGATGAAGGGTGTTGATTGATATTTAATTTTGAATGAAGATAAGATAATTTCATTATTTTATTTTCATTAAATTAAATATTTAAATTTGAATTTAAAAGAGTTTGAATTCAAATCAAATCAAATCAAATAAATTAATATTAATTAATATCTTTAAAGATATCAAATATCTTAAAAGATTTGATTGATTAGTTTAATTTTAAAAAATACATATGATATATGTTTTTTAAAAACAAAAGAACACAACATACATTCAGAATTGAGAGTCAATTTTTGAGAGTGTAGAACCAAAGAAGAGAAAACAAAAACAAACCCTAGAAAGGGTTCTAGGTTTTGCGACCAAAGAAGAATATATATATATATATATATATATATCTTCTTCTTCTCTTCATCCTCTCTGTTCCTGAGTACCGTAACACGCCCACACGCCGTTACCAATCTTGGGTGATAGCCAGGAAGATCTTGTGGCCCAAATCAGGAAGCAGATCGAAAAGAAGAAGGAGCCTACAAACGTTGGTATGAATTAGTTTCATCTCCTTCTTATTGTATTTTGATTATTACTGTACAAATGGGTTAGTTTATTATTGCATTAATATTTTTTTTAAAACCCTTCCGCTGCGCGATCCGTAACCCTGGGTTCCTACAGTTTGTATATCTAATCTCATTTCTCTAGCATTTTAGTTTTTGTACTAAAGGCTTGTATATGTGTTTAATGAACATGTATAATATCAAGCTTTAGTTGCATGAATCAAATCTAGGATTTAAGTATGTTTGGTGATTTGACATATACTAGATTTCGGTTTTCATGTGTCAAGACCTAAACTATTCTTGTTGTGAACTTTGTTGCCTATGTCTAGTTTTTCATGAAGTGTACATAATCCATACATTTCATATGTTCATGCATCATCTTGTGTGATTGCATATCTTGGATTATGAACTGGAAAATCATACATTGTGTGCTCATTGTCTATTTCTAGTTTCCATATCTCATATTGATCATATGTTATATGTTGCTTGTGCTTGCATCATTTGCATCTTTTAGATCACTTGCCTTGTAAAAGGTAGAAGTCTCATATTAGAGTAGATTCTTTAATTTCAGCAAGTAAGTCTTGACTAAGAGCAAGGGGCTCCGAATAGTCAAGCAAGCATGTCTTAGCTATGAGCATACGGCTCCGAATAGCTAAGCAAGGAAGTCTTAGTTAGAAGCATGCGGCTTCAGTAAGTCCGAGCAAAGTCTTGTATAGGAGCATGTGGCTCCGGTTAGATAAGCATGGAAGTCTTGGCTAGAAGCATGTGGCTTCGATAAGTCCAAGTAATGAAACTTTCTAGAGGCATGCAATGTGTCTCGATTAGAAAGTAGGCAAGTCTCTCTCTAGTGGGATTAGGTAGGAGGGATATCCAATAGATAGTGATACATGTGATTTGGTCACGTTTGAGGGTGTACTTTTATTTAACTAGTGAAAGACATTTTGCCGATGGTTGTGGGTTCAACCCATGGATGTTTCCTCTTCGAAGTTTTACCACGTAAAAAATATCTTGTGTTAAGTTTCTCTATCATTTTCAAGAACCATAGACCCAAATTGGTATCATAAAAAAAATATATTAATTACACAAAACGAAAAGCAACAAGAAATCATACAAATTACAGAAGAAAAACAGAATATATTTTTTTAAAGGACAAGAAGCAATTAATTGACAACAAAGACAAGTAAAATCAGTAAAAAAGAAAGAAAATTGTAAAATTAGTAGAAATACCGCGACGATAATCAGAGAAGCGGCCGGAGAGGCTTTGGATAGAAATGAAGAAGAGTAGATCAGATGTGAAACAAAAAAAAAAAAAAAAAAAAAAAATTAGAAAAAGAAAAAGAGAAAGTGACAAACCTTGTACGAGCAGATCGGATGTTGAGGAACAGAGTTAAGGAATAGAGTTGAGGAAGAGATGAGAGAAGTCAGAGAAGTCGACTAAGTCAAAGAATGAAAGAAAAGAAATAGGTTAGGGTTTGCTTGTTTTTATTTTATTTTATTTATTTATTTATTTATTTATTTTTTACTTATATATGCGGTTTATTCGGTTCAAACCGGTTTTTGAGAAACCAAACCGGTTTGAACTGAAAAATTTTCAGTTTTCAACTTTTTAAACCGAATTCATTCTATGAACCGAACCAAACACCCTTTTTCTGGTTTGGTTCGGTTTGGTTCGCAACTTATGGACCGTTTGGTTACATAGTGGAATGGTAATTGGAATGGTAATGAGAATAGGAATAGGAATGGGAATGGGAATGGAATGGAAAGGAAAGGAAAATTGAGTTTTTTTGTTTGGTTGAAACTTTAGAATTAGTCTCTGAATCAATATTATTTTGTTTGGTTGACAACGGAATGGAATAGAGTTAACTGTATTTTGACTAAAATACCCCTAATTATAAAACATTCATAATAACATGATATATTATGGATAATAATAATAAAATATAAAAGTATATTATTATTATATATAATTATATATTATTTAATATAATAATATATTATATATAATATTAATATATATAATAATATAATATATAATACATATATATTATATATATTATAATATAATATATAATACATATATATATATATATATTATATATTATATATATTTATATAACATTAATATAATATATAATAATAATATATTGTTTTTGGAAAGGATGGTATTTTTGGAATGGAGTTGGGGCATATGAGGGTATTTATGGAATAAAAATTTTAGTTTGAAATGGAATAGGCATTCCATTGGTTTTCGGATGGAAATCCCATTCCACCAAAATGGTGGAAACACCATTCCAATGGAATGCACTTTCCATTAAATTTTAACCAACCAAACATTGAGAATGGAATCCTTTCCATTCCATTCCATTGCTTTCCAGCCAACCAAACACAGCCTTAGTGCCCACCCCTATATCCTTCCTATACATATATAAAAGCGCCTTATTTTTTCCAAAAGGGCAATTCATGGTGCGACCATTTGCCTTATTTCCCTCTGTATCCTTTTTTTTGTTTTACTGCCTTCAATTGTCCAATTTAGCTCTATATCTTTTATCCTTTTTTTTTTAACAACCTTATATTTCCCCTTGTATCCTCTCCTTTTTACATGTCTCTGTTACGTTATTTGGGATTGAAGGTGGCAAACCTAGGCTATGCAAGGCTATGCTAGGTTGTGGTGGTGAAGAGGTGGAAAAATAGGAATAAAAGAAAAGAAATTGAGATAAAGAGAAGAGTGAGTCTGTAAAGAAAAAAAAAAATGGAGCAAAAAAAACCAACTGATTGCTGGATCTAAAAGCATCACATCTAGGTTTTTGGATTTTGATTTTATTGCTTTAAAGGTTATTGATATTACTGTATAAAGGTTGTAGTGGTGATAATGATGATTGAATATGATTGGCTTTTTTTACTGGGTTTGTTGAATTTAATGTTTACTGGGTTTGTTGAATTTAATGTCACATTATGATGATGAACATGTAGAAATCCTAAAAAACAAAAATAAATCATAACAAGAGAAAATAAAAGCCTAAAGCTCAAACTTCAAATTCAATATCTACAACCCAAATTAATCTACTGAGATAGAAGATATAGAACACATCAATATGGAACGTAAAAACAATCATATAAAAAAAAACAGTTCCAAAATAACCAATTTGTGACAAAACAAACCAAATTATATCAAAATATAAGTCAATTTGGTTGATAAGAAATACTTAAAAGGACAAAAAATATCTTGAAAACAAAAATCTAAACTTGAAAAGAAAAATAAAATAGAAATCTGAACAATAGGTCATTATCAGATTGAAAACCAAACAAAACAAAATCTTCAAATCTAAAACCGAAGGATATAATGTAAAAACTCACATCTACAAAAAAAAAGTTAAATAAACTAAGAAATTGATGCTACTGCATGGATCTAATTTGAAAAGAACAAACGAAAAAAAAAATTAAACTAGAAATCCATATATAATTAAAAAAAAATCTAGAAATCAAAATTCTAATTCTGAAACAGAGAAGAAAACTAAGATAGAAATCAGAAAAAGAGAAATAATAGTTAACAGATGTGGATGAAATAAAATAAAAGTAAGAAATCTAAAAACGAGATCTGAGGAAGAGAAGAGGGAGTTTGGTTTATTTAAAAACCCACATGCAACCACCACAAAATAACCTTAAAGCAAGAAATAAAACGTACTTGATTTTGGAAATCAAAATCCACAAATCGGAAAAAAAAAAAAAAATTATAATCAAAAACTGAACAAGAGAAGAAAATTGAAATAGAAATCTGTAAAGGAGAAATCTATAAATCCAAACTAGGGATGAAATCTGAAGAAGAGAAGAAGGAACCATGGATTTGGGTGTGGTTTTGGTAAGAAAGTAGAGAGAGCTCAGAGGATTTGGGTGTTTGATGAAAGAGAAGGGATATAAATTAGGGTTATTAGTGACTACCTCTTAGTGACACTCTCAATCGTACGAGGTCAGAGAGTAGTACAAGGTTAAGTAAAGTTCGTTCCCGACAAGGATCGAGTGATTGATTACCAAAATTGATTAGCCTAAGTGATATTCAGGCAAGCAATATGGGAAGATTTTCATATTTAAGTACTTCAAGCAAGTTAAATTAAACTAATAAAAGGATTTATGCTATTGCAATAAAGAAATGACAAGTAATAGATTCGAATGTAATAAGGAAATGATGCTAAGATTTGAATACAGTCCACTCTCTCCTAAATTCCTCTTTAGACTCACTTTGCATACCCAAATTATGCTCATGCAATTTGTAGATTCATGCACCCAAATGTTAACCTATAATCTCGGTCGAGTAGAATAGGTTACACCCAAATCATACCCAAGCCTATATCTCGATTACTTAGAATATATGTATGAGTTTAGTAAAAACAATGGCACTCTAAGGAATCTTATACGCTAGCCTAAGTATGTCTACTTTTCTAGATATGCATAAAAGACATTTCGTCTAACATGATGTGTGTGTGTCTCCAGTCGATTCATAACACAAAATCAAAAATCAATCAATAGGAGATCAATCTATTGATAGCATTAATTACTCTAAAACATCCATACAAACTACAATTGCACATAATGGATAAAACAAAAGTCAATAAATATATATATAGTCAAGGGTGAGGTTACATCAAATCCTAGCACTAGAGAATTAGTTCATATTACATAAGTTAGCCATACAATATATGTGATCAAATGAATACATGGCTAAATATAGAAAATGAAAGAGATAAAGTTTAGAGAAAACTATATAGATCCTCTCTTCTTTCTTTTCTCTTCTTCTCTTCCAAGCTCCTTCAATTTCCTATCTTCCAAGAACAATAAATGAATATGGATTGAAGTCAAGTGTTAGGTGGATTATGTATGATTTAGTATGGTGATGTAGGAAAATGACTTAGTGAATATTCTTAGGTAGGTAATTGGTCCTTTTGCAGAGAAAAAGCAAATGAATATATAGGGGGTTGATTAGGTCGGGGGCAAGGGAGTAATTTCTTTGGAAAGAACAAAATCTGGGCTAAAGGGCGACCTTGGGGCGATCTTGGTGAGCTCACCCTGAGGTTGCTTTCAAGGAAAGACTTATGAACCCGAGTGGTTAGCGACCTTGGGGCAATCTTGGTGAGCTCGCATTTGAGGTCGCTTTCTTGCTCTGTTTTAGGACTAAACCCGAGAGGTTAGCGAGCTTGGGGCGATCTTGGTGAACTCGCCCTGAGCTTGCCTTTGACAATGTTTAGGAAGGCTGAAACTGAGTGCATAACAACCTTGGGGCAATCCTGGTGAGATCGTCTTGAGGTCACCTATGTGCTATAAATGCATTCTTGATCCTCCTTTCAACTCTGTCCAAGACATTTGAGCATCAAAATCAACTTGACCATGCATGACTTATTTAAAGCGTTAGAAGTACGGTTTTACCCGAGAAACGAGCACAAAAAGATGCAGAAATAGGGTTACACTTTGTGTAGAAGTGAATCAATCAATTATATACACAAAATGAGTAAAAAATGGGTATTGGTATTCATATTCTAAAAATTCATTACAAAACTAAACAAAGTTTGGGTTTCAAAAGGAGGGTGCTGGCCCAAATTTGGTTTAAATGAAATATTGACCCAAATAAGATTTTGGGTTCAAATGGAAATGGGCCCAGATATTTTTTCAGCCTACATAAGTTTGGGCTGCAATTATTTCTGGTCCAAATAAGTTTTCAAGCCCAAAGAAATATGATGATGATGATGACGATAATAATAATAATAATAAATTTTAAAAATAATATAATGATAATAATAATAATAATGATAACAACAATAACAACAACAACAACAACAACAATAATAATAAATTTTAAAAATAATAATATATAATAATAATAAACTTTAATAATAATAATAATAATAATAATAATAATAATAATAATAATAATAATTTTTAAAATTTAAAAATAATAATATAATGATAATAATGATGATAATAAAAATAGTAATAATAATAATAATAATAATAATAATATTGATTTCATTTTCGTTATAATAATAATAAATTGATTTCATTTTCGTTATTTTAAATATAAAATATTATCTTCAGTTGTTTTAGATCAGGAAAAAGATTAGCACATTAGAGGATCCAAGTCCATCTAGAGGAAAATCAAATTCGAATAAATTGATTTCATTTTCGTTATTTTAAATGTAAATATTATCTTCAGTTGTTTTAGATCAGGAAAAAGATCAGCACATTAGAGAATCCAAGTCCATCTAGAGGAAAGTTAAATTCGAATAGAGTTTTTTTAAACTTTCTTTAACAGTCTTTTATTCTAAAAATTGACCTATCTCATTTCAGACACTTTTAAATGTCTCATCAATGTTTATATACATACAAGTAAATCTATGATTTCGATTTTGAATCAACTAATATTGACATAAAATATGTTCAAATCTTTGTGTTGAGAGAGCATAATACAATTATTATTTAATAAAGATAAAACTAGAACTACTTGTGACAGTCTTTGATAGTTGTTTAATCCTAAATCAATTCTAAGTTCATAAGGCTTCCCTTTGGGTAGAACTGTTTTTAGAGTGTTGAATTTGTTGGTTAGAATTATGGACATTGTACATTTGGTCATATATGTTGTTTTTGGTTATTGCCGGTTGTGAATAGAGAAAGTGTATTTTTGGCAATTATATATTTTTAGAATTTTTCTTAGATTAATTGTTTTTCAATCTTGTTGTTTTTTGTGAAGTTCTGTATTGTATTTTCTTAATTAGTCATAGTTTTTGGATTAGCTAGACGGTCAATATCATAAACTAAATTATTTTGAGATTCTTTAAAGCTTTATTATAATGCTACGTAATAGCTTCTTGACACTATCTAATGTGTATAATTATCAAATATAAGTCACATAATAACATAGATCTAAACAGATGAACAGAAATAAATCAAATATAATTTAAGAACTTATATGACTTCTAATGTGGATAAATTTTTTTGGGTAGCCTAACATTACTATAGTTTAACAATTTTAATTGGGTACTATGTTTGAGCTATAATTTTATAGCTTACACTTTTAGACAGTGATTACTGATTAATTATTAGGCTTTTTTATATACTTAAGGTTCCGTATTTATTTACCAAATAATCGAGGAGTGTGCATTACGCTCCGCGGTGTTGTTGATTAACTCGAGTTAAATTTGAGGCTCTAAATCTTTGATTGAGGATCATTGATTTTTGAATTTGGTTAAAATCAGTCTCTACCAAAGGGTTCAGCGCGAGTCAGGGTCATAAATATATATATATATATATATATATATATACGGTCCCGTTCCTATCAGTGCATCCTGATATAACTTTATCAGGATATTGAATGTGAACCACTCATTTATAACAGTGATTTGACAAGTGCATACATACCAAGTCAAAATATGTAAAACGAGTGGCTCATATTCAATATCCTTATATAATTCTATCATGATGCACTGATAGGATAATTTTCGTATATATATATATATATATATATATATAGATTTTCTATTATCAGTTCGAACTGACAATAAATATATCAGGATGAAGAATGTGGACTACTAGATTTACATACTTTGACTCAAAGTGTATGCATTTGTCAAAACTTTTCCATAATCTATGGTCCATATTTTCATCCTGATATATTTATTGTCAGTTCGAACTGATAATAGAAAGATTGTATATATGTATATATATATATATATATATATATATATATATATATATATATATGTACAGTTTTTCTATAATCAGTTCGAACTGACAAAAGTTATATCAGTTCCTTGCATGTGGGCCACTGGATTTAAATACTTTGACTGACAAGTGCATACAGCCAAGTCAAAGTATTTAAATCCAGTGGCCCACATACAAGGAACTGATATAATTTTTATTAGTCCGAACTAATAATAGAATTTCTGTATATATGTATATATCATATTTACATTTCAATATTACAAATTTAGCACATGCAATGCACGTGCCCTTACTACTAGCAAGTAGCAACTCTATAATTTGCGTGTTGGCAGAAAATATGATGACTGGACTATTAAATCAACGGTGCAGATGAACCCACTAAAAGCAGGCGCGAGTCCAGGATATCATAACGTAAGCTAGCGGACATACAAAAACCCTAAACCTCGAGTCACCGCATAATATAAATACACAAGGTTGGTGTTGGTTTCATCTCATACTCGCTCAAAACCCTACGATCAACAAAAGTATCTGTGAAACTAGGGTTTTGTGTCTTTCTTTTTCTCTAGACATGGGCAAAGTTAGCAAGAAATCTGCCTCTAAAGTACGCTTCTTCTCCCCTGTTGTTCTTGTTTTTGTTTCGTTTTGTTCTGTTTTTTTGTGTTTAATGTGTTGTATTGTGTTGTTATTGTAGGTTGAAGCAGCTCCGGTTGTCGCCGCTCCTACCAAGTCTGCCAAGAAAGGTATAACTGCTTGTGTCTTTGCGACTCTTCTCTGTATTTGAAGTTTGTTCAGCGTTATTTTTCATTGTGCGATTCTTTTTGTAATCTTTGAAAAAGTTTAATTTGGATTTGAACTTCAACTTCTATGTGCGTACTCCGAGTACAAGTTGGTCTGCTTTTGGTTTTTGATTGTTATTTTTTGAAATTTTTAGCTGAGTTCTAAAATAAAAGGACATTATTGTAGAATAATTTATTGTTTAAAATGTTGTGTCGTTCTGATTTTATGTTGGGGTTGTTGAATTTTCAAACTTTCCAATTAGCAAGCATGAAAAATTGTTTTTTTTTTTCCGGTTATTTAAGGGATATGATTTTCTTCATGCAAATGATGGAGTCTATACAGGGTTGGGTTTGGTTATTTATGTTTTTGGTATTTATATGTTTTGACGTTGTTTTTCAGTTTTGGAAAATTAAGATTTTATCCTAGTTGACAGAAACAGAAGTTATATTATGGCTTCATTATTTTGAAGCTTCAATGTTTTTAGTGTTTCAATTTTAAATATTTTAGTTTTGTGTTTTTGTGAATATGTTCTGTTTTATTGGTTGGTTTTTTATTTTTATTTTTTATTTTACTAGTTGTCCATTTGGTTTGTTTTTTCATTAATGCAGGTGGTAAAAGAGAAGCCGAAGATGCTATAGAAAAGCTAGTGAGTGCAAAGAAGCAGAAAAGTAATGATGGAGTTGCACAGGCTGTTACTAAGCTAAAAGCTGAAGCAAAGACACCAAAGAAAAAAAAGGTGGAAACCAGCTCCTCTGAGGAGGATTCTTCAGATTCTGAGGAAGAACCTAAGGTAATACTTTTATTCAAGCATGAGTCTGCTGAAATTAGTTTACAAATTGTTTTTTTTTTTTGGATGAATAAGTCATTGCTCTTTATTATGATATATGAGTTTTCACTTTAAATTATCAGGCTAAACCTGTGATCAAGAAAGGAGTAAGTGCAGCAAAACCTCCTGTTCCTGTTGAGTCTAGCAGTGAAGAGGAGGATTCATCTTCTGATGAAGTAAGCAGTAAATCAGGATCTTTCTCTTATATCCTTTATTTTGTTTTGTAATATATTATCATAATACTTATTGTTGTGTCCTTTATTTGAAGGAACCTCCAAAGAAGCAGCCAGTAGCTGCAAAAAATGGCCCTGTTGCTGCCCCTGTAAAGAAAAGCAAGCCTGATAGTAGTTCAGATTCGTCAGATGATGATTCTAGTGAGGATGAAGTGAGTATGCTTTTATTTTTGGGCAATATTCATTTTCAAATGTTTGAAATCTTACTTTTTTCTAGTGCTTTGCCCCGATATTATCCATGTTTTTTTAATTTGTTATTTGTTTTTTTGGATACTTACTTTCATTACTTGTTTTTACCTGTCTTTTTCTCATATGCCAAATTATTGAATATTTTCATTGCTTTCTTTTTAATTTGGAAGGAACCTCCTAAGAAGCTACCAGTAGCTGCGAAAAATGGCTCTGTTCCTGCCCCTGCTAAAAAAGCTAAGCCTGCTAGCAGTTCTGATTCTTCTGAAGATGATTCAGATGACGATTCTGATGAAGATGAGGTGAGTGTGCATGTCTTGTTTATTTATTTATTTATTATTATATAAATTTCTAGATAATATTGTAGTATTTCATGGTTGTTATGTGTTTGACCTTGCTCTTATATCCTTTATTTTGTTTTGTAATATATTAATATATGGCCATTTGCTTGCAGGATCCTAAATCTAAGGCACCAGCACCAGCTCCCCAAAAGGTGGTAGCATCTGCAAAGAAAGATGAATCAAGTGATAGCTCCGATGAGGAATCAGATGACAGCTCGGATGAGGATGTAAGTGATCAATTATGATGATTTCTGCTTGTTCATTTGATCAACAAATGTGTGGTTATTTCACCTTTTTAAAAAGTAATATTTATGATTATGGCACATCCCTGAACAAGACTCAGAAACTGATAGTGCACACTTGTAGTTATTCAGATGACAAAACTGCAAGTTTTGTGGTTGATTTTCTCTATTTTATTGTTGCTGTCCAAATCCTGATAGGACTTTTCAAGTCAAATTTAGTTTCTTGTAATTGATATAAGTTGCATACTATTTGTGAATGTAGGCAAAAAAATTGCCAGCTGCTAAGATTGTTCCTGCAGCTGCTCCCAAGAAGAAAGTTGAATCAAGTGATTCCTCTGATGAGGAAACTGATGATAGTAGTGATGATGACGAGGTTTGATGCTCTACTCTTGCAATTATAATTTGGTTCATTTTTTTGGATGTTTTGTTTTGTCTGCTGCTGCTGGAATTGAATCTTGCAATTAATTCAAATTAAGGTCTTAATTAATAATATTTTCATATTGAAGAAATGAACTACCCTTTTTACATTGTGCTTTTTGTTAAGGTGTCCCTTAAGGAGGAACTTATTGTAGAAAATGTCTCTGTTATAATGACTCTCATTGTACATTAATTTGACAGCCATTTTGGGAGAGAGTATCTTAAAAGCGTCAAATATGTTTTTCTTTTACATGGAGTTAAAGAATAAGGATTTAAATATTTGAAATATGACAAATGCGCTTCAAATAATGCAAGTTGTATATGATATTCTTCCTCCACTCTGGTTTGGTCAGATAGGGTCAAGCCACCATATTTTCTGCTGGGTCATCCTATGCAGACATTGTGACATACCAAACTATTTTGTAAACGCTTTAGGTCATTTATTTTCTTTCCAGGATTTTTGTTCATGTGACCTTTTAATTATTTATTATAGGATTTTAATTTGGTTAAGATGGAACAAGATGTCGAGTTTGAAGAAAGTCATTAGCATTAAGTTTTAAGTCTACAATTGGATTTGTATCCATTAATCATTGTGTTGTCTTTTAACAGCCCAAGAAAAAGATGGACATTGACAGTAGTGCTAAATCTGCTAAAAAGGAAAGCAGTAGTGATGAGGAAGATTCAGATGATGATGATGAGAGTGAGGAGGAAGATGCTTCCAAGACACCCAAAAAGATTGTGAAGGTATTTTCTCCTGTTTTATATTGAATCTAGTTTTATCTAGTTACTTTTCTGTATTGAATTGATATTCATTTGATGTGTTGATGCTTTAACTAATGCATACTTTGTCAATGTTTTGTCATTCAGGCCACTTGATTGTGTTACCAAAAAATATTTCATATGGTCTTGAAACATCACATGCATTTAATAGAAATGTTGTGCTAATTTAGAAGGCTATCTTTAGCAAGTTACAGTCACGTATGATTTTGGATTATTAGTTAGCATTCTCTTTTTTAAATTTCTAAATAGTTTTAGTGTGGGTCTAATGTGGAAATTTGTTATTCTTATGGACCAAACTACTGAAAGTATGATTAGAAATTAAGGCTGCGTGTTTGCACTTTCTGTTATTTCATAACTGCTCTTAAGCTTTACTTTGTTAGACTTACCTATTAAACCATATAAATTGTTGCTTGGTTTATAGAAGTGTCTAAACTATCTATTAAAATTTTGGCATTTGTTCGAAACAGGATGTTAAAATGGCAGATGCTGATTTGAAATCTGGGAAGAAAGCTGTAAGAAATTCTTTAACCTATTTATATATTTATATATAATTGAACTTTTGTAGTATGAGCTATCTTGTTCATTTTGTTAGAACTCACACTAGATATTTTTTTATACAGCCACAAACTCCCTCCACTCCTCAAGCTGCTACAGGATCAAAGACATTGTTTATGGGCAATTTACCATTTCAAATTGAACAATCTGATGTGTATGCCTTTCTTGTTTCCTTCTATACCTATAGTTTTATAGTTGATTGTCATCTGTTAAGATGAATTTATTCTTTTAATTGAATTAATGATTAGATGAAATAACTTTTGCAGGGAACATTTCTTTAAGGATGTTGGTGAGGTTGCACATGTCCGTTTTGCTTCAGATACCGATGGGAGATTTAAGGGCTTTGGACATGTTGAGTTTGCTTCCGCAGAAGATGCTAATAAGGTGAGTGTTACATAGTTCATACTTGATTGCCCATGTAATGTGTTTATTTCAACCTGGATTATTTAAGGTGGTGTTGGGATATCTTGCTTCTTTTTACTGATAAATTTGTTACATGAATATAATTGAGTATCTATCCCTCTACCCTAAGTTACTGCTCATCAAAAAAAAATATGAGACTGCCAATTCAGTGCTTTGTTTGATTTGATGTATCTTGTTTATTCTATTCTTATATTATAATGAATCAATGATTTGATTTGATATTTCTTGTTCATTCTTACATTTATTCTTTCTGCGCATGTAGGCACTTGAGTTAAATGGTCAAATGTTGGGTAGCCGTCCTGTTAAACTTGATTTGGCTCGTGAAAGAGGCGCATACACTCCTGGGTATTGTTTCTACCCAATTATTACTGATTGCTCTGGTTCTGCTGGCATAATATAAAACCACTAAAATTCTCCATTGCTAATCTTTGCAGCAACGAAAGTAACTCCTTCCAGAAGGGACCGAGAGGTCAGTCCCAAACAATATTTGTTAGGGGTTTTGATACATCAGCCGGTGAAGACCAGGTAACTTTATTCAGTAATTTGATTTTAGATTAGTTTTATTTACGCTGTAAATTTTTTCCTTCCCAGCGGTCTTACACTTTCACTTGTTTTGAATTTCACAGATTAGAAGTTCCCTAGAAGATCATTTTGGTTCCTGTGGAGAGATAACAAGGATTTCTCTTCCTACAGATTACAATACTGGTGCCATTAAGGGGTTTGTGACCCATTTCTTCAACTTTCTAAAGATTACATGATGTTTATTGGTTTAATGTCTTCTCCTGGGTCTTATTATTGTTCAAAATCTGTAAATGCAGGATGGCTTACATGGACTTTAAGGATACTGATAGTGTGAACAAAGCACTAGAACTCAGTGGGTCTGAGCTTGGTGACTACTCTTTGCAAGTTGAAGAGGCAAAACCCAAGGGTGATTTTGGATCAGGTGGTGGCAGAGGTGGTGGTAGAAGTGGTGGGAGAAGCGGTGGTGGTCGTTTTGGTGGTAGAGACAGTGGTGGCCGTTTTGGCGGTAGCGGTGGTGGCCGTTTTGGCGGGAGAGACAGTGGTGGCCGTTTTGGTGGCCGGGGAGGTGGCCGAGGAGGTGGTGGTAGAGGACGGGGAACACCATTCAAACCAAGCATGGCCACGGCTGGCACAGGCATGTGTCTTATGCTGCTATACATTTATATTGTGTCTTGCGACTATATTGTTGAGCATCTCTAATGAAATTGCATTATACTTTTATTTGAATGCAGGAAAGAAGACAACTTTCGACGATTAAATGATGAAATGAAAGCATCATCTTGGGAAGACAGTTTTGTTCAGCTTTTTATTGATATCAAGATATTTATTTTAATTATTTTTAATGTTGTTATGGTGATTTGATACAAATTTAGCTTATTTAATTTCGATTTGCAGTCACCTGGTAGGATGATGTAATTGTTATTTTGGAGGATTTTCAGATATATGTTTTTTATTAAGCAATTATATTCAGATAATTATTTATCATTTATCATTTAATGCTGTTATGTTGAATGATTAGACATCCTTCAACTCTATCTGGGTAAATTTTTTCTCGTAAAACATGTTCACCCTTTGCACTCTTTTATTAACGCTATTTTGTCAAAAATTATTTTCTTTTCAAGAAAATCTAAGTGGTCTCTCGCACTCACAAAGTGTATCTCTCCATTGCCTTCATATTATATATATATATTTTTAAGTTGTATTTGATGTACTGGTTCTTTTCATGTTTGTCATCGCTTGTAAGCTTGTGGCTTGGTCGTTTCTCATTGACTTGTCGCTTGAGAAACTCCTGCATTTCCCATTAACCGGTAGAGTTGACTAATAACTTTCGAAATTGAAATATATATTCAAATGATCCTTGAGAATCTAGATGCATATTAATTACAAGAAATTGGAACTTGCATAATTAGAAAATGTCCCTTTGTTCTATTTCTCATTAGAACATTTGAATTCAATTATTTAAATGTTCAATAATGGTAGCTGAGAAGTGAAACCTTAGCTTGGGGACCTCCTTGAACGTAAACAAAGATGCATTCCGAGGCAGGTTTTAAAGTTTTGAGGCTCGGAGGAAGTTGATAAGTGTTCTTTTCTTGAGTTGGAGACAGACCCCAAAGAGGCCCAGACAGGTTTTCAATTGCTAGCTTCAGGTCTGTTACTGGTTTTTCTGATGTGTTCTTGATTATCACCTTGTGCCTGTAATATGTCGTCTCACCGATCGTCCATGTCGATGTTATTGAGTGGGTGAATTTAACTGGCACTACTTCTGGTTTTGTCTCTGGTACTGCTGGTGTTTCTTGTTCATATGACACTGCAAAATTTAAGGAAACTGAATTGATAACATGTTTCTTAGACAAAATATGACTATCTACTATTTGCATCGAAAAGTATGGATGTTGCGTTTACTGATCTGTAATAAAAAAAGAGAACTTAATTTCTGATTTGTGATTACTACCAAAGTGGATACCACACACAAATCAGGAATTAAGTCTATTTCCCATGGAACTTGATAATCTTTCATTTCATTCCCTACTAGTAAACGTGGTAAAAAGAGCATAATTACTCACTTAATGTTGTTTGGTATGGTACTGATGATTCTTTAGGGTATTGTCCTGTGAAAATCAGCAAAGATTTTGAGTTAAGAGTGAAGTTCAAGTGTTCAAGTATGTCCTATGAAAGGCAAAACAATGGTAAAATAAGATCCTACCTTTGCTTTTGGATAAACTGTGAAGCTTAGAGAACAGACCAACAAGAGGAGCACCACCAGCGAGTGTAGGCTCTGTTTGTTCATAATTTGATCGATCATCGTAGAAGTTATCGTTCTGATCAGGACCTCCGACAAGGCCTCCATATAGGATATTAGGATTTCCTTGAGGGCGGCGATACCATGTTTCGAATCCTTGCACACATCCAACCGTGGAGTGGAGAGTAAATACAGAAGCAATGGAGGATCCTCTATGGTGAACATGAATTGGGTATTTTGGTCCATATCCAATTAAGTAGCTCATGGACTTGGGGTTTTTACCAAGGATGTAGTCAGCCTGTGAATGCAGATACATTAAGATATTGATTTGATCAAATGCTATTAATCTACATATATGATACGTACCTGTGACTTGGCAAAATTGAGTAGCTCCAAAGGTTGAATTTGGCCACCAGGACAAGTGAGCTGTGCTTTTCCAGCAGAGAGATAATCAGAATATACAGCAAGAAGAAATGCAGCAGAAGAGGCATATTGCAAGTTGTTCCATTCGCGCACGTACATCAAGCCCCCTTTTAAAGAAATAACCACAAGTTATAAACAACCCGTCATTTCAATCACGTGATGATGACGTGGTATGTCTGTCAGTCCATAGAGATCATGATGATGTTTAATACTAACCGGGAGTCAGGTGGACATTGTATCCGTTGTTCTTCTGAAGACACGCGCAAGCAAAGTAATTTGCTTTGGCTTGATATTGCTTTAGCGTGGAAGTATATGCACCGCCTTTTCCTTCCATGAGTATCTTAGAAAGAAGGATTTGTACACCAGCATACTTGTTGTCCCAAGAGAATTCTTTGACAGCCCATCCAGTTCCACCCATGTATTCAGCATTGTCCACAACATACTTCAAGTAGTACTCTTCCTCAGTTGCTCTGTATAACCATGTTGCACCCCACAACAACTCATCCTATATAAACACATCAATTATATATATATAACATTTCAATAAAGTTATGTGTAAAAGAGATCTTATAGAGAATATTTACCGAATAACCGGATGAGGTATAGAACTGGTGTGCACATTTGATGGACTCATCATACAAGCCTCTAAACCGATCAGCGAATGAGAAAAGCTGTTTAGCATGAAGGAGAAGGAGATTGGAGTAGGAAGAATTGTAAGGCCTGAAAGCAATGGAAGCAGCAGCCAAAGCAGCTGCGGTCTCTGCGGCAAGGTCAGAACCAGGATGATCCTTGTCTATTTTGTAAGCATCTCTTGGTGTTGTCATGTCTTCGGCGCGCTCCCAGCAATAGTGATCTGAATCCCCATCTCCTACCTGTCCCCAGAGAACATCAGGCTGTGGATGTGCTTTGATGAAGTAGTCAGTTGCCCATCTGATAGCCCAAAGAGTGTATCCCATTTGGTCTAAATCAGTGATCTCTTTTCTGTAGTCAACCACTCCCCATGCAAGCATTGTTGTTGTGTATGCCATTGGAAGTCCAAACTTCACATGATCTCCTGCATCATAGTATCCTCCCAACAAGTCCACCTGTACAGTTTTTCATCATAGTTAGTAACCATTAGACCCAAAATGTTAAGCAGACATACATGTGCAGAACAAATACGAAAACAAATGCATGTGGGGTTCTTGAATCCAGGATTATTCCTGCCTATACTCTGATACCATGTTAGTAACAATAGTATTTAAGTACTCCAACAATTATAAGAGAAAATCGTTGTGGTAGTTAGTTAGGTACCCCTTGAAGAAAACCGTCCTTGAGTGCCGAGTCTCCACGCCACTTGACGCGCTGGGTTGTTGGTAGTTTACCGGCCCTTTGCGCCTCCAAAAACAACAAACTCTTGTCCAGGGCTTCCATGTAATTGAATTCGGCAGACGCCTTCAACGTAAACAACAAGAATATCACACAAACGCTTAAGCATCTCATCATCTTCATCTTGGCTTTTTTTTTTCCTTGGCAAGTTCAACTGGATTGGGTTTATGTAGTAGCTAGTAAACACAACAATTTATATATGATGTGTTTTATAGAGGAGTTGATGAGAATATTTTTGTGATCAATGATTATTGAGTAGAGAAATGGTGGTGGTGGTAGGCTTCACGTTGTAATTATATATGATTCCTATCAAACACTTGAAAATATGAAGAGTGGAGCTTCTCACGTTGTTATACATTCTACTTATTTAATTATTAATTTTTTTGAATGGATAAAGAATATTGGTAAACTATATATTGAACGTGAGGAGTACTATGAGTTTGTCGTGTGACTGTTAAGTTTATCATTAATAATTTTCATTTCTTAATGTCTAGTTTGTATGCCAACCAACTTTAGACTTTTTATTTATTTATTTATTTATTATAGATAATTAGACATAAAAGTCTTTTTAAAATAATAATAAAGATATACAATAAGTGGTGCTTTTTTATTTATACCTCATCTTCTTAAATGGAACTTAATATTGAACTTAACATATAAAAATCTTCTCTTAAAATAAAAATAAAAATAAAAAACTTATAAAAATCTTTTAAAACATTGACATTTTAATGATGAGACAATGGGAGTAGTATTATGAAACACAACATTTCCTATATATTATGAAATTATATTCTACATAATTAGTATTATGAAATTATTATTTCAATGTCAGAGCTAGTATGTCCACGTTCATGAATCAAACTTTCCTGCACATCATCTCTTAACAGAGCTGGTAGTGCACCTCCCTTTCACATAAATGGTGAGAGGTTCAAATCCCACCATGCACATTTTACAAATATGTGTGGAGAGTTTTCTTCCCAGGTTGTAGGAATAGTTATCTCCCATTATGGGAGTAGATATCCGAACCGTACATATATTGTTTGATCTCGGCAAGTCCTGGTAGTTATATTGTAATAGTTCTTGTAATACTTCAAAAATAAAAATAAAAAAAAATGAATCAAACTTTCCTTCTCTCCAACTTCTCTTGTAACACTCGAAGAATTATGATAAATTATATTGTAATTTATATTCATTGTTTTGTAATTTATTGATTATAATATCTTGTAAGGCTATAAATAGGAGCACTTCAAACTAGATGAAAATTGGAGAAATAACCAATCATGTGTTGGTGTGAGTGGTTCGGCGCTCTCATCCCTTAAGCAAGGTCGTGGGTTCAACTCCCCTTGTGAACGGAGCTACACATATTGGGAGCACTTTACCCCTTAGTGGGCCGACCCGGTGCGAGTCCGGATTAGTCGGGGTGTGGTCTGGGCTGATTGCACCGTATGGTGGATCCGCCCCACCCGAAAACCGGATGGTTTAAACCAAAAAAAATTGGAGAAATAAAAAGAAAACCCTCTTAAAAGAGTTGAAACACCGTATTGGTTTTTATAGTTCTTCCATCTTAATCTTGTTGACAAGATTTATTTGGATTGCTAAAAATGAAAAATAAATAAATTGTATTACAATCTAAAGATCGCAAAATCCTGTTATTCAATCTAGTGTTTTGAGATTGTAAAATCAAAAGCCTAAAGCTCTCAACCTGATGGTAGTCCCAAATCTAATTTGAAATTATAAAATTGCAATTAAATTGAATTGATGTGATTATTATTTGGAACCCAAAGTTGTATAATTCATAATTCTCAATTATAAAATTGAATTTTATACATGAACATGAAGTTATAATGAGATTCTAAACTTCAATCAAATATGATTTTTTATTTTTCATTTTTAAGATTATGAAGTTCTAAAATTATGAACTTGATATTAAGATATAAGTATAACAAAATATGTAATCATTGATGGATATCGTGCAATATTGATCTTTGTGTGGTTTACTTATGAGGATATAAACCATAAGATAGCAAAGTATGAAATGTAAAAAGCCTTTCAATTCCATATAAAAAAATATAAATTTTCAAATTTTGTTTAAAATTTTATTGCTACATATACATTTTGATCTATCTATATTTTAAAGTCTAGTTTTTGTGTAGGTTTAATTCGAGTCCAAAAATATTTCTAGAACTTTTTGGAGGTGGCTTTTCAACACTGCCTCCGTTTTAATAACTAATGTTTAAAATGCACCTATTATGGTGAACGAACAAAAATGCCCCCTATAGTAACCTTCTTCACCATTTTTTTTTTCTTTCTTTCAAAATCCTCTATCAATGGAGAACCTCCATCAATGGAGGTGGAACTGACGAATCGATGAACACTCGTACACCAACCAATCGATGAACATACGCACACCGACAATGACAGTGGACCATGAACATGTGTACATCACCGTCGACGACCACGACAAAACACAATAGCGACTTTTGATTTCTCTGAAAAAATGACGTATGTAACTTTCTTTGAAAACGAAGGGTTTCGAATTAGGGATTCAGGGTTAGAGAAGATGAACATATTATAAATAGAGGAGCATAGAACAACAACCTAGAAGTCTCGAAAAGCAATTACAAAGTCTCGGAACACAATCACAAAGTCTTAAAAACACAAAGTCTCGGAAAACAATCACAAAGACTCAAAAACACTGGGTTGTTGTTCAACCCCCGAGTGCATTAGCATACTGCCACTAAACTAATCTAATGAAGATGCATTGATAATGTTATGAAGTTGGTTTTGTTCGATTTCGCCCTCTATTGGAGGTCCGTTAAATAGACCTCTATGAAGAAGATGAAAGAATAAAATCAAAAAAAAAAAAAAAAAAAAAAAAAAAACTGAAAAGTAAATTAAAAAAATAGAGTAAAATAAGGGTATTTTTGGAAATCACTTACTTTGGTGGCTTTAAAACATAAGTTATTAAAGTAGTGATAGTCTTGAAACATCAACTTAAAAAAGTGACAAAAACCTCTATTTCCTCTGTTTAATTCCGTGAGCAAAACACTCTTTGGTTGTATTTGTTAGTTGCTTAGGTTTGTTGTCGCTTGAATGGTGTCTCAGAGACTCATTGAACTCAAGCAACTCAAGCTATATGGAAAGCAACAAAGTCTCTCCAAGATGTTCGAAAATGTAAGTAACTTCTTGAAAAGTTTTCAAGACTAGGATAACATAGGATGATACACACATTTGCATGTTTGTTAAATTTAACATGACGTATGTTGAATATGTTTTATGCTGCATTTGATTAGAATCAATTTGGGAAGCGTTGTGTTTGATGAAAAGAAATTTGATAAGTTTTGGTCCATATCCGTGGAACTTTAGTTTTTTCGAAAAACTGATATTTCAATACTTAAGTGACCAAAACATTTTCCCCATAACTCTAAAGTATGGTTTGTCAATTTCGGTAAAAATTAGATATCCATACCTTTCCAACCATATATTCTTTTAAAAAAATTACTTTGGCCCCCTTAATATTCTATATTAGTTTACTAGGCCCCCAACACAAACGTTTATGACTGAGCCTCCACCGCTTGAGCGGTAAAGCTTGTTTTAAGTTCCCATGATTTTCATTTTGATTTCCTATTGATTTTCATTAGTTCCTAAACTAAGAAAATAGAAAACATGAAAATATAAAGGAGGGAAGAAGAATGAAAAGCAAAGCAAGCTTATGTAGCCATTAATGGCGGATCAAACTTTGTTTCTTCTTTTAGTGATCTCGTATTTGATACAAGGAGAGATTGTTTATATATACATCAATACAGTTATGTCACACTTTTGTGATCACCAGGAGAATAATAAAATAGATTCCTAACTAACTTGCCATGTCACTATTTAACAATGTTAATAGCCTTAACGACTAACAAACTCGGGTGTAATCATGATTAACATCCAATGCTTCTTGATGGTTAAGACTCTGAGATTGGTAATCAATATTCCCAAACTTCATTGAGTTGATTAATACTAGAGTTGTGCTTCTTTGATTTGCAATGTTGGCTTGAGAAGACTTCTTATCACTAACATTCACATTCCCTCTCAAATTGAAACGAGGTGATTGAACAAGATTTAGTTTGGAACATAAGAAATGAAATCTGTCAGTAAAGAGACCTTTTGTAAGAACATCAGCAATTTGAAATTTGGTAGGAACATATCGTGGCTCAATAATACCTGAAGTAACCTTCTTACAAATGAAATGATCATTTATTTCAATGTGTTTAGTATGCGAGTGAAATATAGGATTCTAAGCTAGGTAGATGAAGTTCATGAAGCAGAGAATTCAGCTAGAGAACATCGGCGGTGACTTGGGCTATAGATTTAAATTCAGCCTCAGTACTCGAACAAGCAACCACCGACTGTTTCTTTAAGCCCTAAGAGATCAAGTTACCTCCTAAAAACAAGCAATTTCCACTAGTAGACCGACGATTGAGACCCTGGCCCAATCTGCATCAGTAAACGCTTCAATATTAAAGATTGAGTGAAGGCTTGAACCATAAACCATAGTGAATAAATCCCTTTAAGTACCTCAATACTCTTTTGTAGGCAAGCCAGTGAACTTGAGTTAGAGCAATCAGGAACTGGCTAAGTTTATTCACAACAAAGGAGGTGTCTGGCCTGGTATGAGAAAGATATTGGAGAGCACAATTCGTAGGATCTGAAAAAGGATCGCCATCCTTTAAAGTGAGTTTAACACTTGAACCAAGAGGAGTAGAACAAGGACAAGAATCAACCATTCCAGTCTTCTCAAGAAGATCACTAATATACTTTGATTGGGTAAGGTAGATACCATTTTGATCATGATGAGCCTCAAATCCTAAGAAGTAGCTTACAGATCCAAGAGTTTTTAAAGCAAAAGTGGAGTGTAGTTGAGTTATGAGTTGCTAAATCAGAGATGAGTTACTCCCTGCAATTAAAATATCATATACATAAACAAGTAGATAAATAACATGAGACCCTCTGTGTTGAAAGAAAAGAGAAACATCTGAATCTGAATTCACAAAACCCCACCTATGCAGAGCATCTCTAAGTTTATTGAACTAAGACTTTGGAGCTTGTTTAAGCCTATATAAGGCCTTATTTAGCTGATAAACATGAGAAGGAAACTGTTGATCAATGAAGCCTTTAGGCTGCTGCATATAAACTACCTCTTGAAGCTCTCAATTAAGAAAGACATTGTTGATATCCATTTGTTGGATATCCCAGCCATATGCCACAACAATTGTAAAGATCACCCTGATGGTTAAAGCTTTTACCACTGGACTAAAGGTGTCCAAAATATCTAAATCAGGAGTCTGATGAAACCCTTTTACAACCAACCGAGCTTTGTGTTTGAGAATAGACCCATCGGGTCTTTATTTGGTTCTAAATACCCTCTTACAACCCACAATATTCATTTTAGGATTGTAAGGAACAAGCACCCATGTATTGTTGTGATGAATAGCACTAAATTCGTCTTTCATTGCCTGAAACCATTCTGGATCCATTAATGCTAACTTGGCAGTAGGAGGCTCATAATCAGCTAAAAAAGCTGTCGGTAGAGGCCAAGCTAAGGTAAAGGCCTTTGGTTTGAAAATACCATGCTTGGACCTAGTGACCATTGGATGAAATGAAGTGCTAACAAGAACCAATGTTGCAGCCTTTGGTTGCAAATGTGTAGCCAACGATGAACCTTCATATGAAAGACTAGAGTCAGATAGAGACAATTGATGAGAATCACGTGAAGATGTAGCAGATAGCACAGGTCTTGAATCAGAAGTTGAAAGAGCTGTTAGGTTTTGGATTTGTGTTGGCTTGATTCCCTTACAAAACGCTATTTATTTGTATTGCTTAGTTTCTTAGGTGTTTTGTGATTAGATCAAGCTTCAAAGAAGGAAAACAGCTTCACATGCAAAGTTCGTCTTCAAGAGGAAAGATGATTACTTGGATGCTAAGATATCGAGATTTTCTCTCCTCTTGCAAGGCGTAAGCGCGCGCGCACACACACACACACACACACACACATACACACACACACACACACACACACACACGCACACACTGCAAACATTTGTGTCCCTGCATCGTTGCGCTAAATTGGTATAACACATTCACACATTTATTGAAGTATGCACATGCATTAAATTTAATTTGACAACTTTTGTAAAATTGCATGTTCTAGGACTATCTCTAGGAAATGAAATACATGTGTGTTCTTGTGTTTGTTTGTTTGTTTGTTTGTTTGTTTGTTTGTTTGTGTTTTATGGATATTGGACTTAAATATGTTCTCATATTATTCCTTATTGAGTTCCGAACATTTTGGTTACTCATTCATAGGTTTTCGAGTTTCGAGTTTCGAGTTTCGAGTTGGAATTTATGAAACTCTTCGTGTCTTTATCGTACATGGTTTTCATCTTTGTTTATTAAGTTGTTTTCCATATCTTTTATGAAAGTTTAATAAATGTCAAGTTTGTGATGATGTTACGGTTCGTAATCCGAAAGTGGATTTGAATTCGAAGTTCAGAGGTCGAAATATAGTCGAAGAACGCAGGAGGAGTGCGAAAGGGTCAAAGGAAGCAAGTGTGGCAAATTGCCACTTGCACCCCTTTCCCGTGAAGGTGTGTGTAAGGATTCCCGTAGTTTTTAATTGGCTTATTTCGTAATCAAACCATATGTGGGGACTCTTTGTAAGGGTAGCTTAGATGTTGTTATTATTGCTCAAGCCCTTTGAAAACCTCATCCTTGATAAGCACCGAAGGTAAATCTCTTTGTGCTTACCTGTCTTGAAGAGATAGTTGCACACACTCACAACTCATGCATATGTTTAATCCTTGTATGTTATGTGTCTTATTTGTGTGCTTTAATGTTCATTAACATCTCTTCTTGCTTGTTAGTTTGATTGCATCTTGCATATCCAATTGCCTTGTCATGCTTAGACTTAGGATTGCATTTTTGCATTGGGTGCTCCCAAAAGCGCTCTACAGAAGCGCTGTACGAACAGCGCCCATTGAGTGCTGTTCAGACCTGATCGATTTTAATCGGTCGCTGTTGGGTCGCTGTTGGGGCGCTGTACAAAGCGCTCTACGTACAGCGCCACTCTGTTTTCCCGAGAGAACAGAGCAGGGGCGCTGTACAAAAGCGCTGTACAGAAGCGCTCTACGTACAGCGCACTACGTACAGCGCCCAAGGCAATATTGAGGCAAACTTATCAAAACGACCACACTTTGTTTTGGCCTCCTATATATATGCCACTTTGACTTTAGGTCAATTACAAGAGTTCATATTCAGATTTCATACTTGGGATATTTTTCAAAGAGAAGAAAAATTCCAAGAACTCATTTTTAATTACTCAAACACTTTTTCATGATCATCAATCATCATCTAGCATCATCTTTGATCATCTAGATGTCATCTTGCATGGATTCTTCATCATACTTTGCTTGGTAAGCTTTTCACTAATATCTTACATATTTTGTATTTCTCTTAACAAGCAATCTCAATTAATTACTTGTATGTTATTTTATATACTTTGAATACAAGTTTGAGATTAGTATGATGTATGTTTGAGAAGTTGTATTGTGATAGCTAATTAGGTTTTGTGCTTAATCTTGATTAGCTAAACTATTTGACATGTCATTTAGTTTGTGATATCTAGGATTGTTCTAATTGCATATTAATCATCTTAGATAAGCATATAGGGTTCCCTTGCTCTATGTTGCATTTGGATATTCATATATTCACTTAGGGTTGTTATTCTCTTCATAGAGAAAGTAAGTCTTGTGTGTAGCATCCGGGATTAGGTTGCTTAGATCGCAAGTAAATTGGACTAGGTTCACTCATACCGGGATTAGGTAGATGTGTGATTACTTCTGGGATTAGGTTGTAATCGTTTTACACATTTAGTGGATTCGAGGTTCGAGTGTGGCTTACTTACTAGCCCGTGGTTTTTCCCGTGAGGGTTTCCACGTAAAATCAAGTCTTATTTAATTTCCGCATTTTATACTTGATTTGTTGATTTATCTAGTTAGGGGTAAATTCGTAATTTTGACTTAATAGGAAAAATTGGGTAATAAGCTTAAAATCTATTCCCCCCCCCCCCCCCCCCCCCCCCCCCCCCCCCCCCCCTCTCTAGATAGTTTTATACACACCGTGCTATAATTTGTTTCAGTGTGTGAGCCTTAAAGGAAGGGAGGCCATTTGCCCTTATTTGGCCTATGCGCATCCAAGGGGTGGTGATGTGGCAATGCCTCATTGGATGCCCGAGTCTCTCTTCTCTCCAAGTCATTTCCCTCCATTTAAATTCAAATTTCATGTACAAATTTTATAGAACTTTTGAATTTTGTTTTAGTCATATCTCTCTCAAATCAACTTCGATTTTAGATTTTTAAAAACTGAAATTGTTGGTCTTGAAAAGAGGAACAAGTCCCAAGCATTTCAGAGTGAAACGATGTCCAAGTATTTCGTTATGATCTGATCTTCATTCGTGTGTTCATCATTTTGTAAGTGAATCCTCTTCTTTACATTTCCTTTATGATCAACTTGTTGGATCTTCCTATTTGATTAAGGAAAAATGTTTAGAATGATTTTGATTCAAATTTTAGACTTGTTTGAGTGAATTTTGAGATTAGCTCTTGTGATTTTGATTGAACATCTTTTAGCTAATTTTGAAGAACAAGAACTTGAATCTAGAATACTTTGTGTTTTTGATCTTGATTGTTGATTTCTAGGTTTTAGTCACATGTTTTAAGAACTATGATATTTTGATTGTGATCTCTATCATTCAATTCTAATTCTTGTTTGATAAGCATGCTTCAGTTTCTAGATATCTTTGTGAATACTTTTGAATGCCTAATCTAGTTCTCTAATTACATGTTCATAGAGTGTGTTCAATCTACTTGCTCTATATGATTGTGATTGCATCATATTGCTTTTTTGCACTTCACTTATATCATTGTCTTGCATAAGGTAGAAGTCTTATGTTGAAGTGAGAATAACTTTGACTTGAGCATGAACTCTTAACTTGGATCGAGAGGATCCGGAAAGTTAAGCAAGAAAGACTTGGCTAGAATCTGAAGGATTTAGATAGTCAAGCAAGAATTCTTGTCTAGGATCGGGAGGATCCGGATAGTCAAGCATGGAATCTTTCTCGAGGTGTGAGCGTCTTGGATAAGAAGTTACTTCTTAGAGGTATGATAGTCATATCTTGGATATGAAGTAGGTAAAGTGGTTCTCTAGGCCCGATGGTAGAATAGGAATTGATAGCTTGGAGAGTGTATTGTGTGTCGATTGCTATTTGAGTGTGTATCTCTTATTTGACATAGTGAATTACGGTTTACTGGTGGTTGACACGCCCAAACCGGTTCTACAAATGTCACTGTAATTTAACCTAATCTACCTCGGTTGTATTAAAGGGGCGTGCGAGTCTGGTGACCCTATTGCAAGTGCACAAGTCGTCAAACTAGTGTAGTGAGCAAATAAGGGTATCGTTCCCACGAGGTAAGCACTACAAGCTTTCTATCCTTAGATTACTCTACAATTTCCTAATGCTTCTAACAAGTTACCTAAGTTAACTAGTGATTACAAATGAATAGGTCTAAGTTGAAGATGTTGAATTAGCAATTACAACTACTTGAATTAAATTCTAAAATGAAAATTGTTAAGGAATTAGATTCATTCAAGTAACATCCTAGCTACTCATCAATCAATCGTTAAGCCTATCCTCCAATTACCACATGCATATATTCATATGAATGTTATAAGCACCTAATTCTCAACTTAATCACCATTAATTCTAAGATTAGAGAGTGATCAAGGGGAAATCAATGATTGAATGGTAGAGAATTACAAGTTAGTAATCTCTACTCATAGGTGCTTCTCTATTTAATATGCAATAAATGGTCCATGCATACAACTACATCAAGTTTTGCACTATAAAGAGATAGGTGGTTGCAACCACCACACATGCAATTATGAATGCACAAAACAAGACTTAAGAGGATTATACAAATATGATTGATTAGATAACAAGAAAGTACAAGAATTACATCTAATTCCTTAGCAAAAGGGATTAGCTACACATAGTATCAAAATTACAAGGGTTTACAAGTAAGGAAAACATCACCAATGGACAACTTGTGAAGTGGAAATGCTCTTCCTTGCAATCCAAGCAACTCACTCTTCTATGGCAACTTGAGATAATCACTTTAAGTAACCAAAATGGGGTGTTTGGCTACCTAGAAATTGGCCAAGAAAATACTATCTTTCTTGATTCCTAAGAACAAAATATCTTTAACTAATATCTCTTTTCTACTTCTCTCTCTAACTTACTCTAATTAAAACTAACTACTCCACTCCATCTTGACACATTCGTATATGCATGAGAGAGGGGAGGTCTTCCAAGGACAATAGGTGGAGAAAAGGGGCAGACTTCTTTGACTATTGGGGCTGGCTTCAGTCTACTTGCAGCCTCTCAGAATCGGCGGTGGGCATGCACGGCGGCTAGTTGCCAGCCGCATGAACCTGCCGGGCACGATTTGCCTTCACCGCGGACTCCTTTGGTTGGATTTGTCTCGCCGTGGCCTGCCCGGGAACCTGCCGGTCATGACGGCGGCCTTGTGAGGCGGCTTAGTGCCCGCCTTCCAGAATGCTTGAGCTCGCCAATTTGAAGAGATACTCCTCCGGCGGCTTTGAGCGGCGGCTTTGTTCCCGCCGGCCTGACTGCACGAACCCGCCTACTTACTCTTTTCTGCTTTTCTTCCCAAATTGCCCCTATTTCTTCACTTTAGACAAAAATGCCCTTGAAACACCTGTTTTACCTGAAATTACTCATTTACACAATTAAACATATGGAATGCTTAGAAAATGATAGCAAAAACAAGGTAAAAGGGGCACTAAATATAAATATTTAGAGCACGATCAGTGGTTGTGGTATTAACCCATGGATGTTTCCTCATTTTGAGGTTTTACCACATAAAAATCTCGTGTTGATTTTAGTATTTTAGTCTCTTTACTTCTTTAACTTATATTGTTTTAACACTTGCCTAATCGTATTCACATTGACTTGTTGAAGTAGTCTACTTGTTAAAGATTCTAAGTGTGCATAAATTGTTTGTGAAGAAAAAGAAGTGCTAGAATTTGAGCATATACCTATTCACCCCCTAGGTATATTTTACACTATAAGTGGTTAAGGGAATTTCAAGATCATCGACAATTGTAGTAAAAGGAATAGTTGAAGTATCCTGAGCAAAGACACTAGGAGAAGGAAAAAGGTGTTGAAAAGGAAATTCAAAGTCATTAAATTCGGCATGTCTTGAAACATACACACTGCCAGATTGATGAAGGCATTTATAGCTTTTATGATAGGGACTGTAGCCTATAAAGACACATTTTGATGAATGGAAATTCAACTTGTTTTTGGACTGATCTCTGAGGTAAGGAAAAATTGAGCAACCAAAAGTGTGAAAGAAATTGTAGTTGGGTTTTATGTTGTGAAGTTTTTCAAAAGGTGAAACAAATTGAAGAAGATGTGTAGGTAGGTTATTGATAAGAAACACAACTGTAGAAAATACCTCAACCCAAAAGGTTATATGCATCTTGGTATGTGCTAAGAGTGTAAGACCGGTTTCAGTGATGTGTCTATGCTTCCTCTCATGCACCCTATTTTGCTAGTGCGTATAGGCACAAGAAAAACACATTTCCACACATTGTTTAGACAGATACGAACCAAATGAGACAAATTCACCACCCATATCTATTTGAAGACACTTAATTCTCCCATCAAACTTTAGCTCTACACTCTTTTGAAAATGAATGAATGCGAAGAGAGTATTGGACTTTAGTTTTAGAGGAAAACACCAAGTGTATCTTGTGAATGCATCCACAAACACTACATAGTATCTATATCCCTCTGTGGAAAGTGGAAACAACAGGTGCAAGCCCCTACAAGTCACTATATATGAGCTCTAAAGGTGCCTCAGTAGATATTTTAGACCTACTAAAAGGGAAGTCCATGCAATTTACCTAACTTGCAAGAATCACATAAATTTAAAGTATTCATATTACATGGAAAATGCTATAGGAACCCAGGGTTACGGATCGCGCAGCGAAAAGGTTTTAAAATTTTTAAATGCAATCATAAACTAACCCATTTGTACAGTAATAATCAAATGCAATAAGAAGGAGATGAAACGATTTCATACCAGCGTTGGAGGCTCCTTCACTTTAATACGATTTGCTCCTGATTTGAACCACTTGATCTTCCTCGCTATCTCTCGGGACTGGTAACGACGTGTGGGCGCGTCACGGTATTCAGGAATCTGTATGGAGGTAGAAGAGGACACACAAAACAACCCTTGCTTTGTGTATTATGATTTCGGTCAGCCTTCGTGAAAACTAGAAGTAAAACATTTTTTTTTTTTCTTTATTTTAGTTGGCCGCACCACTTGTCTTCCTCTTTTTTTTTTTTTTTTTCCTCGTGTGTGTTATTCTTTTATACACTAATCAGTTACTTAAAATATATATATCATATATCTTTAATTTTTGAACTAATTAAATTTTTTATTAAATGCTTTTAAAAGATAACTGATATCTTTTAATAGATATTAATAAAGTTTGAATTTAAACTTTTTAAATTCAAATTCAATATTTAATTAAAAATAAAATAATCACATTATCTTATCTTTCAAAATTAAATATCAAAGAACACCCTCCAATAATGATTAATTACATAATTAAATAATCTAATTATTTAATTAACATAATTATTATTTTTCATTAATTAAATAATCTCATTATTCAACTAATTCCCGATTAAACACGTGTCACTTTCGTAACACAATTAATTGGACAATCCAATTAATTAATTAACCGTGACCATTGTTACCTAAATCAATCGGGCTAGCAAGGGGACCTAATGGACTCACAGTATTTTGAGCTTCAATAATACTTAGAAATAATTAATTAAACTCTTTAATTAATATTTCATGATTATTAGCTTCGGTGTTATTCCACTAAAAACCCGAAGCTGCACTCTCTCAATTGTAACGTTTTTATACAAACCAATAACTCTTTGTGTCCATCGATATAGCTATTATGTATGGTATAATCCTCCATAGGTAATTCATAATTAGAGCTGGGTCATAATGTCCGTTATACCCCTCTAATTATATCTTTCCATTAAGTACCATTGATCATCTAATGAACAATAAATCCTACATTCCTTACAGAATTAGGAGAGCGCTCATATTGTTCAAGCCCCGAATCAACCCTTAAGGGAATTACCATCTACTCACAAGAAGGAGTGGATTCCACTATTGTGTACAAACCTTCCCAACCACAAGCCAAACCGCAATCCCAACATATGAAGCATATTGATCGGGAATGCAACTCCGACCTCATCCATGGTATATCAAAGACCACGATCTAACCTGAAGGAGTCGATAAGACACTCAGGATTAAGATCACCCACATATAGCCATCATTAGTTGATATATATATATATGAATCTCATCGTTAAACAGATCTTAATGAGAGATTCATATAGATCATGGCCCAGTCCTATATGATCACATCATACAAGGTGCCTCTATTATCATATCTCCATATGAATGATCCAGGATAGGATCACCGTACACTACGAAATAGACCGCAGCTGTAGATTAACCACAAATAAAGTACCCAGCTTTATTTGCTATCTACGGACTCTTTAGATTGCTCGTTTCAAACTGCATCCATCTGTATATGACACTCATATACTTAGTTTGAAATTACATTTGGCAATTTTGGATGTTAAGTGCACATGTTATATATATAAAGTATGACACAAAATAAATGAATGTACTACTTCTTTTATTTATGTTCAAATCATATTTATAAATTACAAGTTTTAGGGCAAAAACCCCAACAAATGCAAATGATTGAGAACCTTTTTCAAAATCCAAGGAGTTGGATGTCCCAGTCTTGCATGCCATAGAGTTGAATGAACATTAGAAGCAAGTGCAACATTACAATTGTGCCTATTATTTTTATACAAGACAGAAGGTTGAGGTTGAGTTTGTACAAAGTTTACAGCATCAACCTTAGAAGAATCAACATGATTAGAACAGTAACTAGAGCAGTGTGCTTGAGAAGAGGATCCATCAAGCTTTAATTGGTAAATTCCATCTTTAGGATTGCCTTGGAGCAAAACCATTCCCGTTTTCAAGTCCTTGACCACACAATTATCAACACAAAATTTAGCTATCACATTATTATCTCTTGTAAACTTAGAGATGCTTAGAAGATTTTTGGTGATAAGTGGAACATGTAATATGTGATTGAGATGTAATTTTCTAGATAAATCAGCATGTGAGGCAACAGTTGTGTTACCTATATTAAAGATAGAGAGATGTTGGCCATTACCTACAACGAGCCTATCATTGCTTTAATATTCAGTCTTGAATGAGAGATTACTAAGGTCAGAAGAGATGTAGTTGGTGGCTCCACTATCCACATACCATGTTGGATCGTTGACTGTTTCTGGCGTAGCAATATAGGCTGAGCTTTGTTGGTAATTTACTTGAAGCTGTGGCACACTTTGGAAAATATTTGATTGATTTTGAGCAACTAGTGCTTGCTGAGTTTGACCAAAATAAGCTTGATTTTATGGACTTGGAATCTGAAAACCTTGATCAAAACGATGAAAACATTAAAATGCATTATGACCAAGTTTTGTGCATAGTTGACAGAAAATTTTCCTTCCACCAAACCTTCCTCTGCCTCTACCACGTGAAAAGCCTCTATTGTTATTGAAATTTGCTCTCTGATCTTTCTTGTCTCCAGAGCTATTTGAGGCAAAATTTACAGATGCTCTAGAGACCACAAGTTGAGAAGAAGTATTTAGTTGATTAATCATTTGCTCATGCATTAGAAACAGAGACTAAGGACCTTCCAAGGATATTGTATTTTGCTGAGACATAATATGCACTACCACAACATCATACTCATGGCTGACTCCTCCTGTCAAGCTTAGAACCAGATCTCGTTACTTCACTTCCTCACTTGCAGCTGTTAGAGCATCACCTAGATTCACGATTTCAAGAACAAAATCACTAATCGACTTAGATCCTTTCTTGATTAAGTTAAGTTCTTGTTTCAACTGCATAATCTTTGCCATAAACTGCTGCGAATACAGTTTTTCGAGTTTGATCCATGCTTGAAGTGCAGTTTTGCAACCAGTTACTTGACCAATCACACTTTGACTTAAGGTTGAGATAGGCTAGAATAAGAGTATTTGATTCGATTTCTTCTATAGCCAAGAATCAACTGATAAGTTATGGATATGTGGAGAAGAATCATACGAGTTTGAAGAAGCTAAAGCCATTGATGTTAGTAAAAAAATGGCTCTGATACCAACTGAGAAAATAGAAATATGAAAATATGAATGAAGGAAGAAGAATGAAAAACAGAGCAAGCTTATGTAGCCATTATATTAACGGCGGATCAAACTTTGTTTCTTCTTTTATTGATCTTATATCTGATACAAGGACAAATTGTTTATATATACATCAATAAAGTTATATCACACTTTATGATCACCAGGAGAATAATAAAACAGATTCCTAACTAACCAGCCATGTCACTATTTAACAGTGTTAATAGCCTTAACGACTAACAAACTCTCTAATGAGTCTGACTACCTTAACTATCTAAACTAACGTTACTTCTCAATAAGCTGAGCGTGTAATCATGATTAACATCCAATGCTTCTTGATGGTTAAGACTCTGAGATTGGTCATCAATATTCCCAAACTTCATTGAGTTGATTAATATTAGAGTTGTGCTTCTTTGATTTGCAATGTTGGCTTGAGCGGACTTCTCATCACTAAAATTCACACCTAATGCTTCCAAATGATCAAAAATTGATTTTTAATGTTTAAATTACATGTTTTCAAAATTATTTAAAGAAGTTAGAAAAATTAAAATGTTTTTGAAACCCTTTAAAATTGAAAAAATTAACTCGATAAAACTAACTTGTTTGTTTTTGAAGTGGAAAATCAAAGTTGTTTCTTAAATCCTTTTCATATTGAGAACAAATTGGAAAATTGTTAGGAACTTAGACTCTCATTTCTAAATGGTTTTAATGTTTAGTTTCAAACTAGGATTCCTTTTCAAATTAGACTTAGAATTCGAACCCTATAAATAGTGGATTCTTGATCGCCACAGATTTAGTTACGCGATAGTTCTATAAACTATCGGAAATGATCGGACGTGCGAGTTTATACCCTTTCACAAGTATACGAATCGTTTGCCACATATAGTGGTTACGAGTAAGGGTTTCGTTCCCACGGAGGAAGTGTGTATACGTTAAGTGGGTTCTACGTCTATGTTATAGTCACACTATTTACACTATAAACACTAATTACATGCATAAAAATAAGGGAGGATGGTGGCAAGGCAATTACACTAGCTAATAACTAAATTACACTAAATTTAACTACAACTAAGGTTTGTCATTCCTTAGTAATTAATTAACCTAATTAACTAGATTACCACTACAATTATCTAAATTAACTAATTTAACTAATTAACTAAACTAATTATCACTAATGCAATATTGGTCATGCAAGAGTGATAATGAAAGTGAGGTGGTATGGGAATGGAAATGCTAGGAATTTATGATCATGCAATTAATCCAACTCCTAATTGATGGCAAATAAGCTCTCTAACCTAGGATTAAGACGCATACATAAATGATTATTCATGCATGATATTGAGGTCTCAATATGCCTAAATCCATTACATGTTAATCAATGGTTATTAAATCAACATATATTACTTCAAGCTCAAGCAAATAAAAACATCAACAAAAGATGAATATTATTACAATTTCACAAATATCCCATCATAAACATGTAGTCCCACATACAACAATAAGCTAAATAAGTAAAAGAGAGAAAGAAGACACCCCAAGGTGTTGGAGAGGTCTTCAAGCTAGCTTCTCCTTGCTCTTGGTGACTACTAAACTATTTGTGTGATGAGATGATTTGTAAGTGTTCTAAGGTGTAGTTTAGATGAATCTAGGTGGTTTTGGATATTAGGGATAGTGTTTAGGGTTAGGAGAGAAGAATATATATATAGGGGAGTGTTTTGGGCGTGCAAAAAGGGCAGAGTCGGTCTGGTCGGCGGGCTTGGATCCCCTGGCTCGCGGGTTCTTGCCCGTCGCCGAAAGTCGCCGCGCGTAAAATGGACGTTCTCGCGAGTTTGTACCTTCTGGATGGCGGGAATAAAGCTGCCGCATGAACCCGCCGTAGTTTGGCGAGTTTGGACACTCTGGAACGCGGGAAAGAAGCCGCCCAACCAAGCTTGCAAGCTTGCACATCCATGGAAATTGGTGGACTTGGAGGACATGCAAAACTTGTGCATGGAGGCTTGAAAATGGGTCCATTGTGTTCGGGAGGAGGAGGACAGCCGATCTGGGCAGAAAACCACCGGAAAAACCATCGAAAAATGGCCGAAAATGGTCGGAGAAGAAGCCGGGTCAGTCGGGTCAAAGGTCGGGTCAACCGGGTCGACCGGGTCGCGGGTCAACCCGGCTGAAGGTTGAAGACGCCATGACGTGTGCATGACGTCACGCTGACGGGAGCTTCCCTCAAAACGGCACCGTTTCACTTGCTGACGTGGCTGCTGCGCTGACCTTTGCTGGAAAATTACAAGTAGCCCCCCTGAACTCTCCTCAAATCACAGAAATGTCAATACTTTCCCGAAATTTGCACTTTTGCCCCTGATTTCTCCATATTGACAACAATGCCCCTGAACTTCCCTAATTACCTGAAACACTTATTTATTCTATTAAATACCCGGTTTTACCCGAGAAACAAGTACAAAAATATAAGAAAAGGGGGCGCTAAATGTAAACATTTGGAGCGCGATCAATTCTCTCTCACTTTTCATTAAGGTAAGAGAGTGGTTCTCTCAAAGCTTGAAGTTGTGGAGAGTAGATTTGTATGGAAGGTTAGTACCAAAGCTTAGATGCGACCAACTCTAGGGAGATAATGGTTAGGGTGTGTTTGGTATGACTTTTCAAGTAAAGCTTATAGAGTAAATCTTTTACTGATAGAGCTTTTAGCAAAAAAAAGCTTTCAGTTGTATAAATTACAAAAAAGGTATTGACAATGTATTTTTTAAAATAGCTTTTGGTTGTGTAAATTACAAAAAAGGTGTTGACAATGTATTTATAATGAAAAAGTTGTATGGTAATATCTGATCAGGGTATAAAAGTACATATTTTATACCTAATACCTATTAATTTATGCTTGTTTCTCGGGTAAAACCGGGTATTTAATGGATTAAATAAGTGTTTCAGGTAAACAGGGAAGTTCAGGGGCATTGTTGTCATTTTGGACATTTCAGGGGCAAAAGTGCAAGATTCAAGGAATTATTGAATATTATGTGAATAAGGGAGAGATCAGGGGTACAAACTAATATTTGCCAACCAATGTGCAGAGCAGCTGCCACGTCAGCAACCGAACGTCGCCGTTTTAGGGGGAGCTCGTGTCACGCTGACGTCAGATCGTCATCAACCTTCAGCCAGGTCGACCCGCCAACCCGACGACCCGACCCGACTCGATCCGATCCGATCCGATCCGATCCGATCTGATCTGATCCTAACCCGACCGATTTTGATAGTTTTCCAGCCAGTTTTTCCGGTGATCTCTGTCCAGATCGACTCCCCTCCTCCTTCCGGTCACGATGGACCAAGTTTGGGCCTCCCATGCAAAGGTTTTCAACTCCAACAAATCCTCCAAACCTCCATGCAAGTCTAAGCTCAAAGCTCAACTCCAGCGGCTTCTTTCACGCAATCCAGACATCCAAACTCACTGGAAGACCGTGGTTTCATGTCGCGGGAAATAAGCCGCTGTCCAGAAGGTCCAAGCTCGCGGGAAAAGCTCCAAAACGCACGGTGACTTTGTGCCATGGGAATGAACCCGCGAGCCTGGTGGATTGAACCCGCCAACTCGACCGACTCAAGCTTCTTTCACGCCCAAAACACTCCCCTCTATAAATATACAACTTTCCTTAACCTTAAACACATCCCTAATATCCAAATTTACACAAAATAACACAAATTATCCTAAATAGGTTAGAATAACCTAGAAGCTCACCAAGAACACCAAACCTCTTGTAACTAGTGTGTAAGGTGGTTTTCCAGCCACCAATCTTGATCCAAGGCATCCACATATTGATTCCAAGCTTGGGGAAGCAAGATGAGTGAGCTAGCTTGAAGACTACACCAAGATTATTGGGTTGTCTCTATTGTCTCTCTTATTTCCTTAGTTTGTTATTAATATGTAATTAAATAGCTATGTTAAGGATTTGGTGTATTTATGTATTATATCTATGAGACTAGTTGTATCTATTATTTGAATTGAGCTTTAATTAATATATGCTTGTTAATTGATTAAACTAATTGTTAACTTGCAAAATAGGATTTACTTGATTAATGCAAACCTTGCTTAATTGGGTTTAACCTATAATTGAAGTGCTTAATTGTTATCAACTAGTAATTAGGTATTTTGCATGATTCATTAGTTCCCTAACATATCTCATTATCACTCTTGCATAACTTTGCGTTAGTGGAAATTAGTTTAGCTAGTTAGTTAATTTAGTTATTTGTTATTGCTAAGTTTAGTGCTTAGGTTAGTTAATTGCCTAAGGGATTGACAACCCTTAGTTGTAGTTAGAATTAGTTAACTTAGTGGTAATTAGATTAATGCTTTCTTAGTGAAATCTTAGATTAGTTAGTTAATTTGCTTGTGACCATCTCCCTTTACTTTTATTGCATGTTAATAGTGTAAATATATTGTGTGTATATATATATATATTATCTAAGACTTAGAACTAGCTTAAGGTAAACACCTCCTTCGTGGGAACGATACCCTTACTCGTAACCACTATATGTGGCCAACGATTCGTATACTTGCGAAAGGGTAGAAACACTTGCACGCCATATCATTCACGGTAGTTTATAGAACTATCACGTACCACTTTTGCGGCGATCAATATCTAAAATTTATAAAGGGTAGTTGAGACAATTTATAGGTTTTAAAAAAGCTCAAAAAAAGCTTTTTGTAAAAGCCTAAATTTTGGGCTTCTCCCAGTAGACATAAAATAGCTTTTATAAATGGTATTTGAGACAATTCATATATTAAAAAAGCTATTTTGATTTTTGCCAAAAAAAAACTTTAAAATAGCTTCTAGCAAACGCTTTTGACCTTTACAAAAGCCATACCAAACACACACTTAATCCTTTAAGCTAAGTGATGTGTTAGAACATTGGTGAAACCTTTTATAGTGAATTGCTCTTGGTTAGGTGAAGCTATCCCGTGGTTTTTTCCTGATTGGTTTTCCACGTAAAAGCTTTATGTCATGTATTGAATGCTTTTTAATTGGTCATAAAGATAATTGGCTTAAAATTCGAAACCACACTCATTATCTTATGGAAATCCCACCTCTATTGTGAACACCCACAACACTTAGGATTTGTTTGGTAGGAGGGAGAGATGGAGAGAGGGAGGGAGGAGAGCTCCAATCCATTGTTTGGTTAGAGAGACAAGAGAGAGGAGGGGAGAAGAGAAGGGATCTCAGATCCCTCAAGGCCCACCAAAATGCATCCTTCCCTCATGGGACGGATGATAGGGAGGAGAGACTTTAGATCCCTCATGGCCCACCATTATAGTAAATTTACAATTATATATCAATCCATCCATTCAACTCTCCTTTCAATACCAAACAAAGGAATGAAGATTTATCTTCCATCCTTCCTAACTTACCAAACAACATGAAAGAGTAAGGGTGGGCACAAAACCGGCCAACCGATCCAATAGGTTTTTATTTTTTGATTTTGGTTGGCTGGTCGGTTTATTTCGGTTGTATTTTTAAGAAAATCGACCGGTTTGGTTTTTTCCCTGTTTGGTCCTTAAAATTGGTATAAAAAAAAAAAACGAACTGGTTTTAAGTATAAATGGATTTTTTTTTCTCATCTGCAGACCTAGCCGTGAATCAGACATGAGACAAGAGAACTCTAATCCATTGTTTAATTGGAGAGACAAGAGAGAGGAAAGGGGAAGAGAAGAGATCTCAGCTCCCTCAGGGCCCACCAAAATGCATCCTTCCCTCATGGGACAGATGATAGGGAGGAGAGA
This sequence comes from Acer saccharum, assembly GCA_030490815.1. Taxonomy (NCBI): domain Eukaryota; kingdom Viridiplantae; phylum Streptophyta; class Magnoliopsida; order Sapindales; family Sapindaceae; genus Acer; species Acer saccharum. Next base: position 16,569,790 of record CM059873.1, read on the forward strand.
CTTTAGATCCCTCATGGTCCACCATTATAGTAAATTTACAATTATATATCAATCTATCCATTCAACTCCCCTTTCAATACCAAACAAAGGAATGTAGAGTTATCTTCCATCCTTCCTAACTTACCAAACAACATGAAGGAGCAGGGGTGGGCACAAAACCGACCAACTGATCCAATTGGTTTTTGTTTTCCAATTTTGGTTGGCCAGTTGGTTTATTTCGGTTGTATTTTTAAGAAAATCGATCAGTTTGGTTTTTTCCCTATTTGGTCCTCAAAATCGTTAAAAAAAAAAAAAAAACGATTTGGTTTTGAGTATAAATGGATTTTTTTATTTTATTTCTCATTTCCAGACCTAGCCATGAATCAAACATGAGACATCTCTCTCTCTCAACTTCTCAAGCCTTAACGTCATCTGGGTCTCCTTAAGTATGATCTCTTCGCTCTCTCAACTAGAATCTCAAGTACAAATTCTATATCCATCTCTTCTTCTTCATTTTTTTTTTTTTTTGTTTAATTCTAGTAAAATATATATATATATATATATAAATTCTCTTCTCATTCTCAGACCTAGCCTGCCGCATGAAATCACTCTCTTAAGTTTGACCTCGTCATCTAGGTCTCCTCAACGTCGCCACCATCAATGACCCTCAACCTCTTCGCTCTTTCAACTGGAATCTTAGGTACAAATTCTATATCCATCTTTTTTTTTTTTTTTTTTTTTTTTTAATTCTAGTCTAATTCAGTATAATTTTTTTTAGGGGGTTTCTGTGTAGGAACTTAGGGTTACAGATTGCGCAACGGAAGGGTTTAAAATTTTTTATGCAATCATCAAGTAAACCTAATTGTACAGTAATAATCGAAAACAACAAAGAAGGTGAAACGATTTCATACCAGCATTGGAGGCTCTTTCTCTTTAATATGATTTGCTTCCTGATTTGAACCACAAGATCTTCCTGACTATGACCCGGGATTGGTAACGGCGTGTGGGATCGTCACGGTACTCAGGAACCTGAAAAAGAGAGAAACACAAAACAACCCTTGTTTTGTTGTCAGAAGAATTCGGCCACCCTTTGTTTGTTAAGAACAAAAAAAAAAACAAAAAAAAAAACTCCTTTCTCTTTTTTTTTAAGTGGCTGCACACCCTCTGTGTTTTATTTTTCTCTCTTTTTACGTGAATTTATGTTGGTGTGTGTTAAATTGGTGTTAATCAGTTTCTCAAAACATATATCATATATATATTTTAACTGATTACCTTAATTAATTAATCCGTTAAAATATCTAATATTTATAAGGATAATTAATAACTTTGAATTTAAACTTATTAAATTCAAATTTGATATTTAATTTAATAAAAAATAAAAAAATCAAATTATCTTATCTTCATTCAAACACAAATATCAATCAACATCCTCCAACTAATGATTAATCGCATAATTAAATAATCTTATTATTTAATTAATTTAATCACTAATATTCATTAATTAAATAATCTCATTATTCAATTAATTCCCAAATAAATACGTGTCACTTTTGTAACACAATTAATTGGACAATCCAATTAATCAATAAATAGTTCATAATTAGAGCTAGGTCATAATGTCCGTTATACCCCTCTAATTATATCTTTCCGTTAAGTACCATTGATTCTCTAATGAACAATAAATCCTACATTCCTTACGAAAATAGGAGAGCGCTCATATTGTTCAAGCCCCGAATCAACCCTTAAGGGAACTACTATCTACTTCTCGTAAGAAGGAGTGGATTCCTCTATTGTGTACAAACCTTCCCAGCCATAAGCCAAACCGTGATTCTAACATACGAAGTTATTGACCGGGAATGCAACTCCAATCTCACCCATGGCATATCAAAAACCACGATCTAACCTGAAGGAGTCGATAAGACACTCAGGATTAAAATCACCCACATATAGCCATCATTAGTTGATATATATATATATATATATATATGAATCTCATCGTTAAACGGATCTTAATGAGAGATTCATATAGATCATGGCCCAATCCTATATGATCACATCATACAAGGTGCCTCTATTCTCATATCTCCATATAAATGATCCAAGATAGGATCATCGTACACTACGAAATAGACCGTAGCTATAAATTAACCACAAATAAAGTACCCAGCTTTATTTGCTATCTACGGACTCTTTAGATTGCTCGTTTCAAACTGCATCCATCTGTATATGACACTCATATACTTAGTTTGAAATTACATCCGGTAATCTTGGATGTTAAAGGCACATGTTACATATATAAAGTATGACACAAAAATGAATGAATATACTACTTCTCTTATTTATGTTCAAATCATATTTACAAATTACAAGCTTTAGGGTAAAAACCCCAACAATCTCCCACTTGCACTAAAGCATGTGAGTCATGTCTTGTAATCCTAGATCTTCTAAGTGACCTTCAAACACTTTAGCCGGTAAGGTCTTCATAAATGGATCAGCATGATTGTCTTGTGAGGCTATCTTGGTGACAATCACATCTCCTCTCTGCACTATCTTTCTAATGAGATGATACTTTCTCTCTATATGCTTTCCTCTCTTGTGGCTTCTTGGTTATTTAGAATTAGCCACAGCACCACTATTATCACAATAAAGTGTAATAGGCTTATCCAGATCTGGAACAACTTCCAGATCACTCAAGAACTTACGGAGCCAAACAACCTCTTTAGTAGCTTCACAAGTGGCTACATATTCGGCTTCCATGGTGGAGTCAGCAATGCAAGATTGCTTAACACTCCTCCACACAATGGCTCCACCATCAAGGGTGAATACTAATCCAGACGTGGATTTCCTAGAATCCCTATCTGATTGAATATCAGAATCTGTATATCTTAACGGGATCAAATCCTGTCCAGAATACATTAGTATATAATTTCTCATTCTCCGAAGATACTTGAGAATAGTCTTGACAGCAACCTAATGATCCAATCCTGGGTTGGACTAGTATCTGCTGGCTACTCCCACTGCAAAGAAGATGTCCGGTCTCGTGCATAACATAGCATACATGAGACTACCTACTGCTGACGCATAGGAAACACGTCTCATATCCTCAACTTCTTGAGGTGTCTTAGGACACTGTTCCTTAAACAAGTGAACTCTAAGCCTAGAAGGTAAATTACCTTTCTTAGAGTTCTGCATCGAAAATCGCACAAGAATCTTGTCGTATACAATGCCTAAGACAATGCTATGAATTTGTTCTTACGATCCCTTATAAGTTGGATCCTTAGAACATAACTCACCTCTCCCAAATCTTTCATTTGGAATTGGCTAGCCAGCCAGCCCTCTACTTTCGATAATACCTCTACATCATTCCCAATGAGTAGGATATCATCTACGTAAAGAACTAAGAAAAACTACCTTCTTGTCAATGATTTGCTTGTAGACACAAGGCTCATCAACGTTTTGCTCGAAGCCATAGGTTTTTATCATATCATCAAACCTTATGTTCCAAGATCTAGATGCTTGCTTAAGTCCATAAATGGATCTTTGCAACTTGTAAACATTTTGCTCTTGATCTGGAGACACGAATTGTCATGACCCCGCCCTTCCGGTCTTGCCATCAACGGCCAGGCACCGGCGTTGAGCGCCATGAGGGGTTGGGTACCATCGGTCAATACACACCATTGACCCAATAGTACCTATTATTTATGTTTTGGCCTTCCTCACTCTGACTCGAACTTGGTACTTATACCAATCTTTGCCAAAGTGAGTACCATTGATCTGATTAGCTCAATGGTACTCAATGGTACTCACTTTGGCAAAGATTGGTAGTTGTACCAAGTTTGAGCCAGAGTGGGGGAGGCCAAACGTTAAATAATAGGTACTATTAGGTCAATGGTGTGTATTGACCGGTGGTACCCACCCCACCTCATGGCACTCAGCCCGGTGCCTAGCTATTAATGGCGGGATCGGAAGGGCGGGGTCATGACACGAATCCCTTTGGTTGCATCATGTAGATGCTCTCTTCAAGATTGCCATTCAAGAATGCAGTCTTGACGTCCATTTGCCAAATTTCGTAATCAAAATAGGTAGTAATGGATAAGAGAATCCGAATAGACTTAAATATGGCTACTGGCAAGAAGGTCTCTTTATAATCAACCCCCTCTTTCTAGGTATAACCCTTGGCCATTAGCCTTGCTTTGAAGGTCTCTACCTTCCAGTCTACTCCTCTCTTTTTCTTGTAGATCCACTTACACCCTATGGGTTTCACCCCATCTGGTAAGTCTACAAGTTCCCAGACTGAGTTAGAGTACATGGACTCCATCTCGAGATTCATGGCTTTAAGCTATTCATCTTTATTAGGATCTTCCATTGCATTCTTAAATGTCAATGGATCATCCAAACTATCAGCAAAGACAACATGTGTCCCTCACTTACACCCAAATAGTGTCCAGGCTGTCTCACAACCCTCTCACTACATCTAGGCGGCAGTGTATCCTGACTATGAATCATCTGACTCTTAGATGTTAATGGATCAACAACTCTTGTTGACTGAGTACTGGTCTCACCAGGCTCTAACTCATTCAATACAATTTTAGAACGAGGTTTATGGTCACTAATATAGTTATCCTCAAGAAACGTTGCATTTGTCGATACAAATACTTTGTTATCTTCAGGACTATAGAGTATCCACCTCAGATCTCCTTGGAGTATCCTACAAACAAGCAGACCGCAGACCACAGACTTGGGATCTAGCTTTCCAGTTCTGTTCTTCAGCACGTGTGCTGGACACCCCATATGCGGAAATATCGCAAACTAACTTTACAACCAATCCACAACTCTAGGGGAGTCTTAGGAATAGATTTGGATGGCACTACATTCAAAATGTATGCTGCTGTTTGTAATGCTATCCCCAAAAGGAATTTGGTAATGATGAGAAACTAATCATAGATCTCACCATTTCCATTAGGGTTATATTTTCCTCTTCACGATACCATTCTGTTGTGGTGTACCAGGAGCTGTGAGTTTGAACACTATCCTATACTCAACCATAAAGTCTTCAAACTCTTGGTCAAGGTACTCACCTCCACGATCCGATCGTAGAGACTTGATAATCTTTCCTAATTGGTTCTTAACTTCAGCTCGAAATTCTTTGAACTTTTCAAAAGTTTCCGACTTCCGTTGCATTAGGTGACATATCTGTACCTCAAGTAGCCATATATAAATGTGACATAATACTCATAACCACCCCTTGCTTTAACATTCATCGGTCCACAGACATCTGAATGTATAAGCTCAAGTGGTTCTTTAGCTCTAAGCCCTTTTCCAGTAAAATGTCTCTTGGTCATTTTACCTTATAAACAGGATTTGCAGACAGGTAAGGTGCCAACCTTTAACTCACTTAAAGATCTGCTTTTAACTAGTCTGTTTATCCGGTCCAGGTTAATATGACCAAGCCTTAGATGCCAGAGATACGTTTCGTTTTCTGGAGAAAACTTATGTCGTTTAGTTTTGGTTTTTTAACCTTAAACATTTCAGTGTTGAGCAATGTTGTATGTATTAACGGTCTTAACACATACAAAATATTTTCATTAATTCCTGAACAAATATTCAGACCATTCTTTACAATAATAATTGATTTATTATCAAAAGAAACAGAATATAATTGTTCTAACAACTTAGAAACGGAAATTAAATTCCGTGTAAATCCAGGAATGAAAAATACATTGTCCAACAATATAAAATAATTATTACAAAAATGCAATCTAATTACGCCCATTGCTCGTGCCGACATGACATCCCCTGACCCCACACGCATAGAGAAGGCTTCCTCTTCAAGCTGTGTCCAAGAATCAGTCCATTGCAAAAAAGAACAAACATGGTTAGTGGCCTTCGAATCAACTATCCAAGGTGAAGAATCATCTTCCACAAAACACGACTCAAGAACAAGTAAATCATATTTACCTTTCGTTTTCTTCTTCTTGGCTACCTTCTCTAGATACCGAGGACAGTTCCTCTTCCAGTGCCCGACCTTGTCGCAATGGAAACATTTTCCCTTGCTCTTGTCAATAGAGATGCCTTTCTTTTTGCTCTGGGCTTTCTTGGGTTTGGGCTTACCCTTCGCCTTCCCAGCTGACCTCTTCCTCTTCTTATTATTGGAGGAAGATGGTTCGGTAACATTTGCCTCACCAGTCTTGCCCTTGCTGTCCTTAGTTAAGGATTCAAAGGTAGTGAGCTCATTGAGCAACTATGGGAGACTGAACCTAAGCTTGTTCATCCCATAGTTGCTCTTGAACTGATCGAAACTCTTTGGAAGAGTCGTCAGTATGATGCTCACCTGAGGGGTTCATCAATGGCCCCGCCATTGATTTCTGCCGTGTTGAAGTAGGACATCATGTTCAGGACATGTTCCTGAACTGATGTACCCTCCTTCATATGAGCAAGCATAGCGGAACGAACAGCTTCGTGCCGTTTTTGCTCAAAGGGTTGCCTGACATAGCCTGCAATGACTCCATTATTTCGAATGCGGAAGTCATTGCTTCGTGCTTTGTGACAAGCACGTCTGTCATACTGGCTAACAGATATGTTCGGGTCTTCTTATCAGATAAGACCCATTTCTCGTATGCCTCACGAACTCCTTGTGCGGCATGGGTAGTAGACGCTGGAGGACATTCCTCCGTAAGCACAAACTTAAGGTTCTTAGTGGCTAAAATTGCATTGATATTGTGTTTCCATTTAGTGTAGTTTTCACCAGTTAATTTTTCATTGGCCATGATTTGTAATAGTGCAGTTGACATGGCTGAAAAAATATAAATTAAGAATTCATTCAGTCATACATTCAAAACATGTGCGAATGTTTGGCATAAAATTAAACATGATGCATGAAAAAGTTTAATGAACAAGAACAACCCTAAAAAGTGTTACTACGCCACGACAATCCAACATACCACAAGCAAGTGCCGCCTTAGGGTCGGTCAAATTCTTGCATGTTAGATCGAGAGATTCTCAATCAAATGTTATACCAGAATAACTCTTATTCCTCTAACATTCAACCATCGTTTATTTCAGTCAGGTTTATAATTAACCAATTTAATTAAACCTTGTGAGCGTAACCCATCATTTCAGATCTCTAGAGCTTAACTCGAGAATTGCCGCATTAGAGTCGGTCAATCCCGAAATCCCCTCAGAAATCCTATCCGTTAGGAAGTCAACGTTGATATTGAATCTTATGGAAACCCTCTTTAGGGAAGACGAAAGCAAAGCCGTCACGAGGCCCCACTCGAATCTCACGGTGTTGAACTAATGATGGAGACTGTGGGATATAATGTCATATATCCCTCTCCCACTCACTATTTTATAATTAGGGTTTTCTATAAATATTAATGCACCTAGATTAAACTAGATTAAACGGCTAATTTCAATCTAAGCGTCAAGTGCATTAATCACAAATTATTAGAATCCTATTCCAATAACTAATAAACTAATTTGATTTTTAACTCTTAAAAAACTAGTTCATTAGTGATAATTCTAATCTATGTAAACTATTTACTAAGACTAGAATTATTAAATGTGTATTTACCAAGTTTTAACTATTAAAACTAAACACATTATTAGGTCCAATTATTATTAGGGGCTTAATCAAATTAAACCTAATATTGATAAAGGACCCTACTAATCCAAGTAATTAAACTCTTTAATAAAAAAGATTAGTGATTAATGAGAATTACCAACTTTTACTCATAAAAACTAATCCCATTAATCTATAGCCAATTATGTGAATTACCCATTTTAATCAAATTAAAAAAATAAACACATAATATATATGGCTATAATGCATGTATGACATATTAACATATATATGTGTAGGCATACCTAATCTAAATGATATGCATGGCAATGCTTTAATCATCTCATAATTAAAACATACATGAGTTGACTGAGTACAATAAGTTATCTAACTTAAAAAATAATATCTAATTACAATATCTTTTGCGTCTTTCGGGCCCAAAAATCAAGTCCAACTTGATTTATTTTATTGGATCCATCTCATGAATTAAATCCCTTAAAGCCCAAATGTCACTCTAACATTTTTCAAAGGCCCGGGATTTCACAAAAATCAGCCTAAACAATGCTTGACTGCTGCACTCCACGCGCGCTTGCTACACACAAGCATAACAATTATACACAGCTGTAGCATGTTGCGCATGCACACAACAATTGTGCGTAGCACACACACATGCACAACAATTGTGCACAGCTGCAGCATGACATGTAGCAGTGCAATTGCAAACGCATCATAGTTAAAGAGATAGTACTTCGCACATACGCACATCTGTTGAACATGGTCTGCACTGCTGCTATGCTTTGTCTTCCGGATCGTCTTCTTCGTCGATTTACATCAATAATATAAAATTACAGCAAATCAACGAAAATAATAATAATAATAATACAACCTGGGATTAATATTACAGCAGAAATATTACAACCATTAAAACGAAATCCTAAACCCATTGTACCATACAATTAACGATCAACCATGTTTATAATAATAAATAAAAATTATAAACATTATACAATCATTAGAAAGTGCCTACACATTCATACGTGCAATTAGGAGCAATCGAATTCGATTATACTGTACAAAAAATTGGCTTTGATACCAATTGTAGGAACCTAGGGTTACATATTGCGCAGCGGAAGGGTTTTAAAATTTTTTATGCAATCATCAAGTAAACCTACAGTAATAATCGAAAACAACAAAGAAGGTGAAACGATTTCATACCAGCGTTGGAGACTCCTTCTCTTTAATATGATTTGCTTCCTGATTTGAACCACAAGATCTTCCTGACTATGACCCGGTATTGGTAACGGCGTGTGGGCGCATCACGGTACTCAGGAACCTGAAAAAGAAAGAAACACAAAACAACCATTGTTTTGTTGTTAGAAGAATTCAGCCACCCTTTGTTTGTTAAGAACAAAAAAAACAAAAAAAAACAAAAAAAAAAAAACTCCTTTCTCTTTTTTTTTTTCAAGTAGCCGCACACCTTTTGTGTTTTATTTTTCTCTCTTTTTGCGTGAATTTATGTTGGTGTGTGTTAAATTGGTGTTAATCAGTTTCTCAAAACATATATATCATATTTATAAGGATAATTAATAACTTTGAATTTAAACTTATTAAATTCAAATTTGATATTTAATTTAATAAAAATAAAATAATCAAATTATCTTATCTTCATTCAAACACAATTATCAATCAACATCCTCCAACTAATGATTAATCGCATAATTAAATAATCTTATTATTTAATTAATTTAATCACTAATATTCATTAATTAAATAATCTCATTATTCAATTAATTCCCAAATAAATACGTGTCACTTTTGTAACACAATTAATTGGACAATCCAATTAATCAACCGTGACCCTTGTTACCTAAATCGATCAGGCTAGCAAGGGGACCTAATGGACCCACAGTATTTTGAGCTTCAATAATCCTTAGAAATAATTAATTAACTATTTAATTAATATTTCATGATTATTAACTCCGGTGTTATTCCACTCAAAACCCGAAACTGCACTCTCTCAACTGTAGACGTTTTTATACAAACCAATAACTCTTGGCGTCCATCGATATGGCTATTACATATGGTATGATCCTCCACAAATAGTTCATAATTACAGTTGGGTCATAATGTCCGTTATACCCTCTAATTATATCTTTTCATTAAGTACCATTGATTCTCTAATGAACAATAAATCCTACATTCCTTACGGAATTAGGAGAGCGCTTATATTATTCAAGCCCCGAATCAACCCTTAAGGGAACTACTATCTACTTCTCGCAAGAAGGAGTGGATTCCTTTATTGTGTACAAATCTTCCTAACCACAAGCCAAACCGTGATTCTAACATACGAAGTTATTGACCGGGAATGCAACTCCGATCTCACCCATGGCATATCAAAAACCACGATCTAACCTGAAGGAGTCGATAAGACACTCAGGATTAAGATCACCAATATATAGCCATCATTTGTTGATATATATGAATCTCATCTTATAACGGATCTTGGTGAGAGATTCATATAGACCATGACCTAGTCCTATATGATCACATCATATAAGGTGCCTCCATTCTCATATATCAATATGAATGATCCAGGATAGGATCACCGTACACTACGAAATAGACCGCAGCTGTAGATTAACCACAAATAAAGTACTTAGCTTTATTTACTATCTACGGACTCTTTAGATTGCTCATTTCAAACTGAATCCATCTATATATGACATTCATATACTCAGTTTGAAATTACATTCGGCAATCTTGGATGTTAAGGGCACATGTTATATATATAAAGTATGACACAAAAATGAATGAATATACTACTTCTCTTATTTATGTTCAAATCATATTTACAAATTACAAGCTTTAGGGCAAAAACCCCAACATTTTGTTTTGTGATTATATGTCGATTATATGGTGATTATATGTACAATTTAAGTTTGGGGTTTCTAGATCTATTACTAAATCATTATTGTCTTTAAGAAAATTTAAGAAACTTTTTTTCGTGCAAGTTGGCTTTCTTGTTGATATGCTTGTGTTTTGGTTTTGTTTGGGTCGTGCTCCTCTATTTAGGTTGTGCCCCTCGCTCGTTTGGTTTTGTTTATGGGGTGGTGTTCAGTTCTTCTGGTTTTGTATTTTTGTTGTTTTAGTGTTTTTCAGCCTCCATGCTATGTTTTAGTGTTTGGTTTGGCCTGTGTATGGCTCACTTTTTGCTCTATTCTCAGCTGGATTTGGCAAGTTGTGCCTCCTAGCTTTCTTGTTCTCTTGGCTTTTTGCTTTGCTATGAATATTGATGTTCAAATTTTTTATTTTTAAGAAAATCTTGTTGTCTTTTTTTTATTCGTTGTTGTAGTTTGTAAATGTTAGTTTGTATATGCAATATATGATTATATTTAAGAAAATACTTACCTATCTTATTTAATTTTCATATTTTATTTTAATAAATTCTAAAATACTTTATTTTGATCTTTATACAAAGCTTGCAAAGTTGACTAACGAATTGATGACAACGATAACATTTGATATGGGAGAGTAGTGAACCATCAATGGTAACTAGTAAGAATATTTGAATATTATGATTTTTTTTTTTTTATTGTAACTTATTATTTGATAAATCAATGTAGTTAATTTAATGACAACATGTTTCTTATTATTTTGGAGTAGGTTTGGACTTTGGCGCAATCAATGCGTTTTATGGAGCAATGAAGAGCTTCAAGAATTTCAATTTCATGGACTGTTTTTATTAAGTTATTTATGTTATGTTATGGAGTATGGATTTATTTGTGTTTATGGATTGTTATTAACTTATTATGTTGTGGACTGTTATTATGTGGTTGGATTTATTAGACTTGGTATATGGAATGATGGAATGTTTAGTGTTATTATGAGTATGGAATGATGACTTGTTTAATGTTTAATATATAATTTGTGTTATTTTTTTAGGTGTTTGGTAATGTATTGGGCCATTTACATCAACGTTTTTATATAATTTGGTACCATATTTGGTGTTTCTTTTTTAATTTAGTCAAATTCGGCCCAATAGGCCCAACATATGGAAAAAAAAACTGTGTAATTGAACAAGTCCAGAAATTTGGCCCATTAAGCGCAAAACCAAAAAAAGGAACCAAACCGGTCCATTCGGTTAGTTTTTTTATCGGTTCGCAAATGTCAATTTGATTAGATCGTTTCACTTTTTCAAAAACTGGACTTTATCAGTTTTATGGAAAAACGAAACCGATCCAATCAACGCCCACCCTTATGAAGGATAGATGTTATCCTTCCATCCCTCATACTTTCTTTCCTTCTTAATTCATCCATCCCTCTTACTCTCTCTTCCTTCTACCAAACATAGTGTTAGAGAGAGAAAGAAAGAGAGAAGAGAAAAGGGAAGAAGAGAAGAGAGACAGAGAAGGGACGTCATCGACAGGGAAGAAGTGGTCAAGGCCGGTGAAGTAGAAGTCAGTTGCTGAAGAACGAGAAAAATGTTACGAAATTATGATTAATCAAATTATCTCCAAATTTTAATGTTCGCAAATATACGAATAAGAAGATAGTATATAGAGATGCACAATTGGGGAATGGGGATGGATATAGGTCCCCCCATCCCCCCCATTTGGGGAAATGAGGATAGGGAATTTTGGGGGGAGGTATATCCATCCCCAACCCCAGTTCCCCATTTTCCTTGTTTCCCCGTTTCTCCATTTCCCCATTTGACTAAAAATTAAAATTAAACTAAAAAAACAAAACATTCCATTGCAAATACAAAAGACGAGAGCAAATGCGTTGATGATGTGAGAGCAAATTTTAGATTTAGGTTTAGGTTTTGAAGTTAAAAAGAGTAAATGTATATATAGTTAGGTTTTCAAAGAATAAAAACAAAAATTAAAAATATATTATAATTATATTTATATATGTTCCCCCACATTTTACTCAAAGAAATCCCCAAATGGGGATGGGGATGGGGATGCTGGGAAATGGGTATCTGGGGGAAATATGCAACTCTAATAGTATAGCTAACTAAGCACATATATCGTCCCACAGATAGAGATGCACATTTTTCCTCGGGGCCCAAATTCCCGTATCCCCATCCCCATTTGGGGATTTTTTTTGGGGGGGGGGGGGGGGGGGGGGGGGGGGGGGGGGGGAATGGGGAAATGGGGAGGGATGGGGATGAAAATCATCCCCAAATTGAAATGGGGAAAATGGGGATGGGGAGGGGGGGGGGGGGGGGGGGAATGGGGAAATGGGGAGGGATGGGGATGAAAATCATCCCCAAATTGAAATGGGGAGGGATGGGGGGACCCTCCCCATCCCATTTCCCCATTTTCCCCCAATTATATTGAAATGGGGATGGGGATGGGGATGGGGGGGGAGGTCCCCCATCCCCATTTCCCTTTCCCCCAAACATATATAAATATAATTATAATATATTTTATTTTTATTTTTATTATTTGAAAACCCTAACTCTCTAAGTATTATACACATTTTATATAAAATGCACTAATGAATTTTATTTTGTATTTGTAATGAAATGTTTGTTTTTTAGTTTAATTTGTAATTTAGTCAAATGGGGAAATGGGGGAACGGGGGAAACGGAGGAAACGGGGAAATGGGGAAAGACGGGGAAAACGAGAAAAATGGGGAATTGGGGATGGGGATAGATAGGTCCCCCGAAATTCCCCATCCCCATTTTCCCCAAATGGGGAAATGGGGGGGTATGGGGGAAGGGTATGGGAAGTGGGGATAGGGATGGGGGGACCTATATCCACCCCATCCCCAAACGTGCATCTCTACCCACAGATGAATTAATCCTATAATTCTTACTATTTAATCAAAACTAAATCTTAATTGAAAAACTTTAATAGATGAAAGTTGATTTGTGAATCTCTTAATAAAAACCAAATATTAAATAACACATAAGTTCTTACTACACTCATTTTCTCTTTACATCCATTATTTAAATTTAAAATAGATTTTACTTTCAACGCCCATTACAATGCTAAAAGTAACCCTAGTTAAATATTCTAAAGATGTGGGGAAATGGGTATCCGAGGGAAAATGTGCAACTCTAATAGTATAGCTAACTAAGAACATATATCGTCCCACAGACTAAATGAATCCTATAATTCTTACTAGTTAAATCAAAACTAAATCTTAATTGAAAAACTTTAATAGATGAAAGTTGATTTGTGAATCTCTTAATAAAAACCGAATATTAAATAACACAAAAGTTCTTACTACACTCATTTTCTCTTTACATCCATTATTTAAATTTAAAATAGATTTTACTTTCAACGCCCATTACAATGCCAAAAGTAACCCTAGTTAAATTTTCTTTTAGAATTTCTTTTTATACCCGCAAATTATTTTCCTCTTTATTCAGCAATGTTTAGGTAGCTTTTTTTCATCTCTCATATTATCTCAGCAATCTGCATCCATTCTTCTCCGGTTTCATTTGTGTTTCACAAAAATCTTGTGCTGTGAGCAATTTTGTGCCTTGAAAATCTAGAGATGGGCAAAAGTTATTCCTTTAGGGTATGTTTGGCACGCCGTAGTGTACTGCATTGGACTGGATTTATTAAATTGGACTAGACTGTACTAGATTGGATTGTATTAGTACTAACCCATGTTTAATGCTTCGCTACAATATATCGTACTGGACTGCATTTATTGAATTGTATTATATTATTTTAAATTAAATATTAATATTATTGATGTAAAGTATTTTATTTTATCAATTATTAACTATTGTTATTGAAAAAAAAACTGTATCTTCTTTAGATATTATTTAATTTATTATTAAAATATTTAATTTATTTTTTATTCTATAAAATTTAATTGAAAAGTATTGTAAATTGATTTTTTTTTTTAAATTTTAATAATGTATTGGTCTCGTTGGATATGTTATTGCTTTTTTTTTCTTTTTCTTTTCACATTTCATTTAATATTATATATATATAATAATTAAATTGAAAAAGTTGTATTAGAAAATAGAAATAAAAAATAAAAAGTTAGTGGGACCAACAACCGACAACTTTTTTCCTTTTATTTTCAATTCGTTGAAGCAATTGATGCGTAATGTATAAAAAAGAGTGACGATATTTGCACCCCTTTAAAATCGTATGTACATCCCAAATTTACGTATTTTTTAAATTTCAACATTACCCCTAAATTAAGGGTGCCGATATTGACACTCATAAATATGATAAGCACACCTATATTTTAATAGAAATTTTAATTACAAAAATTTCTCAATAGAAATTTACTAATAAGGACAAATTAGTTTAATTGAAAATAAACCAAATACTATGTACACCATTAATTACACCCATATCTTCAACTACATCACTTTATTAAAATAAAAATAAAAAACTAAACCCTAATTAATCCCTAATTCTATTTCAAGTATCAAAATCTCCCATTATCATATAACAAAGTGATAGAAAAAGAATTTTCAACGGACTCTGATCATACAGAGGTAAGTATTTATTTATTTAATTTTCTTATGAACTCTATTGGTCAGAATACCTTAACTAAACCCCCACCCCTAATATATATATATATATATATATATATATATATATATATATTTATAAAAAAAAAAAAAAAAAAAAAAAAAGGTTCTAAAACTTAACCAACTAAATATAGGGACAAGTTCATTTCTAACTATTTAGAACATCGAGTAATTGTTTATAACCTACTTTCAAATTTTAATTGTTTATAACCTAGTTTTTGCGCTATTACCATAATGCCCCTATATAAAAACCCCCATCTAAAAAAAAAACCTTCTCTCCACTCTTCTTCTCTTCCATGACCTCCCTTCTTCTCCTCTTTCCTTCTTTCTCTTCTTCTTCCATTTTTAACTTCAAAAAACTTTGATTCCAACTTTTACAAAATCAATTGGAAGGGAAGTTTGATTCCGACTTTGATTCCGACTTTTACAAAACTTTGATTCTGACTCTTCCGATTTGAGGGAGATTGCTTAGGGAAGTTTTTTGAGAAAATCATTTGGATTAGCTCTTGAAGTGGTTAATGTGTGTAAAATCTTTAAGTTTTTGCATTATTTTTTATAATTATAGTTTATATAAACATGGGTTTTGTGTTATTGTAAAATTTGGGTTGGATTTGGCAAGATCCATGAATTTTTCATGGAATTGGAAATTTCCAGAAGGTTTTACGAATTTTGGAAAATTTCAGGAAAAAAAAAAAACCCAAAGGTTTCACGAAATTTTGAAAAAACCAAAAGGTTTCACGAAAATTTGAAGGTTTCACGAAATTTTGAAAAAACCCAAAGGTTTCACGAAATTTTGAAGGTTTCACAAAATGTTGGAAAAACCCAAATGTTTCACGAAATTTTGGAAAAACTCAAAGGTTTCACGAAATTTTGGTATCGTGAAACCTTTGGGATTTTCCAACATTTCGTGAAACCTTTGGTTTTTTTCAAAATTTCGTGAAACCTTTGAGTTTTTCCAAAATTTCGCGAAACCTTCTAAAATTTTCCAAAATTTCGTGAAACCCTCTGGAAATTTCCGATTTCATGAAAAAATCAT
The DNA here is from genome assembly GCA_030490815.1 of Acer saccharum. Lineage (NCBI taxonomy): Eukaryota > Viridiplantae > Streptophyta > Magnoliopsida > Sapindales > Sapindaceae > Acer > Acer saccharum. The sequence goes on from CM059873.1 coordinate 16,585,879, forward strand.
AGATCTTGTTAAATCCAACCCAAATTTTTACAATAACATAACCAAAACCAAGTTTACTTGATGATCTCAGTTTCCAGGACAAAATATTTTGTAAAAGTCGGAATCAAAGCTTTGTTGAATTTGAAAATGGAAGAAGAAGAGAAAGAAGGAAAGAGGAGAAGAACATGTCTCGTGGAAGAGAAGATGAATAAAGGAAAAAAAAAAATTAAAAAATTATGTTAGTGGGGGTATTTGTGTAATTTTGGCTAGGGATTGAAAGAATTTATTACAAAATGGTTATAAACAATTAAAATATGAAACAAGGCTAAAAACGATTTCCCAATAATTTATTTGGCTATAAACAGCAATTTTCACCTAAATATATAAGGTTAGCCAATAAAAAGATGGAATTCAACTTACCTCACGGGTGATCTCCATTGCATCCTCAATTTCTTTTCTATGTGCTGCAATTAGGGCCTCTTCTTCCTTCAATAATTCAAAAACATAAAAATGAAAAAACACTTAAAGAATAGAATAACGATAAACATCCCACCTAAAGCTTTTTCATCCAAACACATGTGGCATGTGAGATGTCAAATTGTGAGTAGATACACATTAATGATGCTTTATCTCACCTACCACATGTATCCACTAACCATTTGACACCTCACATGCCACATGTGTTGGGATGAAAAATGTGGGATTTTAAGTGGGATGTATAAGAGTCCATTTTTGCTCACCCCTTCTTCAAGGGGGGTAAGCATTACCTCCCTCCCCAACACATGACACGTGTCCAGGGATAGGGTATTTTTGTCTAAACACATGACAGTTTTTGGACAAAAATACCCCTCCTTTGACACGTGTCAAGTGTTAGGGAGGGAGGTAATATATAGCATTACTGTAATATATATATATATATATATATTAACAGTGTTTATCTATCCTATACTAAGTAATGTTAAACTAATATTTGCAAGTAATGAAGAATGCCACCTAGATTACCAACCTCAAGTAGTGCCTTAATATTCCCATCCGAAGGAAGTCCAACTTCATATCGTCTAGATCCCACATTATTTGTGTTGTAACTGCTTGTATTTTGCTGCCTGGAGTTAGTGGGGGTGGAGAAATCTGATTCACCAATGTCTTTTTTTGGTCAGTTTCCCAACTTTTTAGATTTTTTAGTATCCCTAGACCCTTTTCTACGAGGTGGCAATACCTTTTACACTTTCTCTTCTGTATCAATCTAATTTTGAGAGTATAACGGGTTCATTTTTTGACTTGTAGGGCCACCATACGAATTATTAATTTCAAACCTCTCCCAGTCCATTAAGTCAGAAGCCACTACACTTTCCACTCTTTAAGAATTTAAGAATTCTTCAGACTGTGTTTTTTGGAGAACTTAAAATTTTATCATTTGTGAAATTTGGTGTATTAATAACTTAAGAGGGTTTATAAATAAATTATATTAAAATGAAAACATTCATTTAAATAAGGATATTATTGGCATTAAGATGGGTGTTTATAGTAATGTTTGTACTTATAAATATGAGTGTACTTATCATATTTATGAGTGTCAATATCCGTATCCCTAAATTAAATCATTAAATTTTATCAAAAGATATTATAATTATTTTAACTATTTTACCTTTTGGAAGTTTTTTCCAACTAAAATAAATTAAAAAATATAAATGGGGGAGACCTTCTCATGCCTGAAAAGATGGAGGAATAGAAAAGATGGAGGCGGCAGCCTTCTTTAACAAAAAAGAAAAGTAAGGAGAATGCCGCTGCCTCCTCCCAACTGTACCGGAAATGCACTACTTCCTTCAGGGCCTACGCGATATCATTGGTTTGAAGATTTCCCATTCCGCAAAAGATTTAGTGAAGCCATGCACCAACTATTGATTGGATGTACTGTGTTTAGTTCTACACCGCCATGATTAGAACAAGACACTTCCTTATCTGCATTTGATATGAAGGCTTGGGAGGGCTCCTAACACACGCATATAATTATTTTATAATTTTTTTTTCAAAATTAAAAGAAAGGGTATATTTGGTAATGTGTGGGGTGTGTTTACAAAATATAATATTTTAAAAAGTTTAATTGGGGTGTATATACAAAAAGGGGTGTACATACAGTTTTTTAGGGGTGTAAATATCGATACTCATAAAAAAAAGCAAATATTCAACGTAGGTGAGCTGGTGCGAATCAAGTCCGGCACAGTCAAGTCTTTATGGGGTGGATTAAATAGTACTATACGAACTAGATTAAATTATACACACGATTAATTAGTCTAGTTAAATTTTTTTACCAAACACTGGACAGTAATAATTTAGTATTGTCCGGTCCATTTATTCTGTACAGTATTGTGTACCAAACAAGGCTGATTGGAGTCATTTTCTTGCACTTTTGTCCGCTCTCATGAGATTTTTTTTTTTTTTTTTTTTTTTTTTGTTGAAATATTACATTAATTTAGGGTTATTTTGGGGAGGGGAGGACTCAAACTTGCAACCCCGTAGTACAGGTGTGAAGGGTTTACCATCGAACCAACCTCATCTCGTCCCCCTCTCATGAGATTTGCCATGTAAAATTATCGTCAAAATTTTTTAAAATCAACAATAACATCAACATAAGATTCTCAAAGTTTTTAATCTAAAAAAATCTCAACAATAATAAAGCTTAAAAAATCACTAACTGTGTTACACTATTTATTTATTTATCTTAAAATTTGTTTCAATCTTCAAATAAAATCCTATTCAAATGAGTTTTTATGATTAATTTCTGGAAAAAACAATAGGTAGGTAGGTTTAGAATGGGGGCAAAGAATAATATTAGTTTACTAACTAAAATTAATATGTCCTTTAAGTAAATTCCTTTAAGGGTATATTTGTGATAACACCCTAAAGAAAACAATTTAAATTCGAGAACTTCTTTTGACAATCCAATTTTTTCTTTTTATACTTCTTTTCTAAAAACACTCAATTCTCAAAATTTAAATTTTAAAAAATTCTAAAGACACTTCATTTTGTTACAAGATTATCCTTTTTATTTTTTTTGAATTAAATTATTAAAAAGGAAATTCTCTCTCCTAAATCATTAGATTAATTATTATATATTAAATACTCTCTCCTAAATTTTTAATTACCATATTAAACTCTCTCTCCTCCAATAAATATCTCTAATTTTCTATCTTCATTCTTTCTGAAGGAAGACTATAGTTAAGAAAAAAAAAAAAAAAAAAAAAAAAAAACTTACTAATAAACTTGATTTTTAGGAAACATATGTATGTATATATTAAAAAAAAAAAAAAATCGAAATATGAAAATGTTTTTTTGTTACTCTTACAGGTATGTGATTGCTTAGAGAACTTTAATTCTTTCATTAGTCTTATAAATTCTGAGTTTAATCGAATCTAGTTGAAACAATTCAAGCTTTCATATATCTTTTTTTTTTTTTTTTTTTTTTTTTGAAAATTGACTTTTTAATATATATATTACTATTAGTAAAAAACTAAAATATTCATAAGTTTTTTTTCTTTAACTATTAATCAGAGATTGATAGAGAAAATATGGAAATATGAAATATATATATTAAATGGAGAGAAATTAATCAAAAGAGAGAGTGTTTAATATGGTAATAACAGATTTAGGGAAGATTAATACGTAATATTTAATCTAATGATTTAGGAGAGAGAATTTTTTTTTAATAATTTAATTAGTTTGGAGTGTCTTTAAATTTTTTTGTCTTGTTTAGTAATTTTAGTTTAGGCTAAAATTGTCATTAATAAAAAAATCAATTTGGAGTGTGAATAGATAATTTGTGGATTGTAAGGAGAAGCTCTCTTTAAATTCTGTAACGAAACGTTCACAACAAGACAGAGTCAAAATTCAAGTAGGCGAAACACTAGAGCATTTGATTTAACTGTAGCCAATCAGACATTCATACTTTAACTCCCTTAGAGCATCTCCAATAGACTCCCTAAATGCCTCCCTTAATTGTGTTCAAGTGGAGTTCACTCCCTTAATTAAGGGGTGTTTTTAGACCCCCTTAAAGTGGGCTCCACCTATTTAAGATTATTTTATTTCTTAAAAACTCCATCTAACATTTATTACACAACATCTAACATTTAAATAATAATAATAAATTATTAAAGGGACCATTTAAGGGAGTATTGTTGGAGTACATACTCCCTTAATGGCCCCTTACATCAACATCCACCTTTATTTAAGGGAGTCTTTAAGGTAGACTGTTGGAGATGCTCTTAGCCTGTTAATTCTAAGTTATTGATGATCAATTTTTCTTTAATATTTAAAAGCATCTCTAACTGTCTCCCTTGTAGACCTTTCTTATCTTAATTAAGGGAGATCCTGTATTTTTGCAGATCCAACAGGTCCCTTCAAGGCTCCCTTAAATGTGTTTTGGTGGAGCTCACTCCCTTAATTAAGAGGTGGCATCAGCCCCCCTTAGGTGGAATCCACATATTTAAATTTATTTTATTTTTTGAAAAGCACTAGATATTTAACTTTTAAATCTCAACAACTCTTTTATTATCCAATGAGTTGGAGATGCTCTAATTGCCATGACATCTGGTTACATCAAAAGTATTCTTACAAATTAATCATATGTGACATTTAGATTAATTAAACTCATAAGAATCCATCACAAATATATGGAAATTGTCACACATCACATGAACCATATTTGCATGACATCTACGATTAAGCATTCATAATATCCATTGCAAGAAGCAAAACCCAAGTAAAGTATGACATCGACTATTACTTGCATCAAATTAACTATAACTTAGATGATGATCAAACATCCAAATCAAATCACATAAATTAAGCACAACAATAGATACTCAATAAAGTGATAAAAACTTGAAATTAACATTAACCAAATAAGATTTAAGCAATCGTAGTTAAACTAAACTGTTGCCCTAGCAAATAAAATTAGTTCCTCATAGTCATAGACTCATAGAAACAATCACAAGAGAAAACATGAAAGAAGAAAGATAGAACTTTGAAAATCCAACCCAAGAAACTCTCGAACTCTTCTCCAATTCGCCTCCTCTGCTCACTAGCTATTATTGTATTTTTTGTTTTTCTCTTCTCTTGTAGGTGTGTAAAAAGTCTTCTTTTAGTGCCCTAATCAGCCACTAGCAAGTCTCATTGAAAGTTATCCAAAATACAAAACTCAATCCTACTAGTTTAAGGATTCTTCATCCTATCTTGATCAATCCTAATGTAGAGGAATTAGGATCAACTTCTAATTGAATTAAAATAGATATTGGGCCTCTGTTAACTGTCCTAAATACCTGAATATCTAAAGTTTTCTTTCCAGAATAGATAGTCCGTAATGAATGATTTCTCGAATTCCGTGTAGAATATCTTGACAGACCTTCTTATAGTAAAATCGACACAATTTCCTCAAGATAATTTGGAATCACAAACCGTAAAATTCTCTTTAAAGTTAACTTCTAGATCTTTTCAACCGTATTTGGCTTGATACTTGGTTTGTTTTGAACATGTACATTAAATTGTACAAATTAATCCTATTTCCCCTCGTTTGATCATGTTTGACTTAAAATTTAAATATAACATGAAAAAAAAAAAAAAAAAAAAAAAATCCAAGAGAAATCAAGTTGTTTTATGAAGCTAACTTCACATCTTTGAAGTCGAAGGCTCGAAGCATCTGCACCACTCAAACTTAGATTTAGGACTATATATTTATACCTAGGATCAAAATGAGGAAATAAGGAAAATGGAAATTTATTTAATTTTTTTTTTTTTTTTTTTGGGAAATGGGGATGAAATTCATCCCCATCCCATCCCATTTGGGGATTATTTTTTCTCCCAAATGGGTATGAAGATTTGGAGATTTGGGACCCTATGGGAAAAAAATGCCATCCCTACATGTATCCAAACAAATGATGATATAATTGATAATATTTGCACCTTAATATAATCCATTTTTTTTTAATATATATATTTTATTTTATTGAAAGCTAACATCATTGTGGGTTAGGGGTCTACTGGGACCCGATGATATTAGACTCTACAACCACGTTCCGAAATGTAACTTCCACTCAATGGGAGGGTTCTCACTTTGCGGTTTAATGGGCAAATATGAGGTTATATTTACAATACTATAGTTTTAACCCGTGGATATATATATATATATATATATATATATACCATAGTTCAAAAAAAAAAAATGAATATAATTTTTTTGAACTACATAATTAATATATATATATATATATTGAAATATTACACTAATTTGGGATTTGGGTAGAGGGACAAACCCAACCCACAACTTATGGTGTAGGTGTGATGAGCAATCCACTTCACCAACCTTATATTTTCTAATTAATTTATATTCATTTTTTTTAACCTATTTAGATATGGTATTTTTTTTAAAGCTTTAAGCTATTGGTAGGATTCGAGTCGCTGATTTGGGAGTCATTTGCCCAAGGCTCGTTCATCTATCAGCTGAGCTATGCCCCCGTGGATAATTAATTTATATTCTTAGTTGGCAATATCTGCACCCTTAAAAATACTAAATAATTAAAAAGGTGCAGTTTTTCTCTGGTAGATATATAACTGTGAGTATATTTATAGTATATTTATCCATTTCATAATTTTTTTTACCCAATTGCATTGCTTTTTTTTAGCAAAAAGTGATAAGGTGAATAAGTATACTATAACTATGCTCACAGTTATATGTCTACCAGAGAAAAATTAAAAAAACTAAAAAAAAAGTTTAAAAAAAAAAAAAAAAAAAAAAAAAAGTTTAAAAAAGAAAGAATGGTTTATCGTATTTTGCCATAAATTGTTCACTTCACCGTAAATTTTCAAAATACAATGGCAAGCACTGGTAGTATAATACGTAAAAAGCAAGAAGCATACAGTAAAATAAAAGGATGACTGATAGTCAGCTACGCTCCCTCCTGTTTTCTTGAATTCGACCGTATGTAAACGTAAAGAAGATGAATCTTGATCAGGTTTCTGAAATCTGTCCATAAAACAAAATCCAAACCAAAACATCAAACAACAGATGGAGTCGTCTCCGTCTACAATTCTTCTTGAAGACTTCGGTCAAAAGGTGGACCTCACTCGGAGGATCCGAGAGGTCTTGTTGAACTACCCGGAAGGCACGACGGTGCTCAAGGAACTAATACAGAACGCTGATGATGCCGGTGCGACCCGAGTCTGCTTTTGCCTCGACCGTCGGGTCCACGGGTCGGATTCTCTCTTGTCAGATGGATTGGCGCAGTGGCAAGGTCCCGCGCTTTTGGCCTACAACGACGCCGTTTTTACGGAGGAGGATTTCGTAAGTATATCCAGGATCGGTGGAAGCACTAAGCATGGTCAGGCCTGGAAGACCGGCCGATTCGGGTAAGAATGAATGCACCTTCAAGTTGATTTTGTATCTCTTGCTTTACATTTAGTTGATTATTGTAGATAACAAACAATCTGGTACTTATATGTATTGCTTTGCAGTTGATTATTGTAGACAAATTAGCTTTAAGAAATATAAATTAATTAGTAGATGATTGTCATTTTACAATCTGGTACTTATATGGCAATAAGAGTGCAGCTTCAAGTTGATTGTGTATGTCTTGCTTTGCAATTGCAGTTAATTGATTATTGTAGATATCAATCAATCTGGTACTTATATGGCAATGGTTGTGTTTTCTAGGGTGGGATTCAATTCGGTGTATCATTTAACAGACTTGCCCTCTTTTGTGAGTGACAAATATGTGGTGCTTTTCGATCCTCAGGGAGTTTATTTGCCAAATGTTTCTTCATCTAACCCTGGCAAGCGAATTGAGTATGTTACTTCTTCAGCCATTTCACTGTATAAAGACCAATTCTTTCCCTATTGTGCTTTTGGTTGTGACATGGAAACTCCTTTTGCCGGAACTTTATTCCGTTTCCCTTTGAGGAATGCAGATCAAGCAGCTACGAGTAAACTCTCTAGGCAAGACTATTCTGAAGATCATATTTATTCCATGTTTGCCCAACTTTACGATGAAGGTGTTTTCACATTACTCTTCCTCAAAAGTGTACTCTCTGTTGAAATGTATACATGGGATGCTGGAGAATCTGAGCCAAGGAAGCTTTACTCATGCTCTGTTAGCTCACCGGATGATCAAACTATTTGGCATCGAAAAGCTCTTCTGAGATTGTCCAAGTCATCTTTGCCCACAAAAACTGAGATGGATGCATATTCTGTGGACTTTTTGATTGAGTCCATGGCTGGAAATGAAATTAAAAGAGAGTTGATACCTTTTATGTTGTGCAAACAATGGCATCGGGATCTAGTAGGATTGCTTCTTTCGCTGCTACTGCGTCCAGAGATTATGATATTCACCTCCTTCCTTGGGCATCACTTGCAGCATGCATATCTAACGATACATCAGATGTAAACTAGTTTTTCTCATCTTTTTTCCTACAACTTTGACTTCATGCTCTCCACCTCTCTCTCATGACATTCCATGTGGTACTTTTTGCCCATTATTTGTTGATACTTCATGTGAACCTTTCTTAATCTTTCAATTTGACGTTTTAGGTTTGTAACCATTTTATAATAATAGTTATATTTGGTCCAATACTAAACCAGAACTTGATAGAAAATGTGCATATGTATAATTTGATGGCATTAGACATCAATGTAAAGGAATTAATAGATAAAGTTGCTCTTGTGAAGTGGAATAGCATAAAAAAGGAATCATGTTGACAACTCTATGCTGTTTTCACCAGGTTTAGTTGACTTGAGATGCATATATGGGGGGTCTCTTTTATCATCGTACGGGCATTGTGAGTGTTGGTACAGAGTAAAATATGTCTAGAGTAATATTTAAAGGTTCCTGAACATGCATAAAATTTAGGTTAGCCAATCTACCATTTCAAATACTCTTTCATTTCTTTTTCAGATATTAATAAGGCAGCTTGCAGTGTTTTGTAGTAATTGTACTTTATTTGTAGCAATATTTCTTGGAAAAATATTTTAAGACTGGTGTCAAATGATTAACAAATTAAGGATGTTCAATACTGATACATATATATATATATATATATATATATATATATACATATGGGTTTGAGGAGAGACAGTATGCTGATATATACTTTAGAGGTGTATTATCACTTTAGAAGGTATCAAAAAAGTTCTGCATATTTTATTTGTACATACGGCTAGTCTATATATTTTGCGTGGTTTCTTTTTGTTTCTTACTTCAGTTGTCATATTGCTATTTTCACCTTTGTGATGTTCTTTCCAAAAAAAAAAAACAAAAAACAAACAGTTCTTCTGCCTGCCGAAAATTGAATAAAAGATATTGAAAAAATATTGCAGCAGTGATTACAATAATACACAGAGTGGTTATAACTCTACCATTTCAACATACTTGATACATCCAATACCAGTTGCTCAAAATAGACTGTCTCTACCAGCAGTGGATATCTGCTCTCCAACTTTTTTAATGAGCTAAAAGAATTTTAAAGATTTGTAGCCTTGTAGGGAATGGTTATCTGTAGTCATCTCTCTGATCTGTTTCTCTGTTCCATTTTCAATGATTTTCTCTGCCAAGGCTCTTGAAGGATCTCCTTTATATTGAAAAGATTTGAGTTGATATGGGTTTCAAATTGAGTCCTTACATTTTCTACATTCCGATCTTGAATTCATTTTTTAAAAGTTTGAATGCATATTTTCTTACTTGTTTTTTAGGTTCTGAGTGGAGGATGCATGCTTTGTCTAGTGCTTTAGGATATTTCAATCTTCTCACTCTTTTCTTCTAAGGATGATACTTCTCTTCAGTAAAGGGGAGGATTAAAGTAGCTGTTTTGTAGATTGTTTTAAATTAATGTGTTATGCAATTGAAGTTTCCTTTCTTTGATCTGCAATTTATTTTGCAAACTCATTATCAGATTTGTCATTCGAACTAATGTGGAAGTGATATCCAATATAGTAGTTGGAAGTGATATCCTTAATAAGTGATGCTATCCTGGCATATGATTTATTAAGTTTCAATACAAGTGAGCTGACAACTGTATATTATATGTACTGTAGGAACTTATTTCATATATTTTGTCAAGAGGAATTATTTTGCATGTTTTATGTAAATACTTATGTTAACTATACACATTTAGGTGTAAGTACCTTTTAGGAAATTAATAGGGTGCTTTCCTTAGTTTATTGGGTGGATACATTTATTTTCAAAGTTTATTTTTTCTTCTTTATAGACTCCAAGTGTTGACTTACTGCATTTCGATATTTAACAGAATGGTGTTCTGAAGCTTGGTCGAGCGTTCTGTTTTCTTCCACTGCCTGTAAAAACTGGATTGACTGTGCAAGTTAATGGATACTTTGAGGTCTCTTCGAATCGTCGTGGCATTTGGTATGGAGGCGACATGGACAGAAGTGGAAAAATTCGTTCTATTTGGAACAAGCATCTTTTAGAAGATGTCTTGGCCCCTACTTTTATACAATTGTTGGTTGGTGTGAAGGGGTTGTTAGGTCCATTAAACTCTTACTATTCTTTATGGCCCAGTGGAACATTTGAAGAGCCATGGAACATCTTAGTAGAGCATCTATATAAAAACATTGGCAATGCTTCTGTTTTGTATTCAGATCTTGGAGGAGGGAAATGGGTGTCACCTGTTGAAGCTTTTCTTCATGATGAGGAGTTTACTTTAAGAAAGGAACTTGCTGAGGCCCTGGTGCAGCTAGGAATGCCTGTTGTCCATTTGCCCAATCACTTGTTTAATATGTTCTTAAAATTTGCCTGTGGTTTTCAGCAGAAAGTAGTCACTCCTGATACTGTACGCCATTTTCTCCGGAAATGTAAGATTCTTATAACGCTGAGTAAATCTTGCAAACTTATATTATTGGAATATTGTCTGGAGGACCTGATTGATTCTGATGTTGGTATACATGCAAAAGACCTACTGTTGGTTCCACTAGCAAATGGCAATTTTGGATTATTTTGTGAAGCCTCTAAAGGGGGTTCTTATTTTGTTTGCAATGAGTTAGAATACACACTTCTTCAGAAAGCTTCTGATATAGTAGTTGATCGGAATATCCCCCCAAACATATTGAACAGACTTTACTCCATCGCGAAGTCTGCAAAAACAAATCTGATTGTTTTCAATGTTCATTATTTCCTTCAATTGTTCCCTAGATTTGTACCTGCCGATTGGAGATATAAAAGTGAGGTTTTATGGGATCCAAACTCTTTTCCTGATCATCCGACTTCATCATGGTTTGTACTACTTTGGCAATATCTTCAAAATCACTGTGAAAAGTTATCATTATTTGGTGATTGGCCCATATTGCCATCAGTTTCAGGGCATTTGTACAGAGCTTCAAGACATTCAAAGCTGGTTAATGCAGATAAACTTTCTGATGCAATGCGAGAGATCCTTGTGAAAATTGGATGCAAAATACTTGACGGCAATTATGGAGTTGAACATCTAGATTTGTCTCAGTATGTTTGTGATGGTGATTATGCAGGTGTCGTGGAATCGATCTTCGATGCTGTCTCTCTAAATGGTGGAACCACACAAACATTTCTTGACAATTTGAGCATGGAAGAGAGAGACGAACTTCGTAAATTTCTTCTTGATTCAAAATGGTATGTGGGAGACTTCATTAATGATTCTTACATAAGAAGTTGCAAGAGGCTGTGTATATATAAAGTTTATGGTGGAGGATCTGATCAAGATTTCCAATTTTCTGATCTAGAAAATCCTCGGAAGTACTTACCACCTTTAGATGTCCCTGAGGGTCTTCTGGGATGTGAATTTATCATATGTTCCTCAAGTATTGAGGAAAATATTTTGTTAAGATATTATGGAATTGAGAGAATGGGAAAGGCCTGTTTCTACAGGAAGAAGGTGTTTAATAGAGTCAGGGACTTGCAACCTGACATTCGTGACAGAGTCATGCTTTCTGTTTTACCAAATCTGCCACAACTGTGTGCCGAGGACACGTCTTTCAGGGAATGTTTGAGGAATTTGGAATTTGTCCCAACCCTTAGTGGCCTTCTTAAGTGTCCTTCAGTGCTATATGATCCCCGTAATGAAGAATTATATGCTCTATTGGAAGAGTCTGATAGTTTCCCTTGTGGTGTTTTTCAAGAATCTGGAGTTTTGGACATGCTTCAAAGTTTGGGCCTTAAAATGTCTGTATCTCCTGAGACAATCTTAGAAAGTGCTCGAGAGGTAGAACGATTAATGCATAAGGATCCAGAAAAGGCACACTCAAGAGGTAAAGTTCTTCTCTCCTACTTAGAAGTCAACGCGATTAAGTGGCTTCCCGATCAGTTGAATAATGATCAGAGAACTGTAAACCGAATGTTTTCACGAGCTGCAACTGCATTCAGGCCTCGCAACTTGAAATCTGACCTTGAAAAGTTTTGGAATGATCTCCGGATGATTTGCTGGTGCCCAGTGTTAGTGTCTGCTCCATTCGAATGTTTACCATGGCCTTCGGTGTCATCCAGAGTTGCTCCTCCAAAACTTGTGAGATTACAGACAGATCTGTGGCTTGTTTCAGCAAGCATGCGAATACTAGATGGTGAATGTTCTTCCACAGCATTATCATATAACCTTGGATGGTTATCTCCAGCAGGAGGAAGTGCTATTGCTGCCCAATTACTTGAGCTTGGAAAAAACAATGAGATTGTGAATGATCAGGTACTTCGGCAGGAGTTAGCCTTAGCGATGCCAAAGATATATTCAATACTTACAAGTTTGATTGGTTCAGATGAGATAGACATTGTAAAGGCAGTTCTTGAAGGATGTCGTTGGATTTGGGTGGGAGATGGATTTGCAACCTCAGATGAGGTTGTTCTTGATGGTCCTCTTCATTTGGCTCCTTATATTCGTGTTATACCTATTGATTTAGCAGTTTTTAAGGAATTATTTCTGGACCTTGGCATCCAAGAATTTTTGAAGCCTATTGATTATGCTAATATTTTATGTAGAATGGCCAAGAGAAAAGGTTCTTCTCCACTTGATTTGCAAGAAACGAGGGCAGCTATACTGATAGTACAGCATCTAGCTGAAATTCAGTTCGATGAAGAAGTTAAGATTTATTTACCAGATGTATCGGGCAGGTTATTCCCGGCTAATGATTTAGTATATAATGATGCTCCCTGGCTGCTTGGCTCCGATGATTTTGATAACTCATTTAGTGATGCATCTAAAGTGGTATTTAATGCAAAGAGAACAGTTCAGAAGTTTGTCCATGGGAACATATCAAATGAGGTTGCAGAGAAGCTTGGAGTTTGTTCACTTCGTAGGATCTTGCTTGCAGAGAGTGCTGATTCTATGAATGTGAGTTTATCTGGGGCTGCTGAGGCATTTGGACAGCATGAAGCTTTGACAACAAGGCTTAAACATATACTTGAAATGTATGCTGATGGGCCTGGGATCCTGTTCGAGTTGGTTCAAAATGCTGAGGATGCAGGAGCTTCTCAGGTTGTCTTTCTCTTAGATAGAACTCAATATGGTACTTCCTCTGTTCTTTCTCCTGAAATGGCTGATTGGCAAGGCCCTGCATTGTATTGTTTCAATGATTCTGTTTTCAGTCCACAAGATCTTTTTGCAATATCACGAATTGGTCAAGAAAGTAAATTAGAAAAGCCTTTTGCAATTGGAAGGTTTGGTCTAGGTTTTAATTGTGTCTATCATTTTACAGACATTCCCACCTTTGTTTCTGGGGAAAACATTGTTATGTTTGATCCTCATGCTTGTAGTTTGCCTGGGATCTCTCCTTCTCACCCTGGACTGCGAATAAAATTTGTGGGGAGAAAAATTCTGGAACAATTTCCTGATCAATTTTCTCCATTCTTACATTTTGGCTGTGATTTGCTGCATCCATTTCCTGGTACCCTCTTCCGTTTCCCTCTCAGGAGTGCTAGTGCTGCTTCCCGAAGCCAGATAAAAAAGGAAGGATATACTCCAGAAGATGTCTTATCACTCTTTGAGTCTTTTTCTGATGTTGTTTCTGATGCTCTGGTTTTCCTCCGTAATGTGAAAACTATCTCCATTTTTGTGAAGGAAGGAAATGGCTGTGACATGCAACTACTACATCGTGTACAGCGGGATTGTATTAGTGAGCCTGAAACAGAATCCAATGCACTTCATGATATGTTTAGCCTGATCAATGGAAATCAGCATAAAGGAATGGATAAAAATCAGTTGCTGAAAAAATTGAGTAAATCCATTGATAGAGATCTGCCATATAAATGTCGGAAGATTGTGGTGAGAGAGGAAAACTCATCTGGTGGTATGTCACACTGTTGGATAGCTGGTGAATGTATAGGTGGTGGTCGAACTCTGAACAACTCTGCAGTTGTCATCCAGAAGTCTCATCATTCAATTCCTTGGGCTTGTGTCGCTGCATATATACACTCTGTCAAGGTGGGTGCAGAATCTAGTGATGTCCTGAGCACAGAAGATGTTTGTACTCCTGATATGTTTCAAGTTTCCATGGGTTCCATCCAAAACAGAAAGAATTTTGAGGGTCGTGCCTTCTGCTTTTTACCGCTTCCAATTAGTACAGGCCTTCCAGCACATGTTAATGCATACTTTGAATTGTCATCCAATCGGAGAGATATATGGTTTGGAAATGACATGGCAGGTGGAGGGAAAAAACGGTCTGACTGGAATATTTACCTCCTTGAAGATGTTGTTGCCCCTGCTTATGCTCGTTTGCTTGAGAAAGTAGCTACAGAGATTGGCCCTTGTGATTTGTTCTTTTCATTTTGGCCAACAGAAACAGGATTGGAACCATGGGCATCACTGGTACGAAAACTATACAGTTTTATAGCTGATCACAGTCTTCGTGTATTATATACAAAAGCTAGAGGGGGGCAATGGATTTCTACCAAACAAGCTATTTTTCCTGATTTTACTTTCCATAAGACACATGAGCTGATAGAAGTATTATCAGATGCTGGTCTGCCCCTGGTCATTGTTTCCAAGCCAGTTGTAGAACGGTTTATGGAGGTGTGCCCCTCTTTACATTTTCTGACACCCACATTGTTAAGAACTCTGTTGATTCGACGTAAACGTGGATTCAAGGACAAGAATGCTATGATACTGGCCCTTGAATATTGCTTGCTTGACTATATAATTCCTGCTCGACCTGATAGTCTGTATGGTTTACCTTTGTTACCCCTTGCTGATGGTTCATTTACAATGTTTGAGAAGAATGGTGCTGGTGACAGGATCTACATTGCACGTGGAGATGAGTATGGTCTTCTTAAGGATTCACTTCCGAATCAACTTGTGGAATCCCAGATTCCACAAGGAGTTCATGTGAAACTATGTGACATAGCTCAAACTGGAGAGTCAAATGTTTCTTTTCTGTCGTGCCATTTGCTTGAGAAGCTCTTATTGAAATTACTTCCAGTAGATTGGCAGCTTGCTAAAAAGATAGCTTGGTCTCCTGGTCATCAGGGCCAACCAAGCTTGGAATGGATAAGTTTGTTGTGGAGCTACCTGGAGTCATCTTGTGATGATCTTTCAATCTTTTCTAAGTGGCCTTTACTGCCTGTTGAGGATAATTGTCTCTTGCAGCTAACTGAAAATTCTCATGTGATTAAGGATGATGGGTGGAGTGAAAACATGTCTTCTTTATTGCTGAAAGTAGGATGTTTGTTCTTAATGCGTGACTTGCCAATAGAACATCCGCAGTTGGAAAAGTTTGTGCAGCCTCCGACAGGTACTGGTTTGTTAAATGCATTTCTGGCAATTGCTGGTAAGCCTGAGAACATTGAGGGGCTATTCTATGGGGCATCAGAGGGAGAGCTGCATGAACTTCGTAGTTTTATTCTTCAATCCAAGTGGTTCTCTGAAGAACAAATGAGTGACACACACATCAACATCATCAAGCACTTTCCTGTGTTCGAGTCATATAGAAGTAGAAAGCTAGTTAGTTTGAGTAAACCTATCAAATGGCTTAAACCTGATGGTGTTCGTGATGATCTTTTACATGATGATTTTGTACGAACAGAATCAGAAAGAGAAAGAATCATTTTGAGAAGATACTTGGAGATTAGAGAGCCATCAAGGGTGGAATTCTACAAGGTTTATGTACTCAACCACATGTCAGATTTCCTTTCACAGCAGGGAGCGCTTCCAGCCATTCTGCGTGATGTGAAGCTTCTAATTGAAGAGGACATCTCCATCAAATCAGCACTTTCCGTGACGCCTTTTGTTTTGGCGGCCAATGGATCATGGCAAGAGCCATCCAGGTCTAGTTTTTCATAATTCAATCCTGATTGTCTGTTAGTGAAGTGGTGAATCACTCAAGGACAATTACTACTAATTATATATCCTAAGGTCAAAAACAGTTGGCATCTGATAAAGATTTGCAATATTCTGAGAAGTATGAATAATAATAACAAATACTTTAGATGGAATACCAAAAATTTTTCAAGGAGTCATAATTTACTAAATTGGTGTATTTATTCTCTTCTTTGTCCTACACTCCTGAACTTATCAACATTTCAAGAAATATTTATTACTGATTCCCTCACTTTGATCGTTTGGCAGGCTTTATGACCCTCGTGTTCCTGAACTACAGAAGGTACTTAACAAGGAAGTGTTCTTTCCTTCAGAAAAATTTTCAGATCCTGAAACTTTGGACACTTTGGTTAGTCTTGGGCTTAAAAGAACTTTGGACTATACTGGGTTGCTTGATTGTGCTAGATCGGTATCAATATTTAATGATTCTAGGGACTCAGAAACTCTAAATTATGGGAGGATGTTACTTAGATGTTTGAATACTCTTGCATCTAGGCTCTCAGCTGAGAATGGAGAAGGTAATAGTGCCGAATTGCTGAATGCTAGGTTTCCTCAAAATAACAATATTGCAGCTGTTGATGCTACATATGTTGACTCTTTGGTGAGAGATGAGAATCATTCAGAAGATGATCTGGACATTACCTACCTTGTTGGCAACTTAATAGATGATAAACCAGCAGAAAATTTTTGGTCTGAAATGAAGACCATAACTTGGTGTCCTGTCTGTGCTAACCCACCTGTACAAGGACTGCCTTGGTTTAAAACTAGTAACCAAGTTGCGTCTCCAAACACTGTGAGACCTAAATCACATATGTGGATGGTGTCTTCTGCCATGCATATACTAGATGGTGAATGCGACTCAATGTACCTACAACGTAAACTTGGTTGGATGGATGACACAAACATAAATGTGTTATCCACACAACTTATTGAGTTATCCAAGTCCTACAGAGAGCTTAAGTTACATTCTTTGGCGGAAAGCAGTTTTGATGCTGCCCTGCAAAAGGGAATTCCCATACTCTATTCAGGATTGCAAGAATATATTGGTACTGATGATTTCGTGGTGCTTAAATCAGCTTTGGATGGTGTTGCTTGGGTTTGGATTGGGGATGATTTTGTATATCCAAATGCACTTGCATTCGATTCACCTGTGAAATTTACCCCTTATTTATATGTTGTCCCATCTGAGTTATCAGAATTTAGACAGTTGCTCCTTGAGTTGGGTGTGAAACTTAGTTTTGATATTTGGGACTATGTTCATGTGCTACAACGCTTGCAGCATGATGTCAAAGAGGTTCCACTGTCAACTGATCAGTTAAGTTTTGTACATTGTGTACTTGAAGCTGTTGCTGATTGTTGCTTAGAGAAACCTTTATTTGAGGTGTCTAATACTCCATTACTAGTTCCAGATTCTTCTGGTGCTCTTATGCATGCTGGGGATCTTGTTTATAATGATGCACCATGGATGGAAAATACTGCTCTTATTGGGAAACATTTTATTCATCCAAGTATTAGCAATGATTTGGCAGACAGATTAGGTGTAAAATCACTCCGATGTATCTCTTTAGTAGATGAAGACATGACTAAAGATCTTCCATGCATGGATTTTGCTAGAATAAATGAGCTTTTGTCATGGTATGGGAACAATGATTTCCTGTTGTTTGACCTTCTTGAGTTGGCGGATTGCTGTAAAGCTAAGAAGCTACACATAATATTTGACAAGAGGGAACATCCTCGCCAGTCATTGCTGCAGCCGAATTTAGGTAAACAATACTAGATCTAAATTTGTTATTTCTTTAGATGAACATATGGTATAAACAATACTAGTAGACATTCTTTCAATTTTTAGACAATGATAAAAAAATTAAGCATTAGTCAATGCTTATTTTCTTTATTCATAAATTCTCATTATCATGGGTAATGGTGAAATGGTAAAACAGAGACCAGCGTACTACCGAGTTACAGAGCCTTGCAACCCTGGAGAAAATTGAATATTTGTTTTTAAATGTTTGTGTGGCTTAATTCAGTCTGTGCCTTGTATTTTCGTGACTACCTATCATGTTCTATATCGCTTGAAGAGTATGTTGTATAGCTTTTTATCGACCTCTAATATCATACAAAAATTTGTTGATGGAACAGGTGAATTTCAAGGGCCTGGTCTGGTTGCCATTCTTGAAGGGGTCAGCTTGAGTAGAGAAGAAATTAGTAGCCTTCAACTTCTCCCTCCATGGAGACTTAGAGGCGACACTCTTAATTATGGTCTGGGACTGCTTAGCTGCTACTTCATATGCAATTTCATGTCTATCGTTTCTGGTGGCTACTTTTACATGTTTGATCCTCATGGTTCAGTACTATCTGTACCTTCAAGTCATAGTCCTGCTGCAAAAGTTTTTTCTTTGATAGGTATTTTAATTATGCATCAACATTCTCACTATCACTCATTATTTTATTTTCATATTTTTCTATTTATCCACTGTGCTCATACATATTGCTTTTTCTGGCATCATTTCATGGAGTTATACGCATGGCTGTACTTATGTAGTAAAATTAGGGGTAAAACAAAGTATTATGTTCAACACGTAATAAGAGCTACCATTAATTTCCTAATTATGTCAACTAGATTTGTAAGGAATCTGTCAACATCGTGGCCCCTGAATCAATGTTCCAAGGGCTTGATTTTGTTTTATGGGTATGTAAAGCAACAAGGAGATTACTTGTTTGTGCCAGATTGGCAGAAGGAGAAAGATTGGAGGTTTCATTTTGACTAATAACCTATGGAAATGCTCAAGTTATTCCTTGGTGAAAGTTGGTGGTTCAAGAGTTCCTGATTGTCCTATACACTGAATTTTTGACAGCTCAACAATGACTTGAAGACCTCGTCACCTCGATAGTTGATATTGGTAGATTTATTCCCTTTGTCCCAACGTTGAGGCTTTCCGTGCAACTTCCAGCACATATCTCTTTTATGACGTGACTTATGGCCATGGTCATACCAAAGTTTGTCCTTATCATCATTTTTTCTTCCAACGTTCCACTGCTCACTGAAAAAAGAATTCCTTGGTTTAGTAGCTATCAATGCAGAATTTTCAGTACTAGGATTTCCTATCATGACAACCAATCTGCTGTCCTCTCTCCTAATAGCAACGTAGACTTCTTTCAGGGAAGGTAAAGGGTCTTTTTCCAAGAATTCATCCCCTGGTTTGATCAAGTTCTGCATTCAAAATAGCAAGAAAGTCAGATTCTGTCTTTTTCAAATTTCCAATTGAAGTCTTGATAGAGGTCCATCTCTTGCCAAAGTCGATTCAAGGAGTTGTTGTAGGCAGTCAAGTCATGCTTCCCCATTTGTCTGTTTGGTATCATGCACTTTGCATTTCAGTTCATACAATTGAGCATCATTACCCATATTGGAGTAGGTCAGATTCACAGCTTCCCACAAATATCTAGCAGTTGAGAAGAAAATATAGCCTTGGCTAATATCAGGGTCCATGGATTTGATAAGTTAGGACATGACAATTGAATTCAAGGACACAATGTATACATATTCTTGGCTTGGGATACTGAAAATTCCATTGTGGGAAGGCTAATATCAGGCTTGAGAAAGAATCTTTGACAGCAAGAAATCTGTCAATTATGTGCACAGACACCAGCCTAATAAAATTGAATTTTTCCAACAATTTCTTTAACTTTTCAGATGCTTATTCTTTTGGTTAGGAATTTTATTAACAATTTCCTGCTTAAGTATATTGAATAAATAATTTTTTTTCATCTTGATGTGCTCTCAGGTACTAATTTGACTGAAAGATTTCGTGATCAATTTAATCCTATGTTGATTGGTGAAAATATGCCATGGTCATCATTAGATTCTACTGTTATTCGCATGCCTATGTCATCAGAATGCTTGAAAGATGGCCTTGAGATTGGGTTGAAAAGAGTGAAGCAAATAGTTGACAGATATTTGGAGCATGCATCTAGAACACTTATTTTCTTGAAGTCAGTTTTGAAGGTAAAATTAGTTCTTGCTAATAATGACATTGCATGCATTCTGTTGTAAATTGTTTCATTTACCCTGAAATTATTTATTGTTCCCTTTTGTCACATTAGAGAGGTAAGAGATGATTTGCTATCTTGCATTTGGATCTATATCATAAATTACAGAAGACATTTGCACATTATACACCAGGAAAGGGTAAACTTTAGATATGGAGTTTCTTTTCTGGACATAGTTGTAGTAGTGTTGAGGCTTTTGTATGTTGTTGTCCAAAGAAGAATTTGAACAGTGTAGGGGGATTTAGGCTTCGTTTGTTTTTCTCATCTGAGATCTGAAAGCTGCTGAAATGTCTTAGTAAGACGTTTTTGTTTGTTTTTTTCATTGGCTTTTATCTGAACTGAACAATAGTGAGGAGAACTTTTAACCTCTCGTAACAAAGTAGAAGAAGAGTTCTCGTCTTTCATCAGCATCCTCTTCACCAGGAAATGATTAATTTCTTCAACAACCACTAGCAAATGATTAATTTCTTCATCAAATTTTTTTCTTCAATCCAGCACAAATAACCAAAATTTCCATTCAAATTCCAAAAAAAAAAAGCCTCATTCAAGAACACACATACTTCATCAATATCAGGATAAAAAAAAACCTCATTCAAATACAAACCTCATTCAATAACCCAAATTTCCAATCAAATTCCAAAAAAATAATCCAAATACAAACCTCATTCATCAATCCATATCCAAACACACATACTTTGTCAATATCAGATTCAAAAAAAAAAAAAAAAAAAATCAAAAATAAGATACAAATCTGTGGTAGTGATAGAGGTAAAAAGATGGATTTGAGGATGGATTGCGATGACTGTAGGTAAAAATCGCTGATGGATTGCAATGGGTTTTGAGGAAAAAAAGCTGGATTTGGTAGTGGTGGAGGTAAGAGAAGAGGTGAGAAAGAGTGAGCAGGCAAGGGATGGAGGAGTTTCCCAGTTTTTAAAAATTGTTTAATTATAAGGGTAAAATTGCCTTGTTACTGGATTTCAGATATTGATATTCAGACATAGAAAATAAAAAACAAACATGTTTCTCAGACTTCAGACCCAATTCAGCCACTTTAAGTTTTCAGACAAACGCCACCTTAGCCTTCCAGATTGTGTGCACTGGTATGAAATCAGTGTGAGAAGTTTTCTTAAAAAAGAATATATCAATCAACTTCTACGAAATGGTTTCACAGGATTCAATCAATTGTCTTGATGGTGGGATATAATTGAGTCCGTGTTATCAAAAGATTTCATGCATTTATTTCTAGTATTGAATGAATCTATCACCCACTTTGGTATCTTATTGATAAAAAAGAAGCTCCCTATCGTTTAATTTCGTTTGAAGTTTGCCGTCTTCATATTCATTGGGCCATTGGGGCATTATGAGGCCTAGATAGTTTGTATAATTTAGGAAAAAGCTCATAAAGAGGAGCATCTCCCAAGTCCCACCTTTCTATCTTCCCAAAACTGGATTTCTCATCATTACCCACCTTCAATCTGGTATGACTAAGGAGTAAAGGGTAAATTTTAGAGATAGATTTCCATGGGGATTTATTAAAAACATAACTACATAAGTGACTATATTGGAGTCCCAACAAATTGCATGTTTGATCTTAATGACAACACGTCATAAATAATTTCTTTTAGGGAAAATCTCCAAAGCGATTTCCCAAACAAAGCTTTATTCTTCTTTTACATGTTACCAACTCCAATCTCTCTTTCCTCCTGAGATCTAGAAATCATTTCCCAATGCAACAAGTGGCTGCCGTTGACTTCACTTTTTTGTTTCTATTAGTTTACTACAATACCCAAAAGTTTAAACTTGTAATGAAGACTCGAACTGTTAACAGGGAGCATAAGAGATAGGAGGAAGAGAAAATTGAGTTGTTATTCATTCATCCAGTAGTACAACAATTTATAGTACTAGACCTAGAGAGGAAAAAGGAAGTAAGGCCAATTGACAATAAATGCTCAATCAATCAACCATCTAATTGAATCACTCTATAGCTAATTGAAAGCTAGCTTTAACACTCCCTGTCAAGATATTTTCAATGCCTGGTTTGGAACAAAGATGTTGAAAAACTTAAATGGAAATAAAACATGATAAAAAATTTTAGTAACCATCAGACCTGAAAGTTTAAGTTGATAGGAAAGAGCCAAATAGTATTTGAACACTCTAATACACCTCCACAAGTGCAAGACCAACAAGCTTGCCATGTGATTGGAGCCCAAACACAAACACACAACAAATTCAAATAATCACATAGGGGACTTGAACCTAAGACTCTCAGGACAACCAAGGCTATGATTCCATGTTAGTAACCATTAGATCTAAAAGTTTTAAGCTGATAGGAAAGAGCCCAACAAATAGTATTTAAGCACTTAACAAAAATAAAATGGAAACATATAATAATTCCTTCCAAGATTCTTTAACATCCCTTCTCTAACTCAAGATGGGGAGATGAAGTAGTTTTAGTTTGTAGCGATGACTATGAAAGTGGTCTTGGGCCTAACTCAACCCCCAAATCTAGCTCTTAGGGTGAGGGTTGCCCTCACACTTATCAATTGCACTTCCCTCACGCACAGCATGCTCGCTCAGCAGCACTTGCACCCGTGACAGGCCAAGGACACACAGGGCCCAACCCATCCCTAGGCATGTCCAACTCTCATACCATGTGATGGTCTTGGGCCTAACTCAACCCCAAAAGCTAGCTCATAGGGTGAGGGTTGCCATCACACTTATCAATTGCACACCCCCTAAATGCCCAAGCAATGTGGGACTATGGTTCACAATGACTTGGCAATGAGTCCTCTAAAGAGGTTGATGAACCGACTTGATAGAGTCGCCAACCAAACGATTTGACAGAGATGTCAATGAAACGGCTCAACAAAGTGACAAGAGTGCCAACGAAATGGCTTGACAGAGTTTACAAGAGTGCCGATGAAACAACTTTGATAGAGTGTCGACGAAACACTTGATAGAGTGGCAATGAAACGGCTTGACAAAGTGTCAACGAAGTAGCTTGACAGAGTGGCCAATGAATTGGCTTGATAGATTGCCAATGGAAAGACTTGATAGATTAGTTATTTTTTTTAGGATGAAACGCAAACGCAGATGACTTTTGGAGGCAAAAACTTGGACTTTTTATAGGTGTGCTTGTGTCGTCATATGCCAATGCAGATGGCGATACATATGAGATATTTCGTTGTGTTTATGAGAAGGTTGAAAGATCGGCTCTCTGATTCCATGTTAACAAAGAGCATAAGTACCTAGAGAGGAAATAGGAAGTAGAACAATGGGTGGATGAGAGAATTGAGTTGTTATTCATTCATCCAATAGTACAAAAACTTATAGTACTAAACCTTGGGAGGAAAAAGGAAGTAGGACAATTGACAATAAATGCTCGATCAATCAATAGCCTATTGGTAGCCTAATTGAACCAATCTATAGCTCATTGAAAACTAGCTTTAACACAAACAATAGTATTTAACAATCTAACACACCACCTCAGGTGCTAAACCAATGAACTTGTCATGTGGACTTAGACCAAATACAAACACAAAGATTCATATGTGGAACAAACACATGCAACAATAACAAATACATCACACAATCATGTGAGGGGACTTGAATCTAGAAAATCTTCATAAAATTGGCTTTGATACCATGTTAGGCTACCACTAGTCAAAAATCTTTTTTCCTTACTGCAAGCTTCTTTTCTATTTTGTCCACCAATGGGTCCCCAAAAGATCTGTGTTCTAGGGTTTCCTCCTAAGTATAAGCCCTGTTTGAACACAAATTCCCTAGACTACATACATATTTGTTAGCCAGAGCACTGATTTTTATTTATTTTATCAGAACACTGAAGAATTGATTGTTACAATTATGCTCTTCAACATATTAACCTTAAGGCATGACTTAGAATTTAGGTGATGTAGGACATCCCAAGGAGCTACACATATGTTGGGTATAGATGGAAGAATGAATTAGGAATTTTCTTTTCTATTATATGGGACTTTTTGTCTTTGCTTATTTGGTGATGGATTTATTATAGAAAATAGTTTTGTTACCTTGTTTTAGTTTGATGTTGAATTTCAGTTGATTTGGGATTTGGTCATTATAACTAAGGCCTAGGTTTTATTGTTTAGTGGACATGGAATTTCTGATTAGTAATATAACTCACTTTTGCCCTAATGGCTAATTTCCATTGAAATTTCTCTCATTTGTTCTTATTTTCTATCCTTTCTTCTCTCCTCCCAGTCCACCACCATTGGAGGACTTAAGGATTATAAATTCAATTTTGAGGAGAAAGGAACATAGGAGATAAAATGAGAATAAAGTTTAGAATCTCCTACATGGAAAAGGATTTTATCATCTCAATTGTTGTATGGAATAAGCATTTTGAACTCTTGAAATTGTTTGGTATTCATACTAATTTGAGTATTTCCAAAGTCCATTGGCATTTCTCTATTATAGCTGAGTGCACATATGATGTCACCAGAAGATAAATCATGCATGGTTATATTGGTTTGAAGAAATTTTGTACCAGCTTAACAGAATTCTATACTTCCATTTACTCAAATAAAATTAAGTGAATTGAATTACTTGTATAGACTGAAGGTGGTAGCTCTTTTATAGTACTCTGTTGGATCACCGATCTCTATGTAGTTTTGTCTGTAACTTTCGAATGTTTAGTGATTTTCAAATGTGGATATAGAGTTATAGTTAAAAAATTAATTTATTTGCTGAAAGCTTAATCTATCAAGTTTGCTGTAGTTTCCTTCTAACAATTCTTTGTTTCTCTAGTGATATTTAATTGACAGGCACATATAATTGAATTATATGATAATTCTTATGCATTCAGGTATCTCTTTCAACTTGGGAAGAAGGCAGTCTAAAGCCATACCAGGATTTTTCAGTTTGTGTAGATTCATCATCTGCTATAATGAGAAATCCATTTTCAGAAAAAAAATGGAGGAAGTTTCAAATTTCGAGGTTATTTGGTAGTTCCAATGCTGCAATTAAATTGCACGTGATAGATGTTAACTTATACCAAGGAGGAACTAGATTCGTGGACAAATGGCTTGTTGGGCTCAGCCTAGGATCTGGCCAAACAAGAAATATGGCTCTTGATAGGTATGTTAGAAGCAAAAAGATTTTGGAAATTTATCTGATTATGGATTTTGATATTTATGATGTACTGTTATAAATGTTGCCTGTCTTAGAAGTTAGAACATCTCATGGACTTTGTTTGAAAATTAAAGTAATATTTAAGGGCTTAACGTATCATACTACCATTCATGAAAAGAATAGATCTGTGCTTTTGTTAAAGAAACTAGCATTTGTGAACAATTTCTGCCTTAGTAAATACACTAACGATAATTTAGTAAATACACTCTCACTCAATACACATGTAGCATTTATTTTGAAGTCTCTCTAATTGCTCTTTTTCTTAATTGGCAACATGGTGTTTGAAAAGTTATAAATCTGTATATTAGCGGGAAAAGTGAAAATCAACATTCCATATGGAGTCTCATTTGACAAAATCCCTATGCTTACTTCCCCTTCCTTTTCTTGTTCAGTATTTCCCTGAGGAATATCTTCAACACTATGCAAAATGATGTGTCTTATGGCATTTTTTTTTACTCGCATCTCATTGCAGGCGATATTTGGCATATAACTTGACACCTGTGGCCGGAGTTGCAGCACTTATATCTCGAGACGGTCATCCTGTTGATGCTCTTGGAACAAGCTCCATTATGTCTCCTCTTCCTTTATCTAGTAGTATCACTTTACCTGTCACTGTCGTTGGATGCTTCCTTGTGCATCACAATTGTGGTCGCTATCTCTTTAAATACCAAGACAAGAAAAATTTGACTATGGCTCAACCTGATGCTGGAGATCATTTGATTGAGGCTTGGAACAGAGAGTTAATGTCTTGTGTTCGTGATTCCTACATTGAAATGGTGGTAGAAATACAAAAGTTTAGAAAAGAACCTTCAAGTTCTACTGTGTCAAGTGCAGCTCATGCAGTCACCCTTTCTTTGAAGGCTTATGGAGATCAAATTTATTCCTTCTGGCCAAGGTCTAATAGGCATGCTCTTATTAATCAACTTGGTGAAAACAGGAACTTGACATCGGTTGAAGTGCTTAATGCAGATTGGGAATGCCTTATTGAACAAGTAATACGGCCTTTCTATGCTCGCCTTGTTGATCTTCCTGTGTGGCAGCTATACTCTGGAAATTTAGTCAAGGCTGAGGAGGGTATGTTTCTTTCACAACCTGGCTTTGGCATGGGTGGTAATGTGCTTCCAGCTTCAGTTTGTAGCTTCGTGAAAGAACATTATCAGGTGTTTTCGGTACCATGGGAATTGGTGACTGAAATCAAAGCAGCGGGGTTCAGAGTTCGAGAAATTAGACCTAAAATGGTCCGAGATCATCTAAGGGTTTCATCAACATCTATTGTTCTTCGGTCAGTTGATACTTATTTAGATGTGCTTGAGTATTGTTTGTCTGATTTTCAACTTCTAGGATCTTCTAATTTCAATGGAGATGATGCGTCAAGTGGCCCGGTTGGTTATGATAGTATGGGTAGAGTATCTAGTGAAGTGGGTAGTTCTGCTGCAATATCAAGGACTAATGTGCATAGTTCTCATGGCTTGTCTGCACAGACTGCAGTCAGCTCAGGTGATGCACTTGAAATGGTGACTAGTTTGGGGAAGGCTTTATTAGATTTTGGGCGTGGAGTAGTTGAAGATATTGGTCGGGCTGGAGGGCCTGTACTTCAGGGAAATACTATTGCAGGTAGCAGCAATAGACATGAAGATCCAAAGCTTCTATCAATAGTTGCTGAGCTCAAAGCCTTGCCATGCCCAACAGCAACAAATCATTTAGCAAGGTTGGGGGTCACTGAACTTTGGTTTGGAAGCAAAGATCAACAGGCACTAATGACGCCTTTAGCAGCAAAGTTTGTCCACCCAAAAGTACTTGATAGAGCAATGTTGGTCGATATTTTTTCAAACTCTGCCATACAAGCATTACTGAAACTGAAGAGTTTCTCTTTTCAGTTACTGGCTAATCATATGAGGTTGCTTTTTCACAATAGCTGGGTGAATCATGTGATGGAATCAAACCTGGCTCCATGGTTTTCATGGGAAAATGCACCAAGTTCTGGTGGGGGAGGAGGTCCATCTTCTGAATGGATAAGAATTTTTTGGAAATGTTTCAGTGGGTCATCAGAAGACCTCTCTCTTTTTTCTGATTGGCCCCTGATTCCTGCTTTTCTTGGTAGACCAATTTTATGCCGTGTAAGAGATCGTCATCTGCTCTTCATTCCACCTGCCCTTACAAATCCAATCCCTGGAAATAGTAATACAGATGTGGGTGCAACAGGAAGTGATGTGACTGGATCGTCTATCAATCAGACTTCCGAATCTGAATTATTTCAGCCATACATTGCAGCATTTGAAGTAGCTAAAGAGAAGTATCCCTGGTTATTGTCACTCTTAAACCAGTACAACATACCCATATTTGATACTGCTTTCATGAATTGTGCTGCCTCATGCAATTGTCTCCCTACACCTGGTCAATCATTAGGGCAAGTTATTGCTTCCAAGCTTGCTGCAGCTAAACATGCTCACTATTTCCCTGAACCCCTTTGTACCCTTTCTGCTTCATACCGGGATGAACTCTTTATTTTTTTCGCTCATGATTTCGTTTCTAATGGTTCTGAATATGGCTCAGAAGAACTCGAAGTATTACGGTCTTTGCCTATATTTAGAACGGTTATAGGGTCATTTACAAATCTGGTGGGCCAAGGGCAGTGTATCATCTCTTCAAATTCATTCCTCAAGCCGTCTGATGAGCATTGCCTTTCATATTCCGAAGGTTCAAATGAATATGTTTTAGTTCGAGCCCTTGGGGTCCCTGAATTGTATGATCAACAGATATTAGTAAGGTTTGGGTTGCCTGGATATGAAGGAAAGCCTCAGTCCGAGCAGGAGGATATATTGATATATCTTTATACAAACTGGGAAGATCTGCAAGCAGATTCTTCTGTTGTTGAAACTTTGAAGGACACTAAATTTGTAAGAAATGCCGATGAATTTTCCATGGATTTGTCTAAACCCAAGGATCTGTTTGATCCTGCTGATGCTATATTAACGTCTGTGTTTTCTGGTGAGAGGAAGAAATTTCCAGGAGAAAGGTTTGATACAGATGGGTGGCTTCAAATTTTAAGAAAAACTGGCCTTAGAACTTCAATTGAAGCAGATATAATACTTGAATGTGCCAGGAGGGTAGAGTTTCTTGGAAATGAGTGCTTGAAATCCCAAGTGGATTTAGATGATTTTGAGGCAGATTTACTTCGCTCTGACAATGAAATTTCTATGGAAATATGGGGATTAGCTGGATCTATCATTGAAGCTGTGTTCTCCAACTTTGCTGTTCTTTATGGCAGTAACTTCTGTAATCAACTTGGAATGATTACTTTTGTACCTGCTGAACTAGGCTTGCCAAATGTCTGTGGCAAGAGGGTTCTTACGGCATACAGTGAAGCTATTATCTCAAAGGATTGGCCTCTGGCTTGGAGTTGTGCCCCCATTATTTCCAGACAAAGTTTTGTTCCACCTGAATACTCTTGGAGCGCACTCCAGTTGAGGAGCCCACCTACTTTTTCTACTGTCCTGAAACATTTGCAGGTGACAATTTTATAATTTCTTACAGTGATATATCCTAGAAAACCAATATGAGCAAACACACATCTAGCTGACTAAATGTGCCTCAGGTAATTGGAAAAAATAGTGGTGAAGACACTCTTGCTCATTGGCCAATAACATCAGGCATGATGACCATTGACGAAGCTTCCTGTGAAGTTTTGAAGTACCTGGACAAGGTTTGGGGTTCCCTCTCCTCTTCAGGTAGCTACCTACTTTTTTTTCTCTGTCTATTTAGCATCATGCCTTCACCATCATTCGTTTAATGAGCCTCTTCCCCTGAATTAGCAAATATGCTTTCACTGTTTCTGATTAAAAGGACAAAAAAAAGCATAGTTTTCTCTTTGTTGAAAAATTCATCTAAGAGTTCTCTTTTTGTCTTTGAGATAATGAGTTGTAAATGACTTTTACTGCCTTTTAGTACCCAACAGTGTCATTACTGTTGCATTTGTTTATTCTTTGTGTTTCTTTGTTATGGGATGGTACAGGAAACCAAACTTTTCAGCGGATTCAGGTCTTACTCCAATTTTTCTGAACATTTATAGGATTGAAAGTAGTTGGAGTAATTTTTTTGGGAACTCGGTGTGTATATCAAGCATTAATGCATTATACTTGAGCCAATTTAGGATTCTTTATCACTCCCCATCACCTGCCTGCGAGACAAACAATAAAATGCTTCTTGAATGTGGATTAGCAGTTAATCCGTATAGAATAGCCAAACACAGGCCATAAATAAACTTGGGTTTGATATTATATTAAACAAATTCAACACAAATGCTTAAAATATTAAGTGGGAAACAAACTTTAATCGCCATATAGAATCATTATATTCAACCATCGGACTCTCTAATATTAAATACAGGTTTGGTTGCTTTTATTTAATTACTAATTCAAGTACCTCACTCTTTATTATTATTGTTTGTTTGTGCAGATATAGCAGAGCTGCAGAGAGTGGCATTTTTGCCTGCTGCAAATGGAACACGATTAGTGACAGCAAACTGTCTTTTTGCACGTCTAACAATTAACCTTTCACCTTTTGCATATGAACTTTCTACTCAATACCTCCCTTTTGTGAAGATTCTCAAAGATCTGGGACTTCAGGACATGCTATCAATTGCTTCTTCAAAGAATCTGCTGTTAAATCTCCAGAAAGCATGTGGGTATCAGCGTTTAAATCCAAATGAACACCGTGCTGTGATGGAAATTTTGCTTTTTGTTAGTGACGGGACTGTGGAGGCTAATATGTCTGATGGCTTTGACTGGGATTCAGATGCAATAGTCCCAGATGATGGTTGCAGACTTGTCCATGCAAAATCCTGTGTCTACATTGATTCGTATGGCTCCAGGTACTTGAATTTCATTGACACCTCCAGGTTGAGATTTGTTCATCCGGATCTTCCAGAGAGAATATGTACAATTTTGGGCATCAAAAAACTATCTGATGTTGTCATAGAGGTAAATTATTCTTCATGTTATTTCCTTGTGAATATTCTTGTTTAAATTTCAGTATTCATAATGGAGATATTATGTTTATTTGGTGAAATCTACTTGTCCACAGGAATTGAATCACCAGGAGCACTTGCAGAATTTGGAATATATTGGATCTGTCTCACTAACAACTATAAGAGAGAAGCTGTTAAGTAGATCATTTCAGGGGGCTGTTTGGATTCTTGCTAATGGCATAGCCAGTTACATTCCTGCAATTAATGATTTAAGTTTGGAAACCATACAAAATTCTCTTGAATCTGTTGCCAATAAATTGCAGTTTGTTAGGTGTCTCCATACTCGGTTTTTGCTTCTCCCAAAGTCTATAGACATAACTGTTTCTGATAAGGATTCCCTTACTCCAGAGTGTGATAATGGATTCCGACATCGAACTCTTTACTTCCTCAACCAGTCAAAGACCTGTATTTTAGTTGCTGAACCGCCAACCTATATATCTGTTCTTGATCTTATTGCAATTATCGTGAGTCAGGTTTTAGGCTCTCCCATGCTCTTGCCTATAGGATCTTTGTTTTACTGTCCTGAAGGCTCCGAAACTGCAATTGTTGATATGTTGAAACTTAATTCTGGGAAGAGAGATATTGAATCTACAAGTGCTAGTTTGGTTGGCAAAGAAATACTGGCAAAAGATGCTCTTCAAGTGCAGTTTCACCCATTAAGGCCTTTCTACAAAGGAGAAATAGTGGCATGGCGAATTCAAAATGGAGAGAAGTTGAAGTATGGTAGAGTTCCAGATGATGTCAGACCTTCAGCTGGTCAAGCACTCTATAGATTCAAGGTGGAAACTGCACCAGGAGTGATCGACTCTCTTCTTTCTTCACAAGTTTTTTCATTCAGAAGCATGTTGATGGGTGATGAGGCTTCTACAGCAACCATACCAGAGGATATCAATTCAGTAACTAATAACAAGTCTCATGATGAAATACCTGAAAATTCCAGAAGAGGCAAAACAATGACTTCTCAGGTTTGGGCCTTTGACCAAGTAAAATATATGATCTGCTCGGCCTTTTTTTTTCTTTTCTTTTTTTTGGTAATTGGAACTCCTTCAACTATTCCCTTGTTTACTTGGGTTCTAATCTGGAGGCTAGTGCGGGACTCTACAACCTTGGTAGCCATAAAACTTGTAGATTTTTAGTATGATCGATTGATGTGGCTACAGTAGAAATGTAATCTTATTGTTTGTCCAGATGTCTTATCCCACCATAATTGATCCAAAATCTTACAGGATGTTAAAGTTGAGGCAGCACAAGGGAAAATTATCTGCTGTAAAATTCCAGAGTGAAATAATTAATTGTGATTCACAAAATGATTCAATTAAAGGTTGAAAAAAGGTTTCAGGTCCGGGATCTAGAGAGAAATTGAAGAAGATTAATGTTGTGTGTGAGAGAGAGAGAGATAAAATTTTCCATTTTAGAATTAACTAACATCAAGTTTGATATTGTATGCAATTATTTCACATGTATAAATTTTTGTTTTGAAGAATCATCATGCTCAACATTCTATATTTTCACTTGCAACCAAATTCTAAATCCATATCTTCAAATTATATGAAAAATAGAAGTATGGGTGAATTTAGGCAAATGGAATTAAGCTTTTACTTCTTATTGCAAATTGTATTGCTTAAAATGGATAACAGTGGATCTTTTAAGCCATCATTCTGTTTCATGGAATTCCTGAATGCTAAGCCTTAATTTATTGCACCTGTCATCTCTTATGTACATGCACTAATGAGAAAGCCATTTGGGCATTTGCAGCCGGGTAGAGAGCTCCAGTATGGTCGAGTATCAGCTGCAGAACTTGTTCAGGCAGTTCATGAGATGCTTTCTGCAGCTGGGATTAGTATGGATGTAGAGAAGCAGTCTTTAATGCAGAAAACCATTACCCTACAAGAACAGTTGCAGGAGTCACGAGCAGCACTTTTGCTTGAGCAGGTCTGTGATTTGCATTTCAGAATTATGATTCCTTTTGCATACATTGATGTTGTTCCAAGAGCAAATAATCTTATTTAATTTGAATTTCATGAATTCAAGAGTGTTAGAGGCTTTTTGATATGGCCTAAATGTTGGGACACCTTTTATGAAGTCCAAAACAGAATATCTAATTGATAGGTCGTGCTGTTACTTTATAGATAGTAATGCTTTGGGTATTAGGATCAAGAGTGTCTACACTTAAAACTCTTTTTTGGGTATTTGGATGTCTACACTTGATATGATATATACATATATTAGTTAGGACTGTTCTGATGGTTTTTGTTTGACCAATAAAACTGCACCTGCGACGAAGACAAATGTGCCTGCGCCTAGTTCTAATGGAATTAAAGCCATGTTGTCCTGGCTAAACTCCTAACAATCTGTTTGTCACAGAATCCGCAGTAAACTGTGTATACTTTGCAATCAATCAATTCACACGTTAGCATTTGAACTTCACTCATTGCATTATACATAGAACTTATCATTATAATAAATTTGGTTTTTAATATCTGTATGTTTAGATTTTATTAAAATATGGATGTTTTGATGAGAATTTTCTTTTAATTTTATGGTAGTTATGCACTGTGTTCATGCATCTTAGAGCCTGATGGTTGTTTTAAAGGATACATTATTGATATTATGTATAAATTTCCAGGAAAAGGCTGATTCTGCCGCAAAAGATGCTGATACAGCAAAAGCAGCATGGCTTTGTCGGATCTGTTTGAGCAATGAAGTTGATATGACGATTGTGCCTTGTGGTCATGTTCTTTGTCGTAGATGCTCATCTGCCGTTTCCAAGTGTCCCTTCTGTAGGCTTCAGGTCACAAAAACTGTCCGAATTTTCCGGCCATGATGACCTGATAGATGATTCATCTATATATTTCTCTAGTAACCTTGTTATGTACAGCCCTTTAACTTTTTATTTTTTTTAATGAAAGAAATTAGAGGAAAAATGGTTGGCAACTTAAGGGAAAGAAGGAATTCAAACTCTTGGGGGTAAAAAAAACCATACAATTGGATTGGAGGTAAATGCCAACTTCATTTTACAGGATCGTATAGGAATTTTTACAGAATTGTATAGGAATGAGTTGTAACTTGATTGATTCATTAGAATGCCGATTGTGTATAATAATGGTTTTGTATGTTTATGTACAGAAGGAAATGTGATTTAAAAGTGAGATGTTCTTGGAAGTTCATTTTCGTTTCATCAAATTATAGCTTGCATGGGTGAAGATGTGATGTGTTCGCATAATTTCTATTTCTACTCTTTTTCTTAATCAAGAATGCAGTTGTGAGGGGCTGAACCAACTTCAGCTTATCATAAAAAGGATAGATGATGCAGCGGAAAATATCTAATAAACAACAATCGATAAAAAGGTAGGGATAGCTTGATTTGAATCCGTTGATTCGCCCACAAATGCCGGAATCTGTTGATTTGTGCACAAATACTAAAATAACAAACAAGAGAAAACAAATTTTATTAACCATCAAAAACTGAAATCAAACTAAAAACCTAAAAGACATGTAAAATAACTAAGAACTCGATAAAATCATCAATTTTTTTATAAATGAAAGAATTGTTATGGAAAGAATTGAGATAACAATGTAAATTAAAATTATTAGAATCTTAAAACATCAAAACCTATCTAATAAGGAAATTAGATTTGAATTAATAAAACAAAAAACTACCTAATTAAATATATAATAAATGAAATAAAATAATATGTATTAATTACAAGAATATTCTTAAAGGATTTGGATCCTCTCTTTACTTAATGTTTTTCTTATATCATATAATTTTATGACGCATAAACATTGTAATGAATAGATGTGATTGATTTCTACAATCACTTTATCAACAACCAATCACATGTTTTAAAAAGTAAGAAAAAAGATAAGGTAATGGGAGGATTCATATTCATTTTTTAAACCCAAAATCTTCAATAACATTTCAATAATATCCTGCATCATTAGATTTGATAGGTTGATTTATTTACTTATTTTATTGAGTAAAACATAATTATTTTTTAAAAAAATATTACAATAATTTTTAGGGTGTGAAGATAGACTCGAACCCACAAACTTTGGGTTCATCTTGTCAACAAAACACTAGTTATTAGAGCATCTCCAACCCATGCACCAATCTCTAATTTGTTGCAACTTTCCTCTCCGACCGGTACGCTAAATCTGGTGCTAGTTTCGAGGTCCTTCATGAACTGCGCTTGATCAAGCGCAATTCCTTTTTTTCGCTACTTTTACGCTACTTTTTTTTTACTTCATAAATTTTTACTTATTCATAGATTGACCATTATTCAATAAAATTTATTCTGTTTGTATCCCTAATTTAAATGTTTTGTTTAATCACAATTTACCCCTATTAAATCAAATTTATTCCAATGTATCCCCTTTTCATTATCTAATGCTTTTGTTTAATTTATATTTGTTTTAATTTAATTATTATTTATATTAATATTTATAATAAACTAAAATTAAATATATAATACACAAATTACTAAATGTTAATAAAAAAACACTAAATTGAAAACAAAACAATTAAATCAACACACACCATTAATAATTTCTTTTTTGTGTTTTTTATTTCTTTTATGAAATGTAATGTCGAAGTTCAATTAATAATAAATGCAATATTTCAGTAAATTAAATTAAATTTCTTAATTTACTAATTTGTTATTTTCTTAACTTAACGTAATATTATGTTAATTAAGGGGTGAGATGTTAATTGTTGAAAAATAATAAAAAAGGAAGTATTTAGGGAATATTCTTTTTAGAGTAACATTTGGTACAATGGGTTGGAGATAGCAAAAAAAAAATTGGTGTGGAAGTTGATGCAATTTGCTGCAAAGTTGCACCAATTTAGCATTTTGGGTTGTAGATAACCTTAAGTTGGTTCTAAATAACACATATATGGACACAGATACGGACATAGATACAAGGATACAACATGATCTGCTGATCTGATCTTTTTTCCAACCTCACATAATCTCATGCAAACCCCATAAGTTATAACATATTATAAAATCCAAATATCACAAAAGAGCAAATTACACACAACCTATCTGAGGTTTGGGATGTGACACACAGAAACAACTTTTGCAGAAATTGACATTGAACTCACATGTAATTAATAAATTCTGTTAGTTTTAAACGTTTGACCAAATTTGACTGATAAAAAGTCCATTTTACGCTTGTCATAATTATTAACAGAAATGTATTAATTAAGTTTTTTTTTTTTTTTTTTTAAATAAAGAAAGGAAAAAAGGAAATATGAACATGGAGGCCACCTGCGATTCTGCAAAGGCGGCCTTTCCGTAATTGCACTGCCAAGCCAAGCCCTAGTTAATTTGTGGCAAATCAGATCCGTGGTAGCCTCCTTGTTCTCATAATTTGACCATTTCTTTTGAAGTCTTCTCTCTCTTCTTCACATACCCATTTTCAATTTTTTGTTCTCACTTCTCAATCTTGTCTTCACCGACCCATTTATATCCATACCCACACTAAATTTACATTCACTCACCGAAATGATAGTTACTTTTAACTAAGAATCGAATTATAATGGGATTAGACCCATTGATTGTTAAATGGAGTAGATTCGTGTGTAATCAAGATGTATTTTTGTTTTCATTATCCTTTTGCACTGTGTTTTTATTGCATCTTTTCATTCATCTTCAAATCTCCTTTAATGGAGGAGAGATGAAATTTTACTTAATGATGAGCATATAGAAAATAAATGGAGAAGAAGAAACTTGTGTGCTCTGCACAAATAGAAAAATGGGGGGATCAGGTGCAGATCTTAAGTTTCGGATTTAATTTAATTTGTAGGGGTAATTACACAAACCTCCCTTAAGTTTAAGCCTAATTGCAACTAAATTGACCTTTTACTCAAAATTACACAAACCTCCCCTAATATTGGTGACTTCCGTTAAAATTAACTTTGACCAAACTTTTAGGATAAAATGACTTTAATGCCCCTATTTGTATTATTTTATAACCTAAAATAAATATTATATAATAATAATTTTAAATTTTATTGATATTTATCACCATTTTTAAAGATATATTATATAAGGGAGAATTGAATTTTAGTCCCTGTAGTTTATCTTATTCTGCGTTTAGTCCACGGTTTTTTTTTTTGTAACTTTTAGTCCTTCTGTGACAGAATCCATCAAAAGACAGATTCTGCCATGTCAGTCGGACTAAAAGACCGTTTTACCCCTGAAGGTTGCTGATGACATGGAAAAGACCGTTTTACCCTTAATTAAAAATTAAAAAACTAAAATTAAAAATAGATTTAATAAATAAACAATGGTGGGGATTTATTTATTTAAAAAATAAAAAATAATTATATAAAAAAATGAGAAATTTTTTTCTATCAAACTAAAAATTTAAAACAATTTAAAAATAAAATATTTTAAATCTCCACCATCCAAATCTTAGATGGATGGTGGGGATTTATTTATTTAAAAATATATATATATTATATTAAAAAAATTGAGAAAACAAATTCTTACCTCAAACCCAGACCAAAATCATCATCATCATCATTCTCCAAAATGAAACACCAAATTTCTATCACCCAGACCAAATTTCTATCAAACTAAACCCAGACCAGATTTCTATCATCCAGATTTCTATCATCATCATATAATTATATAAATAAAAAAAAATGAGAAAAACATTTCTATCAAACTAAAAATTTAAAAAAAATTCTCTTATCACTCAGATTTCTATCGCTGTAAAATTTTATTATCAAACTAAACCCAGACCAAAATCATCATCATCATCATCCTTCTCCAAAATCAAACACCAAATTTCTATCAAACTAAACCCAGACCAAATTTCTATCACCCAGATTTCTATCATCATCATCATTCTCCAAAATCAAACACCAAAAAACAAACAACACAAAAATCAAATGAGACCAAAATCAAATATCTCCACAAAATCGAAATCCCCAAACCTCTCGCTGCCCTCAAAAAGTTAAAAAAATAAATAAAAAATCAACAACATTCAACCCCAAAAACTGGAAAATAAATACCAGCCACCATCTCCATCCTCCTCTGATCTAATTCCGATTTTGGTCGTCGCCGTTGTCACTGCACGTTGTCGCTCCACCTCCAGGCGTCGTCGCTCCACCTCCTGGCCTTGTCGCCGTCGACGCTGCACGTCGTCGCTCCAGATTTTGATTTGGTGGTGCCATTTGGGGATTTTGATTTGTGGGGTTTTTGATTTAGGGATTTTGAAAGTTTTTGATTTAAGGATTTTTGGGGTTTTTTATTTGGGGATTTTGATTTGAGCTGAAATTCTGAAGGGAGAATTTAATTAGTTTTATTTTTTTATTTTTGAGGTTTTTTATTTGGGGATTTTAATTAATTTTGATTATTATTTAATTTTTTGATAAAATAATTATTTGTTTTTTTAAATTAATTTGTAAATTACTATTATACCCTTTGGTCATATAAGATTCTAGAACATTAGATGTTATTTTACCCTTTTACCGTTGTTGACCCTCGTTGACTTGACGAAACCCTAACAGAATTGGACGGTAGGGACTGGAATCCATATTATCAGAATACAGATGGACTGAAAGTTACAATACCAAAAAACCATGGACTAAACCCAGATTAAGGCAAACTACATGGACTAAAATACAATTGTCCCATTATATAATATATAATAAAAATATTAAGGATAATGTTATTATTTTTTCGAGTTAATTGCACATTATCCTTAACATTTTTATTATATATTATATAATATATCTCTGAAAATGGGTGATGAATATCTTTAAAAAAAAAAAAAAAAAAAAACATTATCATCATTATTTTTATTAAAATTGATTTTATTATATAATATTTATTTGATTATTTATTTTAGGTTTTAAAATAATACAAATAGGGGCATTAAAGTCATTTTATCCTAAAAGTTTGGTCAAAGTTAATTTTAACGGAAGTCAACCAATATTAGGGGAGGTTTGTGTAATTTTGAGCAAAAGGTCCATTTAGCTACAATTAGGCTTAAATTCAGGGGAGGTTTGTGCAATTACTCCTAATTTTTAATGTTATTTATCAAATGACGAAATTACCCTTCAAGCGGTTAAAGTTAACGGATTTTCTATAACAGGGGGAGGTCAATGTCAATTTCTACAGGAGGGAGGTTGTGTGTAATTTACTCATCACAAAATCCATAACTCAAAACATATTACAAAATCAAGAGAGAATATTTTGCAGATGTTTTTGGGATAAGATTTTAGATTTATGATTTCCTAAAATAGATTTTATGATTTCCAGTTAAGATTTAGGCCATGATTATAACAAATGGATTCCAAGTTGGTCTTCGACTCTGTCTTGGGCCAACACGATTGAATGGCACCTCTTTCTCTCTCTCTTCTCTCCATCCTCTCTTTCCAGTTCCAGCCACTGCAATTTCTTGTCGTCCGAGACTCCACAGGCGCCTCCTTCAAAGTTCGTTTTCAGTTTCTTCGCGTTTCGGAGGTCGGTTTCTTCCCCTTCTCTTCTTCTCTTCTCTGTATTTCTTTTTTCAGCGGGCAGCGGCAGAATGAAACCCTAAAGATATATATTTTTAATAATTCTATTTTTACCCATAAAGTTTTTAAAATTCGAATTCGATCCCCTTTTTCACAAAAATAATTGAAAAACAGCCCCAAACGTATCTCATCGTATCCTAACATAGTCACATGTGGAATCCTCCATACGAAAAAGTCACTCCAAAAAGGGTTTCTGACAGTGTCCGACACGCACGTCAACCACATTTTCGCTGTGGATTTGAACCGGTTGTTTAAAAATGGTATTTTAATTTGTGTATAATTAATCAAATTAGGATATGTCTCTGTATTTAATTTTTTTATTTTCTTCCATAAATATAGACATATGTCTTAATTTAATTGGTTAGACCCAAATTAGAGTACTATTTTTATATGGGCTGACTTAAGTCCTTTAGCTGTGTCCATGCTGCCTATTAAGACAATCAAAAAGTTCCGGGTCGGGTCTAGTTTGAAACCATTAAAAATAATTGAAAATTTGAAATTGGCGCCTCTAGTACTGCTACCGCTACCGCCCATTAAAATTTAGTAGGGAAGAATTTGGCGCCTCTAGCACTGCTGTTCTGCCGCCCATTCCTAAAAAATAAATTATAAAAAGGAGTAGGGAAAATGAAATAAAATTGGTAAAACCCTTTTGGCTTTTGTTGATTGATTTAGAAATTGAGAGAGAAATGGGGATGAGCAGAGAGATAATTCGCAAGGCAGAGAATCTGGTGGAAAGAAGCATGAAAGGCAACGACCCGTCGCACGACCCTCCTCACGTTTGGAGGGTGAGAGACTTGGCTCTCTCTCTTGCTCGTGACCAAGGCCTCTCTTCCAACCCCGACTCCATGCTTGTCATAGAGCTTGCTGCACTTCTCCATGATATAGGTATTCAATTCTATCATCTTTCAACATCTTATATTACATTTTCTAACTATTTTCATTTACACAGGTGATTACAAGTACTTGACAGATCCATCGGACGAGAATATTGTTGAGAATTTTCTTGATGAAGAGGGTTTAGAGGAAGACAAGAAGATGAGAATATTAAGTATCATTAAGAGAATGGGTCAGTGTTTCTAAATTTTCTTTTTTGTGAATGTCTCAACTTTCTTATTTCATTTTACTTATTATTTTTTAGGCTGTGATGAGGTATGCATAATTCTACCAAATCTATTTATTTCTGTTTGGACTAGGCATTTTACCTGCTATATTTGCCCAAATGGCTTTTAGAATCATCATATTCACGTCGTTATGATCTTGATTCATGTTTTAAAACTTTGATAATCAGTCAATACTCAATACTCATGCATTATTTGATTATTAGCTGTTACTTTCACCGACTATTTGTTTTCTTTTTCTCACCAATTCCCAGCATTTCCTCTTCCAATTAATTGTGGTTTTCAATGTTAAAGACTATTTTTTGTTACTCTTTTGATTGCGCCACAAATTATAATTTGGATTTGAGTTTTGAGGCTACACTAGCCCTGCTTTTTGTCTAAGCAATTTTAAGGGAGAAAGAAGAATGAAATTAAAATAAAAGATTACATTAAAAATGAAAATTTTAGAACTTTCTTAATGATCTGACCCTAATTATGCCAAGCTTGAGGGACAAAGTTCAATTTCACATGGCCAGTGAACAGAATGGTAGTCATACTGCAGTGTACTGACATAAAGCAAAGAGAATAGCACTTCAATGGATGGTGCATACATGTACATTTGAATATGCATATTTCTGCACTTATATGTATACATATTGCAATTACGATGACATTAATGCTCAGAAAATTATATTCGTGTACTGCTGTTGTTGTGTATATATTGCAGTTACATAATTGGTGGCCAGAAAAGAGTAGCTTTTGCTGCAAATTGTTTTAGGCCACGGGACAATTTATGTCTGATTGAGTGATTGATTCATCAATTAGATGTTGACTGACTTGAAGAAATAATTTCTGATATAACTATTATTATCTATGTTGGTTCTTTGTTCTCCAGAGGCAGCCTTCTCCTATCTTATTTTTCTAATTTTTCAATGTATCTTTGTGTCTAGATTATTTCACCACTGTTATATAGGAAGCATTATGCATGTTTCTACGATTTACGTGTAATTTGCACCAGGATTTTGGAAGTCTTATATAAGTTGAAAACTCGATTTAGTTTTGTCTTTCAGCTTCTAACTATTTTCCTTCTTTTGTGTTCTTGCTCTAAATTACATTAGGTTAAAACAGAAAGTAATTGTGACGGTTATATTTTCCAATTTCCAGGTTTCAAAGATGAACTTGCAGGACTTGTAACTGGTGAAAATTCTCTGGAATTTGGGATAGTGCAAGATGCTGATCGCCTTGATGCAATTGGTGCTATTGGTAATTTTTGGATCTTCAACCTAAACACCACTGTTATTGTATTAATCTATCCTATTATATTAAAAATCTATGGTCAGGATGTTCAGGATTTAATAAAAACCGCAGTGTAATGTGTGAAGTTGAGTGCTAAATTTGTTATATTGAACATGAGTTTTGTGTTGTTAATGTCATGTGCAAAGTTTGAATGCTGGCATGTGACTTGAATGCAAGTTTAACACAAGTTTTGTGGAATTCAAACATCTGCATTACAGATGACTTTTTAACTAAAACTGTAAGACATAATTGGCGGCCATAAAAGAGTAGCTTAGGCTGGAAAAGAGGAAGTTATTACCTTTATCAGTACTCAGTAGTATATGTTTTTCCTGTTCATTTGATAAGTAATTTTGTTGCAAACTGATTGGTAGGGTGGAAATTTTATCTTATACAAAAAAAGAAAAAGAAAAAAAAAAAAAGCCTTATCTCGGTCTTCAATTTCAGGAATTGCTCGCTGCTTTGCTTTTAGTGGAAGTAGGAACAAAGTGTTTCATAATCCTGCAATTCTGCCACGTTCGGATTTATCCAAGGATCAGTACATGAAGAAAGGGGATCAGACAGCGGTGAACCATTTTCATGAGAAACTTCTCAAGCTGAAAGATTTGATGAAAACAGAGGTTAAACTTTTGACTTACTGAATTTTTTACTATTTGTTTGTGCTGAATTTACAAGCCTACAACAAAATATATGTATTTACATATTACATATTAGTTGGTATGTATCTATGGTATGTTAGAAGTTTATAGCTCTGTGGGTTCTGAACATTGACTAATATTATCAGGCTGGGCGGAGAAGGGCTGAGAAAAGGCACAAGTTCATGGAAGAATTCTTGAACGAGTTTTACGAAGAGTGGGACGGTAGAGCTTGAATACTGTAATGTTCCTATCTTCTATCGTCATATAATTCAACTTATCTTAATCTCAAGCTTTTGTAAGTTGCAAAAACAACCTTTGATTGCTAATGCAGCAACTTTTTTATCCAGAAACCGACCTCGGAAGCAGATTTCTTGAAAGATATTCTGTTCCTCCACAGTTGAAAACAGTGACCATATTGGAGCCTACATTCAAGGAAGGAGTAATTACTATATTTTTTTTATGAGAAAAACTGTTTCAAATAATTATGTTTATAAGTGCTCTTTCTATAACATCTGTATCTGTTTGCTTAAAAGTGATGATAATATATATATATATATATCTTTTGAAGTATTACGTTAATTTGGGGTTTTCTTAGGAAGGGGGGATTCAAACCTGTAATTTTATTAAATAAACATAAATCCTTTTTCTAGAATAAAAGAGTTGTTGACAATCCAATCAACAAGAATTCAATTTATTTACAGGTAGCATCCTGATAAACATAACTAATTAAAAAAAATATGTTTAATTAAATCAATCCCTAGTACAAATATATTCCAATACCAACAATAGTTTAATAAATATAAAGAAAACACAATTATTAACATAAACAGATCTCTCTCCTTAATCATTCAAATGCTTTAGCAGCTCAGATTGATCACGCCTGTAGAGATTCACTTTCAAGCCATGTTTCATGTACATTGTCAATGCCAGTTTGGGCAGCACAGGATGGTCCTCCACCACCTTCACATGATAACGGTAGATGATCGAAGCAGCGGCGAATTTCATCTGGTAGTAGGCAAAATCTTTGCCTAAACAGAGGCGAGGGCCGCCGTTGAAGGCGGTGAACTTGTAGGCTGATTCGCTGATGAAACGGCCGTCTCTGAGCCATCTCTCAGGCTTGAATTCTCTGCAGTCTTTTCCCCATATGGCCTCCATTCTTCCCATTGCATAGATTGCATATAGTACTTTTGTTCCTTTCTTTACCACTGTTCCATCTGGAAATATGTCATCTTCAACCACCTGAAAAAGGTTGCATAACCAAAATAATATATTAATAATAATCCAGATTATATCTTATAAAACCATCATCAACTGAAGGGGCGCTGAATAATATTGACCATTGGCCTATATAAGATATGTGTTCAGTAGGTGAGCAAGAAGTAGATGACCAAAGCAGAAGTTGGATCAGAACATCTTGGTCATTTTTGGCTTCTCCCAAAAGCCAAAATGAGAAGTTACATTTTTTGTAACTTCTCCGAAAAGCACATCAGGAAGCATTATCAAGCTGAGCCAAGTGGGTTCGAGTTATACCTTATCCCTCGGTCCCAAAATATTGTAATAGTTAAAAAAGTAAATAAAACAAAATTTATGATGTTATGATTGGTTAAATGACTCATGAAATGGTGGAATGAATACATAAAATGGTGGTAATTACCTCCTTGTGATCAACAGGCACTGAAGGATACAATCTTAGAGCCTCAGATATAGCAGCTTGAAGATAGTTCATCTTCTTGATCTCCTCTGCTTTAAACACCAGCTCATCATTTCTTGTTTTAAAAATGAGTTCTTCTTCTCCTGATCTTTCACCAACTATTCTGCATATTTCTTTAAGTATT
Source organism: Acer saccharum (assembly GCA_030490815.1). Classification (NCBI taxonomy): domain Eukaryota; kingdom Viridiplantae; phylum Streptophyta; class Magnoliopsida; order Sapindales; family Sapindaceae; genus Acer; species Acer saccharum. Next base: position 16,629,822 of record CM059873.1, read on the forward strand.
TTGTCCTCCGCTGTCGGATTCTTATCAAGTAACCAGAAAAACCAGCTCAATGCCACTGAAGACGTATCTCTTCCGGCCAATATAAAATTCACGCAAATATCTCTCAAAACTTGTCCGAAAAGGCCTCTCCCTTCTCGTCTTTCATCTGCATAAACACCGTTAATAAGTCTGATCTTTGTGTGTTCATGTCATGATGATCACTCTGCAGAGACAGTTCCTTCTTCCGGGTCCTGATAACTTCTTCTGCGAATTCATCGACACCCTTTATCGATCTCTTAAGCTTCCTTTCGTTTCCCAAATCAAGAAACCTCAAGGTTTTCCACACGCAAGTTGGCGAAACGAAACGTAGCACCGTGGCCTCCGTGGCATCCTCAAAGGCTTTAGCGAATGGGATTTCCGGCGATCCCAGACGGAGACATCCGGGGTCGGCCCCAAATGCTATCATGCAGACGTTGTCGAAAGTTAGCCTTAAAAGTATGTCTTGTAGATCAATGGAGACTGATTTTCTCACCGAGTTTTCGAGGACAGGTAAGAGCCTGCATAGGCAAAACCAGAATTTCAAATTTAATAAGTTTAGGGAGACCCACCAGTAAAATTTTCATTTTAAAAGAAGCAAATAAAAAATAATTTAAACAAAATATGAGGATTAAAAGGAAATTTTCCAAGATGCTTCTCCCCTACCTGGAGTGAACCAGCTCCAGCAATGAGTCGGTGGTGAGTTGACGGAACTTGGCTGAGTGGAACTCTAAGCTTGCCGTCTTCCTTTGGCGTAGCCATGTCTCGTCGTCAGCGCTGAATATGCCATCTCCGAGAAGTTCACGAACGGTGTCGCGAAAGAAGGGGCCTTTAGGGAAATTAGAAAACTTGCTTTTGAGAAGATGTTCTAAGTTACGAGGATCGGCTGTCACAACACAATTGAGACTGCTAAACCAAGGCCCTCTGAAAAGAAAGGTTCCGTTTTGACGACAGATTACATGTGTAAGCCATTCATACATGTTGCCATTAACACCGGACACAAGAGACGGTAACATGCCTAGAACCGGCCATACGGGCAAGCCGTAACGTTTCTTTTGTCTTAGAGAATGTATGGCTATGAAGACAGAGAGAGCTAGTAAAAGCTCCAAGATTTGAATGTCGTGAAGCAACAAGAGGCGGTGGGAAACGAATTTTCCGGTGAGGTTTTGGTGGGAAGAGGAGGAGGAGAAGGAAGTGAGATTCATGGTGTTGGGTGGTTGATAGGAAATGAGATTGTGATGCATAGTTTATACTAATTCAGGTTGGAGAGTGTATGGTCATGTGTTATATGCTATATGTTTCTTGGCGTGCATGTTTTGGCTCTATTGGTTTGATTTGGTGAGCTGAAAATGAAATTTGTGTGTAAATAGATTTCAATGGGGGATTTTGATTCTGGAATGTTTGGAGAATGCAGTGGTAATTTCATATTATATGTCAATGTGGGGATAATGAGTGTCAAAGGTGAGTTTCTACTTTCTATTACTACTAATATGATTTGTAGAGACATTTTTGAAGATGAAAAGTGGGTGGCGACGGATAACCTAAGCACAACTATTTCAACGCTTGTATTTTTTTTTTTCTAGTTTGTCTTACGTTGTTTTGCATTCCGGATAACCTAAGCACAACTATTTCAACACTTGTATTTTTTTTTTTCTAGGGTCCTACGTTGTTTTGCATTCATTAGCACATATACAACTATACAAGAAGTTGATATATATATATATATATATATAGTTGGTAGATGTATACCCACATGTGACAACACGTGGCAACAATCTAGCTTACCAAAGGGGCATTTGGATGATCCTGACCATTATTTCGCAGTCCACACCCACAATTTTATTTCTCAGATTAGCTTGGAAAAATTGAAAAATATGGATGCTTAATTAGCTAGGAATCGATCAACTTATGAAACAAGTAGCAAGTAGCAAGTCCCACTTTGTGTTTTTATAAGCAAAAAATCAACATTATGCGGCTGTGGCTTGTGGGTTGGATATTGGTCATCTAACTCATATATTAGTCCCTTTTTTTTTTTCTTTTTTCTTTTTTGAAACTAGTTAGGATTTCCTAGTCTTGTTTGCATGAAACACATGTTTGCATGAGAGAGGAGGAAAAAAAATTTAGAAAAACACAAGGAGAAAAAAATAACTTTGAAAGATGAGGGATCTTAAGACAAACCTAGAAGGCCAGTAGTTTTTTGGTAATTTGTAATACAATTGCAATTCTACAAAAGTTTGTAGAAATTAAGAATGATATTAATTAGCAATAAAGGTAAATATGGTGGACGTTAAAAGTGTTGAAGAAAAAGAGAAAATCAAAATGTTAGTATGAATCCGTGCTTATGTTCACTTATCAAACTTATTTCAAGCTTCTCTGTCTCTTCATGATCTTCTCGAGGAGGTGAGCACACACACAAAATTATATATTTCAATTCTCAAGCTCAGGTGTTGCATGTAGTTTTTCTTTTTTTTTTTATTTTTCTTTTTTTATTTATTTTTATTTTTTTACTTGGAGAGAGAGCAAACACAAAAATGCGATCTCAAATATATATATATATATTGACAGTATCTATCCATCCAACTATCTAGACCAGATATTTTTTCAAGCTTTTGTCATTAGTAAGATTCGAATTGCTGACTTGAGAGTCATTTAACCAAACCCCAATCTCATCCATCTACTAGCTGAGCTACACCCCTATGGGCAAAATTATTAGGAGTGTATTTATGGTCAGGTGTTTCATTATAGTTGGTATTGAAGGATGGACTAATAATTAATAGTAATGCTATATACTATATAATCTCATAATTAATATTGTAGTTTTGAGCATGAATTTGGATATGAATTTAGATAAATAATTTGAACAATCTAATATTATTCAAAAATAAAATAGTAATCTATAGCTGTTAACCGTTTTGAATTGGGATGAGTTTTATTGGATTCAAATCACCTGTTTAAAAATAGTGTCTCAATTTGTGTTTAACCAATCAAAATGGGACACCTCAACCACTATCATGTAAATAATAATTAAATGTATATGATAGTGGTTGAAGTGTCTCAATTTGGTTAGTTAGAAACAAATTGTGACGCTATTTTTAGACGGATGATTTGAATCCGAGTTCATTGAGTTGTGTATAGTTTGATTAGTTAGTGTTAAGGATTTGAAGTGTAAATAGAAATATAAATTGTATTTAGTTCCATGTGTTAAAATGGCTGAGTGAGAACCGACCCAACATGATATGATTTGTTAGCTTTGTTGGGTTAGATAATTAGTAACCACAATCCAATGATACGAGTATGTTTATTTGAATCAAAAATAAAATGTTAGTTTGCTTCGAGGGAAACCAGAACCTCCCAAAAGTCATAAAAGACTAACACATAGGCACATAGCTTATAGCCAAATTAATTCATTATTTTATTATTGACAGAGCAAGTCCTATTTATAGGAGAATACAAGAAATTTAAAAGATAATAAAGAGATTGGATAGGATAAAAATCCTATATAACAACAAATTATTCAAATTTAATTCTAAAACAAACATTTATCTATTTTTTAAAAAATTGAATTAGACGTGATCGTAAAACACAACCATTACATTGAATAAAGAAAAATAAACAAAAATGATAAAAAAAATAAAATAACCTAAAGTTTGGTTCAAAAGTGTGTTTCTTTTTAATACTCGGTGATTCGAAAGAGTTTATTAAAATTACATTTTGTTATTCCTTCATAAATTTATTAAAAAAAAAAAAAAAAAAAATCTTGTTGTTGAGTCAAGTCCGGGATCCCCACCGGTTTGGGCCGGGTCATGGATTTTTGCCATACCTATTTCTAATTTTCTATGATGTCATGGCAATAAAAATGGCGTTGAGGCGCGAAACCTAGAATGGACACAAAAAGTTGGACACATCCCTTACAGTAAAGGCTTGAAATTATTTAGATATAATAATTTGAGTAGCCATGTTTGTAACTTTTAAAAATATACATTTTTAAAATTCCAACATTAACATTAACTTTAACTTAAATAATTAATATAAACATTAAACAACAGCACTTAAATAACTAGACAACCAAACAACCACCAGCCTCCTCCGATATCGTTTTTAAGCCTGACTCTGACCTCAATGGCCTCAAATTCGCAAGAACAGAGCATGATCATGCATTCATAATTTTTAATGAATGATTTGTCAAAATTATGTTTAATTACGTGTGTGGTAAAAATGCTTTTGAATTTGATTTAAACATAGGGTTTGTGTTTGAGTGAGTGTGTTAGAGCATCTCTAAAAGACTCTTCAAATAAGATATTTCTAAAAATCAAACGAGCCATGTTAGTATATTTGGCTTCAACAGAGTCTTCAATGAAATTCTTCAAATAAGATTTTGCTTCTCACTTTTCAATATTGAAGAATAACTTCTCCCTCTTCAACTATTATTATATTATTTTTTATATTACATTGTCATTAATATTTAATATCTATATCCTTTATCTTTTTAATTAATTTCAATTAATATATAATAAGTTTTAATTTATAAATTTTATTATCATAAAAATTATACCACTAGAAAAGTCTCATCTAGATCTTTAAAATGAGACTAATATTGAATATTTTATTATTTCTAAGGGTAATTAGATTTGTTGGTGGGGAGCGGCGAATAGAGGTGGCCAAGATTCGGTTCGGTTAGAAACTGGCGGTTTTATGGTTCCGGTTATGGTTTCGGTTTTTTTTTTTTTTTTTTTTTTCTTTTAACAAGTGAGATAAATCATAAAGATTGTTTCAAGACAAAATAAATATAAAATCTTGCCAAATAATAATTACAATTGAACAAAGTTTAAAATAAAAAATAATTACAAACATTTTCATTGAAGTATTTAAGTATTTAACAATGTTTAAAAGAAAAGAAATTGACATTTATTAATAAATACAAGTACAACTTTACAATTTCACAAAAAAAATAATAAAAAAAATATAGATATTAGCCTTGAAAGCTTGAATTCAAATATACAATATTACAATGTAATTATGTAACAAAGTTAAAATAAAAAATAAAAATAAAATAAGAAAACACATACCAAATTAACTCACAAGCAAATGATGAGCAATGAGACTTAAAATCTTAATAGCAAAACCTTTAAGTTTCGGAGTCCCATCATGAATAAGTTTTTCCATGTACACCATTAACCCAATATTTACCTTTATATGGGTGGATAAACCATCCGAATATTGAAATCAGGGATTCAGATAGTACACAACTGCGTATAAATGGCGGTGCAATTGCTTCTCCCACTTTTTATCAATGATTTTCCATATCTCCTTGTAAGCTCCTTTCTCATTTCCCAAATTTGTGGCTATTTCCTTCTTAGCCTTATCCATGGCACCATAAATGAATCCCCTTGCGGGCATTCGTTTAGAATCTGTATTCCTCAACACACTTACAAGAGGTCTAGTTGTCTTTAATGCATAACACATGCTACCCTAAAAACTTTCATTGAAGATGATTCTCTTTATTTCCTTTCCCTCGGCATTTTTCACCCAACTAATGTTTATCGCATGGCAGTGGAAGCCTATTAAGATGAGGTTTGAACATATGATGACGGTTTTGTCTTCCACTGCTCATTGGCTTGGGCTTGATGGGGTGTATGTCAGTGAAAATCTTAATACCACCGCCCTTAAGGCTGGTGTGCATTTTAATTTATGCTTTTACGATAACCTTATTAAGTGTGTATGATAGAAATATTATGTGCAAGGATGCATGTGTAGTTTATAAAAAATATTGAACACAAAACTGTAAATAGTCTCTATGCATGCCTTGAAGCCTTTTGTATCGCTGGATTGGGTGAGGAAGCATTGGCACTTTGTGATGAACGTCGAAACTTTAATGCCGATATTCAAACTTATATCACACTGATGAACTGTTTTTCTCATTGCGTCCTTACTGACTATGGAACAGAGTTGTATAAAGCTTTGAAGGGCAATAGTAAATTCATTCTTCCAATCAAGTTTTACAGAGTTGTAATAGATCTATATTCTAAAGCTGAAAGGTATGATGAGGCTTTTAAAGTCATAGATGAAATGGATTTAGAGTCAAACAATGTAATTTGGACAACTATATTGGCCGTAGCAACTCGTAATGAAAGAAATGACATTGTTGACAAGATTGATAGGATAGTAAAAGTTAAGATGGATAAGGCCAGAGATATCTTGGATAACTATATTGGCTTCCACTGCCATGCGATAAACATTAAGAAAGAACACCATGTAACATCTATGGACGTTCCCCTAACTATATCTTCATCAACCATCCACTCATCATCCGACAACACATCTTCAATAACCAATGGATCATCATCATCCTTTAGTGCCTTTTTCTTTAAAAATCTGTGTTGCAACATTTTATAGTACATTATGTACACTAATGAATTCAATTTATTTGTGCTTAATCGATTCCTCTTCTTCGTATGAATCTACAAAATTTTTGTAGGAAATTGTTAATTAGGGAATACTAAATTTTACTCTAGTATTTAGAATTCTAAGAAAACACATACCAAATTAACTCACATATAGATGATGAGCAAGTGAGATTTAAAACCTTAATAGCAAAACCTTTAAGTTTCGAAGTCCCATCATGAATAAGTTTTTCCATGCACACCATCAACCCAATCTTTACCTTTATATGGGTGGATAAACCATCCGAATATTGAAATCGAGGATTCAGATAGTACACAGCTGCGTGCAAATGGCGGTGCAATTGCATCTCCCACTTTTCATCAATGATTTTCCATATCTCCTTGTAAGCTTCTTTCCCATTTACTAAATTTGTGGCTATCTCATTCTTAGCCTTATCCATGGCACCATAAATGAATCTCATTGTGGGCATTCGTTTAGAATCTGTAATCCTCAACACACTTACAAGAGGTCTAGTTGTCTTTAATGCATAACACATGCTACCCCAAAAACTTTCGTTGAAGATGATTTTCTTGATTTCCTTTCCCTCGACATTTTTCGCCTAACTAATGTTTATCACATGGCAGTGGAAGCCTGTTAAGATGGGGTTTGAACATATAATGACGGTTTTGTCTTCCACTGCTCATTGGCTTGGGCTTGATGGGTGAGTGCCGGTGAAAATCCTAATGCCACTGCCCTTAAGGTTGGCGTGCATGTTAATTTATGCTTTTACAATGACCTTATTTAGTGTGTATGGTAGAAATATTATGTGCAAGGATGCATGTGTAGTTTATAAAAATATTGAACACAAAACTGTAAATACTCTCAATGCATGCCTTGAAGCCTTTTTGTATCGCTGGATTGAGTGAGGAAGCATTGACACTTTGTGATGAACGTCGAAACTTTAGTGCCGATATTCAAACTTATATCACAATGATGAACTATTTTGCTCATTGCGGCCTTACTTACTATGGAACAGAGTTGTATAAAGCTTTGAATGGCAATAGTAAATTTGTTCTTCCAATCAAGTTTTACGGAGTTGTAATAGATTTATATTCTAGAACTAAAATATATGATGAGGCTTCTAAAGTCATAGATGAAATGGATTTAGAGTCAAACAATGTAATTTGGACAACTATATTAGATGTAGCAACTTGTAATGAAAGAAATGACATTGTTGACAAGATTGATAGGATAGTAAAAGATAAGATGGATAAGGCCAGAGATATCTTGGATAACCATATTGGCTTCCACCGCCATGCGATAAACATTAAGAAAGAACACCATGTAACATCTATGGACGTTCCCCCAACTTTATCTTCGTCAACCATCCACTCATCACCCGATAACACATCTTCAATAACCAATGGATCTTCATCATCCTTTAGTGCCTTTTTCTTTAAGAATCTGTGTTGCAACCTTTTATAGTACATTATGTACACTAATGAATTCAATTTCTTTGTGCTTAATCGATTCCTCTTCTTCGTATGAATCTACAAAATTTTTGTAGGAAATTGTTAATTAGGGAATACTAAATTTTACTCTAGTAATTAGAATTCTAAGAAAACACATACCAAATTAACTCACAAATAGATAATGAGCAAGTGAGACTTAAAACCTTAATAACAAAACCTTTAAGTTTCGTAGTCCCATTATGAATAAGTTTTTCCATGCACACCATCAACCCAATCTTTACCTTTATATGGATGGATAAACCATCCGAATATTAAAATTGGGGATTCAGATAGTACACAGCTGCGTGCAAATGGCGGTGCAATTGCATCTCCCACTTTTCATCAATGATTTTCCATTTCTCCTTGTAAGCTCTTTTCTCATTTCCTAAATTTTTGGCTATCTCCTTCTTAGCCTTATCCATAGCACCATAAATGAATCTTATTGCGGTCATTCGTTTAGAATCTATATTCCTCAACACACTTACAAAAGGTCTAGTTGTCTTTAATGCATAACACATGCTACCCTAAAAACTTTCGTTGAAGATGATTCTCTTGATTTCCTTTCCCTCGACATTTTTCGCCTAACTAATGTTTATTGCATGGCTGTGGAAGCCTATTAAGATGAGGTTTGAACATATGATGACGGTTTTGTCTTCCACTGCTCATTGGCTTGGGCTTGATGGGTGAGTGCCGGTGAAAATCTTAATGCCATTGCCCTTAAGGCTGGCGTGCATGTTAATTTATGCTTTTACAATAACCTTATTAAGTGTGTATGGTAGAAATATTATGTGAAAGGATGCATGTGTAGTTTATAAAAATATTGAACACAAAACTGTAAATACTCTCAATACATGCCTTGAAGCCTTTTGTATCGTTGGATTGGGTGAGGAAGCATTGGCACTTTGTGATGAACGTCGAAACTTTAGTGCCGATATTCAAACTTATATCACACTGATGAACTGTTTTGCTCATTGCGGCCTTACTTACTATGGAACAGAGTTGTATAAAGCTTTGAAGGGTAATAGTAATTTCGTTCTTCCAATTAAGTTTTACGGAGTTGTAATAGATTTATATTCTAGAGCTGAAATGTATGATGAGGCTTCTAAAGTCATAGATTAAATGGATTTAGAGCCAAACAATGTAATTTGGACAACTATATTGGCTGTAGCAACTCGTAATGAAAGAAATAACGTTGTTAACAAGATTGATAGGATAATAAAAGATAAGATGGATAAGGCTAGAGATATCTTAGACAACTATATTTGCTTCCACCACCATGCGATAAACATTAAGAAAGAATACCATGTAACATCTGTGGACGTTCGTCTAACTATATCTTCGTCAACCATCCACTCATCATCCGACTACAGATCTTCAACTATATCTTCCCTCAGAATGGTAGGAAGGAATTTGAAGTCTCTTAGCAGTGTGGTGGGAAGGATATTGAAGTCTTGTCAAAGCTGAGTAATGGAGATGATTGGGTCAGTTCCAACAGGGTAGATCATGGTGGAATTGGAACCTTTACTGAGGTGGTAAAGAAGGACCAGATGTGCGATGTCTTTAAAGGTTTATATAAGATAGAGAAGGTGTGGGAAATGTCATAAAACAACAAAGATAATGAAGAGGCAGCAAGGCCAATCACAATATGGAGGCAAAGAATGAAGAAATGCGGGAGGTTATGGTCGAAAAAGGTGGGAAGAGGAAGGATAAAGTGTTTTCTATGTCATGGAGCAGAAAGCTTAATGATTGTGGGTGGTTTTCCAAGTGCATGGTGGGCATACTTAAAGAGTTTTCTAGTATCTCTAGTGTGAACCATCGTTTGAGCAATATAGGTTATACTTTTTCTGCTGCATATTTGCGGGATAAATGTGTTATATGGAGCTTCGAATTCGAGAATGATAAAGATGGTTTCATGAACAATCGATTTTTCTAGGGTGATTGCTTTTTGTCCATGGAGAAATGTTCTGAGAATTTCAATCCTAAAGCAAGGTTAGCTTGGATCAAGGTTTCTGGTATTCTGTTACAATGCTGGAACCCTTCTTTCTTTAAGAAGGTGGGTTGGCTGTTTAGTGAGCCTCTTATAATAGATGACGAAACTTTACAAAGAAAGAGACTATACAAAGGGAGGATACTCTTATTGATTCCAGATGAGAACCAGTGTTCGTGCAAGATCAAGGTTGATAAAGATATGGGTTCATTTATGGTCAAGGTGGAGGAGGAAGAAATTCCGGTCGACTATCCTTGGTTGGAACAGGTTTTAGGCTTGTAAAAGGTGGATGCTTAGATGAAAGTGACGTCTTAGGCATGTTGCTCACCGAACGGTTTGAATTTCTTGTAAGACTTGGACAAAGTTGACTCCTTGGATATGAAAGAGGCCTACAATCTTTCTTCTTCTGATTCTAAAATAAAAGAAGATAAGGCTTTAGAGGTTGGGAAAGTAAGGGTTCATGTCTTAAAGAGGGCAGCAGACTAGAAGATTATCAAGAAAAGCAATGATGGTCATACTAGAGTGAGAAAGGAGAGTCAATGATGCCTTTCTAAATTAAATATGGGTTGTAAAGTTGGTAAGTTGTCTTATTCAAACAAAGGTGAGGAGAGTTGGCACCAAGTTAAGAAAAAGATCCCTAAGTTTGCCACAAATGGTACTGCTAAGTTGTTAAAAGAGAAAAGAAAGGAATGTGCAGAAACTGAAATTGTTAATGGTCAGACAAGGTCTAATTCAAAGGTCATCATGAATGGTAAGGGGCTGTTTTCTAATTTCCAAGACTTGAAGGGTGAAGGTTCTTTAAGGATTTATGATGGTGGGCCTGACATATGCTATCAATTTGGTTCAATTTTTTGGAAAGGGATTGGGCTTTGTGAACCTCCTTTTTGTGCGAAGGAAGTTAAGCTTTTGGGCCTGGTTGCAGTAACTGATAAAGTTGGGTATAAAAGCCCATCAAAAGATAAGAGATTGAAAGATGCTATGGGATTGGAAGTTGGACTTAACACCTTTCAAACTGTTAATAGAGGGATGAGACATGTTTCTAAAAGTGATATGGGAAACACTAGTTTTGTTAAATGTTCAATGAAAAAGCAGCCTAATGGTAATTCAAAGATGAGGAATGTAGGGGATTTGTGCCTTGTTGTGAAGGGTCATGGTATGAAGACAAGAAGTTCTAAGTTAAAGATGTCTTGGAAACTTGAGGAGGAGATTTCTAAGGTCATCAATATGGGTTCAGCTCTAGGCTTTGATTTCAATGATAAGGAAGATCGGTTGGCTGATATTTTTTTCAAAAGGGTTTTCGTTGTTGAAAGGTGATAGGTTAAAAATGGTGATGGTGAAGATGTAGTGTCTTTTTTTTTTTTTCCCTAGTTTTTTGTGTTGGTGTTTTCTGGGTTTGTGTTGGCTGCTCGTCTGGGCTTCGATAGTGTTGTTTTTGTTTTGTTTTTGTTTTTAGACCTTTGGGTGTTCTGTTTTGGCTTGCTTGTTTGTAATGGCCTGTTTCAGCCGTTGTGATGAGCTGTTGCCTTTTTTAGGGGGTTTTCTACCGTTTGGGTGAGTTGTTTCTATGTTGGGTGCTTGTTTCGTGTACTTTGGAGGTGGTTTGGCCAGTGGGGTTCTTATAGCTTCCTGTTTTTTTTGGCTTTTGGGCTAGTTGATTTAATTATTGCCGTTCAAAAATAAAAATAAAAATTAACCAATCATATGCTTTAAAAAGGTAAGAAAAAAATTGAGGTAAGAGCATCTCCAATGTAAGAGTAGCTTGTGAAAAAAAAAGATGTTACATAAGATAAATAGACAAGGATGGGTGGGGATTGAAATGGGGATAGGGATAGGGATGGGGGGACCCCTCCCCATCCCCATTTCCCCCACAAATATATTGAAATGGGGAGGAGATACCCCATCCCCATTTCCCCATTTCCTCCAAACATATATAAATATAATTATAATATTTTTTTTAATTTTTGTTTTTATTCTTTGGAAACCCTAATTATATTTACACATTTACTCTTTTTAACTTCAAAACTAAAACCTAAATCTAAAATTTGCTCTCACATATGAAATTGGCTTAGTTTGAAACTTTGAATTATTTGAAACACTTTATTTTGTATTTGTAATGCACTAATGGATTTTATTTTGTATTTGCAATGTAATGTTTGTTTTTTTAGTTTAATTTATAATTTTTAGTCAAATAGGGAAATAGGGAAATGGGGACCGGGGGAAACGGGGAAACAGGCAAAAACGGGGAAAAACAAGGAAAATGGTGAACTGGGGATGAGGATGGATATACCTCCCCCCAAAATTCCTCATCCCCATTGAAGTGGGGATGGGGGAATCTATATTCATCCCCATTCCCCAAATGTGCATCTCTATGTATCTCTTAATGCATCTGTACATATACAATCTCACGCTGATGTGGCAAAAAAATATATATTAGACATTGTTAGAGTATCTTTAATGCAAAAGTGGCTTGCATACCAATAATTGTTGACATGACAACAATGTCAAGAGACTTGCTTTCTATGTGGTTTAAAAATAGATTTGATAGACAATCAACTAAAAATTTGGTCTCCAATGCTTCCATCTAAAACACATTTTTTTTAATGACGTGTCCATTTTTTTTTCCTGTTTTATTTTTTATTTTATTTTATATCCTTACCAAAAATAGATGAAAAATTAATGTCAGTTTTAAATACTTACCGAGTCAATCGAAAAAATAACAGTGCAATAGACCGTCTGAAAGTAGACGGTAATATTGACAATATCTAATAGTTTTTTTGTCACGTCAACTTGAAGTTGAATATGCACAACTGTAGGGCCGGCCCATAAGGCCAGCAAACCCAGTAGCTCGCTGGGGCCCCCAATTGGCCCAATTAACCTCTTCATCTTTTGTAAAATCAGGGGCCCAAAAATCTAATTTATTTATATTTAAAAAGGGCCCAATCCAAGAGATGCAATTTATATATATGTACAAAAGGCCCAACTAATTCTAATTTCTAAACACATCGTTTTTTTTTTTTTTTTTTAAAGGCCCACTAATTCTAATTCTAATTCTAATTTAAAAAAGGCCCAACTAATTAGCAAACATTGTTTTTTTTTTTTAACATTAAAAGAAAATTTTATTCAAAGATTCAAAAGGTCAGTAGAAACACAAATGAACAAGGAAAAGAAAACAACCCAGAAAAAACCCAACCAAAGCACAAGGAAAACAAAAGGAGAAACACAAGACAGTCAGGAAAGGAAAAAATAGCAGACATCGAATTGCTTCGAAGAGGTAGTGTTTTTGGCTCTTTTGTTTATTTTTTGTTGTTGCGGGTACATTTAATTGGAATTTAATTACTTACTTGTGCTGCTCTACTTGTTGAATTTGTGAGAAACTTGTATGAATTGTGCATGTTATGATATAATTAGTTATGGCGTTTGGGTTAATCAATATGTCAACCTATGAACTGTCTGATATCTACAATAGAATCGGGTTACATTGATACATGTAGAGAAAGTTTGTTGCTGGTGATTTAGGTGTGAGGCTCTTTTCCTTCGAATATGATTTTTTTTTTGACATCTGATTACTATGGAATTGGCATGTTTATTGGTGATGCCATTTTTTCCATTAATGAGAGATTATACTTTCCCAGAAATTTGCACTTTCCTCTGAGCCAAAAAAGAATAGAAATTTAAATAATGTTTTGTTTTTATGTGTTTAGATATGATAAATATTTTTTGTTTTAATTTATGTGGATTATGTTGTATTTTGTAAATGAAGAATTATTTATTTAAGGTGAAAAATTACATTGTATTTGGTATATGGGGCTCCGATTTTTATTAATATCATGAAATTGCTTGGGCCCCGAAATGTCTAGAGACGGCTCTGCATAGCTGCATTGGAGAAAGATTTGTTAACGAAATGTCTATTAATCCTATGTGGCATCTATTTTTTTCACAAGCCACCCTTGCATTGGAGATGCTCTTAACATGACCGTCTACTTTCAGACGGCTTGTTGCACAACTATTTTTTCGGTTGACTCAGCAAGTATTTAAAATTAATATTAATTTTTTCATCTATTTTTGGTAAGGAAATAAAAAAAATAAAAAAAATAAAAAGGAAAAAAAACAATGGACACGTTGTTAAAAATAAATGCTTTTTAAAGAGAAATATTGGAGACCAAATTTCGAGATTTTGAGTTGATTATCTATCAAGTCTATCTTTATGCTATGAAGGAAGCTAATCTCTTGACATTGTTGTCATGTCAATGATTTTTGGTATGTAAACCACTTTTATATCGAAGATGCTCTAAAGAGAGGATCCAAGTTATTTTGTTGGATATAGAAAATTATTAATTATTTTAAAGATTAAAACACTAGAAAATTCAAATGACGCAGATTTGATCATGTTCCAATCAAAACAAAGAAATTCATTAATGGATTCCATTCCCGTATAGAGTCCTTCCTAGTCTCTTTAGATGAATTTCATTTCATGAAGCAAAACATGATTTAATTGTAGTCATGTTTGGGGACGCATTATTGTTTCATGAACCCTTTTATTATTATTATTATTATTATTACAACGCATGCCAGATTTAGCATTATTATCTTTTGAGAAAAACTTGGGTACCATCGGTTCCACTCAACGGGTGACATGTGTCACCTATTAAAGTTTTTTTTTTTTTTTTTTTTCTCTGCCTTTTCCTTGGAAACCAAATTTTTACTTCCTTTCTTCTTCCCCAAATCTCACCGTCTGCTTGACGGTTAGACCATTGTCATTTTTGTCTCGTCATATTCCGGTGACCGTAATAATTGTGCACGTGTTTTTCTCTCTCTTCAAAGATAGAGGAGTCAAGAAAAACAATTGCGAAAGCTTCTAAAGAAAAACAACCTTTGAGCAAATGTGGTGTTGGAGACGGAACTTTTCCAGACGGAATATGGTGAGACTAAAACGGTTACGGTCACAGCAAGTAGACGGTGAGATTTGAGGAAGAAGAGGGGAAGAGAAAATTCGATTCAGCTGAAACGGCAGAGAGAAATGAAAAAAAATATATATTTTTTAACTTTAATAAGTGACATGTGTCATCCATTGAATGAAACTGATGCACCACCATCAAAAGCGTGGTGCATCGGTTGCGCCCAAATTTTTCTCTATATCTTTTTCACATGTCTTGACTCTTGAGACACAATCTCATTAACTTGGGTAGGAAAGGTTTGCTGTCTGTGACTGCGGTGGAGCCAACCTCGACCTAGTATTTTTTATGAAAAATAATTATCCAAACAATTTTGGCAGTTTAATGACATTATATTTCCTTATTTATATTTTTTCCAAAAAGAAATAAAAATCCGATAATGTGGAGTCAGGACTCAGGAGTGATCATGAACCAACCAAATTCAGATTTTAGACATAACTTGAATATAGACAATAATGCTAAACATTCCACCTACAATCCCACCATTTCCATCCCACCACATGTGGTATGTGAGGTATCAAATTAGGAGTAGATACACATTAATGATGATTTATCTCACCTACCCTATGTATCCGCTCACTATTTGACATTTCAAATGCCATATGTGTTGGGATAAAAAATGTGGGATTTTAGGTAGGATGTGTAGCATTTTTTTTTTTTTTTTGAAAGAAGAGAGTTCCATTAAACCAAAGAAAGAAAGATCAACAAAATACAACATTAAGGGGGCCGAAAGAAAGCCCAGCGTCTAGCCACAAAAGCTCCTTCGCAGAGGAGAAAGCTAGAGAGGCAAGGTTTTGGGCCAAGGTATTTCCCGAAACAGGAATGACCTGGCATTTACAATTACCAACCTCACAAGACAAAGCCTTAATATCATAAACTAAAAAATTAAAATCCCCAAAAGAAGGCTCAGACCTGTTAACAAACGAAACCACTTCAGGGGAGGATGTGTAGCATTACTGAAACATAGAAAAGGAGTAATTAGAACATCCAAGTTCAACGATGGGTACTGCATGTGAAATTCAGAAAATGACTGCCAACAAATTGACTATTGAACTACTTGATTGTTATTTGAAAATGGTATGTTGAAAATTACAATTTTCTTGAGACAGATTTGATAAGATAAGGTTGGCCCAATGGTTTGTCCCTCCTACTTACACCATGAGCTGAGGTTGTATTCTAGTCTGCATCTCTCCCCAAAATCTTGAATTATTGTAATATTTTCAACAAAAATAAAAAATAAAAAAATTGAGTTGGATTCTTTTTTTTTTTTTTTTTTTTTTTTTTAAACACAAAGATCAGGTTTTTATAATCCTCAAATAAAAACAAAAAAGGGTTTATTTTCTTTGAAAGAAAAAAAAGGTTTTATAATAACTATAAGTTTGTAATTTGAGGTTCAACTACTATAGTTTCAATACGGTTACTGGTTAGTTATTAATCATTGAATTTCGATCTAAAGGTGTAGATCAAAAAATCAAAGATTTTAAATTTTAAATTTAAAAAAAAAAAATAACTCTATTTCTTATAATAGCTAAAGTAATTTTGAAATAAGTTTTGTTAGAAAACATACCTTATTTATGCGATGAAAATACCTAAAGGTGAGATTTTATGCTTTAGCAAGAAGGATAATGTAAGTAGAAAATCTCATGTGCACTATGAGTGGTGCACCCGGTAATTTTTTTTTTTTTTTTTTGAAATAAAGTACACCTGGTCACTTGAGATAAGACATATGGCCGTGTCAGAAATGTCATATGAGATTTTCTTATTACATATCTTATCTTTAGTGGTGGGGTGTACCACTTCGCAGTGCACCATTTGCACCGAAAATAATCTTTAATCGAAAACAGTATTTTCTCTGATCTGAGAAACATCTTGAAAAAAGTGAATGGGTTTTAGACATTCAACGAAGATAATTTAAAAAAAAACATTCCAGGACAAAAGTATATGGTGGTATGGAATGGAGCTATTCTAACTTGTAAGGAACAAAACAAAAATTGATCACGCACAAAACATGGAAAGTAATCGGAAGAATCCAAAACAAAGGAGATTGAATGAAAATAATTGTCTTGGAATTCTAACAAATGAACAATTGGATGAAAACTTGAAAAGGACCTCAATTATTTCCAAGAAATTGCTTGGGTACTGACCCCTTGCCACATGATTTTTTTCTCTTGATTTTTTTCATTTATCTCCTTACATTTTTTATAAATGGACCGCATGATAAAACCCTATTGGTTAGTACCTTGGGTACTGACCAATCAGTACCCAAGTATTGTCCTTATTTCCACGCAATAATTTAAGGATCGTTGAACATCGGTGATCTATTACTTTGGTTTTACATTGGCCGCCCCGTGGGTGGGGAGGTAATATCTAATTTGAAAACTGAAAAGCCAAGACAAATGTTTCATTTTCAGACAATTAATGCTACTTCTTCTACGTTCTAACACCATCCAATCTTTAGCTATCGTGTTTGAAAAAGTCAATTAACAAATATGTATATGTCTATCTCTTTTATTTTAAGCCAGAATTGTAAATAATCCATTAACATTTAATCAAATTTCAAGGCAAACTCTCTAATTTGAAGAATCAATAAAAACCAGAATATATTTATAAAAAATGGATGTATATTTTCCTTTAAATAATTGTATTGGAAATAAGAATATTTATTTCTTTATTATTATTTTTTTCAAATATATATATACAGATTTTCTATTATCAATTCGTCCTGACAATAAATATATCAAGACGAAGGATGTGAACCACTAGATTTACATACTTTGACTCAAAATGTATGCATTTGTCAAAACTTCTTCATAATCTGTGGTTCACATCCTTCGTCCTGATATATTTATTGTCAGGACGAACTGACAATAGAAAGACTGTATATATATATATATATATATATATATTGAAAAGAAATGTTTATGTGTCATCAATAGAAACTAAAAAAAATGCATAATAACATTGGTGATGCTTTTGCGATGTCTTTAATAGGATGTGGAATTTGGGGTTTGATTTAAGATGTGAAAGGAAAGGCCAACTGTTTTGTTCTCGTTTCTCAGAACTTGTGAGAACTGAGAACAAAACAGTTGGCCTTCCCTTTTAGGCAGGTCGCAACCTCTTTCCTAGTTGGGCCAGTTGCAATGATGGGGAGATTGCTCTCTTGTTTATTTGTTTGTTTTCTTTTTGGACAAATTACACAAACATACCTTAGTTATATGTATAATAACATAAAAACCAAAAAAAATATGATAATAACATTGACATCTTTGACCCGTTGTCTAGTGTTTGACCACCGCTAGTCAACCATGGAAAACGGGCAATGTCAATTTTTCCCTTACACTTCTATTTGAATTATGTCAATATTATATTAAATATATTAATGAATTAAAATAACTAAAAACCATAAGAAAAAAAAAATTAATTTTAAAAATAGAATTTTTTTTTTTTTTTTTTTTTTTTTGCATAATCTCCATTAATGGGGATTCAAAATTGAGTGGAAATTTTGTATATTTTTGGGAAATTTCCACAAAACAATCAATAATTCAAATATAATTAAATTATCATGTAGATATATCAATCCAATCGAATATGTTGCATTGTTAGAAATCACTTTTAATGGAGATTTGGGGTTTTCATTTCCATCAATGGGATCTCTGATTTCTCCCAACGGTAAAGACAAAAGAAAAACCCAACTCAAAAATTTTAATCAAAAAATACCCAAAACACAAAACAATAAAGTACAATAGTCTAATGAAAATTCGAACTCTTCTAACAGAGACCTGATGAACCTTTGGTTGATTTCAAAGATCACCCTCAAAGATCTGCGATCTCTAGATCCAATTTTTTTTTTTTTTTTTCGTATCATTGGATTTTTTTAAAGGAGATCTAGAATCTCCATTAATAGAGATTAATCTCCCCATCATTGGAGATATAAGATTTAAGGTGTTTTTTTTTTTTCATAATTTTTATTTATTTATTTTTTTTTTTTGGTATGTTTGTGATGATAGATAAGAAGGTGGGTAGAAATAAAGAAGAAAATGGCGGGTGAAGGTGAAGGAAAAATAGGTTGTTCGGTTATTCTGGTTTGTGTGGAGAAGAAGATGATTTTTTTTTTTTTTTTTTAATTCATAGAAGTTTTGAGGGCTTATGTGGCGAAATTTAATTGGACAATCTATTTTCTATTTTCCTTTTTATTTAATAATGTTGTAAGGGACCAAATTACCCTTCACCAGTTATTGATTAACTGTGGTCAACGGTTCAAGGGGTTACCATTGTTATTATGATATTTACACTGGTTTTAGTCTAATTATCCATAAAATCAGGGTAAGTTAAAATAATTTGCCCTTACTTTTTCAAGAAAATAATAATAATTTTATTATATTATTATTAAATATTCAAAAAGCAAGTATTCTTTTGACATTTCACTAGTCAATGGTAAACGATAAGGGAGGCCTTGTGTAATAGTAATATGGATTTAAATAGGGGCTCTAAGCGTATAATAAATTCATCGTCATCATTTAAATGTAATATTAGTATTATTAAGAGGATTCCATAGTATTTTGTCCAAACGAAAATGTACAAGGATAATATTAAGACAAATTGCAATAACATAACGGCATATTCCACCATAAGACATGAAAACTGATTTTTTGGCTTAATTATATAAATATACTCTTTCGTGAGTTGACTTTCGTCAAAATTAACCGTTAACAAGTTTTCAAGTGAAAAATGACATCACTGCCCCTACAATAATTAATATAGATATTAATAATAATATTAAAATTTTGTTTTGAAAAAAAGAAAGTAAACTAATTAGAAAAAAAAAAAAACCTACACTAGCCATCCACTTTCAGTGGAGGCCGATCCCTTCTTAGGCATGGGAGGAAAACAATCTCTTATCATTCATGGAAGATATCGTCAAATCTCCTTCGCGCTTAAGAGGAGATTTATGCATTATCCTCCACGCATGGAGGAGATCGTGCAAATTTCCTCTTAATCGTGAAAGAGATTTCATTGTTCTCCTCCGCAATCGAGATTCAATCGCTCGTCGGTAAAACAAAATCAAGATTTCCTCCCATGGCTTCGTTTCTTTTTTCTTTTTCAATTAAATACTATTATTTAATTATTTTAATTTAAAATTTTAAAACTATTTTTAATTCTTTTTGGAGATCTTACATTACATGTTTTAATTGGACACTGTAATTATTTATTTATTTATTTCATACATAAAAGACCATTTTACTCTTCAAACATTAAGTCTGCCGTTATAGTCTTAAGAGTTAATTCTAGTCAACACGGTTAAGGGTATCTTTGTATAATTAAGTCAAGAGTTAAGTTTTTGAATTTTATAATGAAATGATAGGTTGGTTATTGCAATTTAGAATGACATTTAATAGTTTATTGTGAATTTGTGATCACGGGGGAATGACATGAGCATGACAATTAATAGTTTATTGTGAATTTGTGATCACGGGGGAATGCCATGCGGGATAGCTGGCAGCTTTTTCATAGAAAAGAACAAAACCATATACTACTCTAGACTCTAGTACTCCAGTCTCCAGTCTTCATGCTCACGCGCCCCATCAAACCAAAATCCGTTGTCTATCTTTTTAGGACTAATTGCACAAACGTACCCTAATTTTAGGCATAATTGCATGTATATGGAACTTTTACCCGTAATTACACAAACATCACCTACTGTTAGTTAACTTCCGTTAACTTTAACTGTTGACCACAATTTTAACCTACAATGACTAAAGTACCCTAGTTACCTATTTTATTATTTAAATTAATAATTAAAAAAACGAAACATAAATGACAAAGAAAACAAAAAAACAAAATCAATCATTTTTTTTTTTCTCTTTCATTTTCTCAACCCCCAAACATAATCCAAAAATAAACTTAACAAACAAAAACCAAAACTCAATCCCACAAAAACTCCATTTTTGAAGATGGAACGATGCTCCATGCCTTCATTGGAGCGAATTTGCTCTTCCATGAAGTGTTCTGTTTTGAACATATTTTTAACTTTCTAGGTTGAAATTCTAATTATTTAAAAAAAAAAATGGATATTGTTAACTGGTTATGGAATTGATGGATTTGGGTTTTTATTTGTGGGTTTTATTTTTGGTTGTTGTTTGAGGATTTTAGTTTTGGTTTTGATTTGTGGGATTGAGTTTTGGTTTTTATTTGTTAAGTTTTTTTTTTATAGATGTGTTTGGGGATTGAGAAAATGAATGAGAAAAAAATGATTAATTTTGTTTTTGTTTTTGTTTTTGTTTTTTCTTTTTGTCTTTTCTGTTTCGTTTTTTTAATTATTAATTTAAATAATAAAATAGATAACTAAGGGCACTTTAGTCATTGTGGGTTAAAATTGTGGTCAATGGTTAGAGTTAACGGAAGTAAACTAACGGCAGGGGATATTTGTGCAATTATGGGTAAACGTTACATATGTATGTAATTATGCCTAAACTTAGGAGATGTTTGTGCAATTAGTCCATCTTTTTAACTTACCTAAAATAAATTTTTCAATTAAAACCAAAAGGTGGTTGCCTTGGTGGTCCAAGGCTTGGGATGAAACCCAAGTTCTTGGTTCTACTCTTAGCAATTACCTTGAGGCCAGCCTTTAGGGCGCTTAGCCTTGCAGGTGGAAGGACTGATATAGGGCTAACGTTAGTGGTTCAAATCATACCCAGACGGGGATGAGTCCTGGTTTACTCGCTTGCATCGTTGTGGGACCAGTGGTGCGGGCCGAGGTTTCTTATCTATCATACTCCGTGAATCCAACTTACAGGCCATAACAGGGTATACAGGCTAGGTGAGTGTCACGTAGTTGAGGGAGGACAGGCGGATATGTGTCTGGACGAAGTTCGGGATCCTTGATACCAAAAAAAAAAAATAAAAAAAATATTCAATTAATTTTTGGGTGGCTTTATTGCCACCACGAAATATCTTCCTACATTCATTTTTCTTCCTACACTCATACTAATAAATTCAAATTATTAATTTTACTCTCGACGCCCTTTAAAATACCAAACTATCCTTTAAGTATTTTTTAAAAATAAATTTAAACATATATTTTTTCTTATTACACCCATTTTTTCTCATTTCACTCATAGTTTTAGAATTTGTAATAACAAGTTTCGGATTTTGTATGATGATCTTACTGTTATTTTGATTCAACATTATTTTAAATATTTAATTCAACATTAAAAAATCATATAACCAAACGATGAAAAAAAAGTGCTTTTAATTTTTAAGAGAATTAGAGAGACCTTGTAAGTTGTTAGTTACAGAATCAAGTTCGATGCATCAAAACCTTCTTGGCTTCTTGGTCTTCCTGCACGAACTCTTCTTGATACATCTACAATTGAAGTTAATCAGTTATATTGGCTGCACCATTTCTCTTTATTTGCTTCCATCTTTGCCAAAAAAAAAAAAAAATCAATCACCTAACAAACCAATTTTTTTTCATTTAATTTTTTTTTTTAACCCCATCCACCAAGTTTTTCGGTTTACAAACCAATTAAATTAATAAAAATTTGTAGTTGAATTAAAGTAAAGTGAGTGAGTGATTTGTGTTTGAGATTCATGTAGAGTTGATTGAGTTCTACTACTTATGATAGATTGGGTGTTCAACTTAGGTCATCTTCAATAGAGAGTTATATGCTCATTTTAAGTCTCAAAACCTTCCCCAATAGAGAGTTAAAGTGAGAGTTCAAATAGGTTGAGAGTTATTTGAGTGAGTTATATTTAGTAAAGGTGAGAGTGGGAGTTATATGGTGGGACCCATGTGTAAGGTGGTGGGGGTACATGTGTTGGATGAATAAAATAGTGATATTTTTGTTTTTTTATGGGACCCATACCATAGTTAAGAAAGATGAATGTGTGGGACCCAGTTGGATTTGTTGACCGTTGGAGATGGACGGATCAAATTTATTGATCGTTAGAGATGAACGATTTACAATTTTTTCGATATTAAAATTTGAAATAAATTAATTTTTTATCACAAAAATACTAGAAAATCAACAAAAATTCAAAATAAATTATAAAAAAATTATAGAAAAATTAAAAAATTCTTCCAACGGCTAGTTTTTTGAAATTGTCTATATATACTTCATTCCCACATAATTTTACATCACATTCATCCATAGTTTGAGTTTCTAATTTTTTCTTTCTTTCTTTCATTGTTTTTGTGACCAATATGAGTGGAAGGGTAACAAATTGGTCCAATGTTGAAGATATTGCTCTATGCTAAGCTTGGCTAATGCACACTGAAACTTCAATCATAGGTGTAAACCAAAGAAATGATGATTTTTGGAACCAAGTTATGAATCAATTCCACCAAAATTGTAGCAATGCAATAATTGCACCATGATCAATAGGAATCATCAAAGCTTAGTGGAGGGTTATAGGATCTGCTTGTTCCAAATATTATGCAGCATTGTTGCAAGTTGATCGAGATAGGCAAAGCGGCCAAAATGCAGATGATAGGGTGAGCTTTTGTTACTAAACTTTTCATTTAATTTTTTTTTTTCTAAATTGTCATTTAATTTTTTTTTAACCCATTTAATTCTTTTATTTTTACTAAACGTTCATTTAATATAGGTGACAAATGCAAATAGTGTATACCAAAGCCGCAACAAGGGAAAAAGTTTTGATATTAATCATGTTTGGCCATTGTTGCAACAAAATATTAAGTGGAATGCATCAGTACCAACGAGTGCAACAGATACTGAAACCAATGCCAATCAAAGTGAGCATAATGAAGACGAGTCAATTCCACTTGATTCAAATAATGACCCATCGGCATTTCAACCACTATCAACCACACGTTCAAGGCCACAAGGAAGAAATGCAGCAAAAAAGGCCACGCAGGGGAGTACCATACAAGAGGCTTTGCTTGGGGAAATTCAAAAACAAAATGAGATTTTGAAGCAACAAATTGAAATGACTTTGGGTTATAGAGCACAACTTGAGGGAAAAGAACGAAAGAAGTCGGAAAAGAAGGCACTTAAAGAAGAAAGGGAAATTATGAGTCATGATCCTTCCACTATGCTTGAGGGAATAGTGAAATATTATTGGGTGCAAAGAATTAATGAAGTTATGGAAAAGAGGAGGGCACATAACAATTCCTCAAACTCAGGGTACTCTTCTTCAATGGAAACTGGGTACTACCTGCAAGCCCCTGACTTCCCGCCTTCGTCAAACTACTAGTTTAAATTATGCATGTAGTTCAAATTATGTTTGTAGTTCAAATTTGTGATTTACATTTATGTTTGTACTTTCGATTATGCATGTAATTTTTCTTTATGTATGTGTTTATGTTAAGTGTATTCTAATCTATGAAATTTAAATTTTATGATGTTTCCTTATTTAAAAATTAAATTTTTCAATATTATCAAATTTGGTAATAATTTAAAAATATTTAAATATATTAAATATTAGTATCATTTTAAATATCTCATTGAGAAATTTACAATGGTATTATTTTTATCAACATTAAAGTTTATAAATTACAATTTATTGATCACTTATTATAAATTAGGCATAATTAAATTTGTTACAAAAATATCACTCTTAGATATCACTCTCAACATCACTGGAGCAAAAGTACATATAAACATCACTCTCAGCACTATTTGAGACCCAAATATAACTATAGCTCTCTCTCTCTCTCTATTGGAGATGGCCTTATGAGTGTAGGAAATAAATTTAATTTTCAATTATAAAGTCATGTATTTTAAGCAATTAAATGTAAGGGTATTTTAGAAATAAAAAAGTTTCATAGAAACATGAGTGTAGGAAGATATTTTATGGGTGACAATAGAGGTACCTTTATTTTTTTTTATTGTTTTTATTGTTTTTATTGTTTGGTCCATTATTATTATTATTTTAAATCAGACATCAATTATCAAGGGTTTGCTGGACCTATCCTAATTGTTTTGTCCTTTATTGAATTGTGTTCTTTTAAGTTTTAACTATTAATTTTTTGATTTTTTTTTTTTAAAATTGTCATCCAATTTTTTTTTTTTTTCCTTAATAAATCAATTAAATGGCTCATTATTCCGTTATATAATCTTTGTGTTAGTTTTTTAACGCAACCGGTTGATGTTAGAGCATCTTCAAGGGATCCCTTAATCAAGCCCCTTAGTTTAATTACAGGAGGAATCATATTTTACAGCTCAAAGGGATCCCTAATCCCTTAATTAGAATCCAGTGGAGCTCACTGCCTCACTCCCTTAGTTAAGTGGGCTCCACATACTGTAGAAAAGAGAAATATAGTTCATTAGTACGTAAAATAAAAATAAATTATAAATGAGTCATTTAAAGGAGTATCATTGGAACACAAACCCCGATCTCCAAAAGTCTCCGGGAGACTTCCTTATTTAAGGGTGGATGTTGTTATAAAGGGCCACTAAGGGGGTATGTGTTCCAAGAATTCTCCTTTAAATGACTCATTTTTAATTTATTATTATTATTATTTTATGTGGAGCCCACTTAATTAACGGAGGCTAAAGCCACCCCTTAATTAAGAGAGTGAGCTCCACTAGATTTTAATTAAGAGAGACATTAAGGAATCTCTTGGAGCTGTAAAAATTGTAGCTCCTCTCTTAATTAAGCTAATGGGCTTTGATTAAGGGATCTCTTGAAGATGTTCTTACAACAACATCCACCCTTAAATATGTGGGTCTCCAAGGGAGCCTTGGAGATGCTCTTATCATTTTAAATTGATTTCTTAATGATTGACTTTAGTGTTCATAGAAATTGATTTTATTACTTTACATTGCTTTTTAAAAATTAAATGAGAAGTGAACTTAAATAAAAGACAAATTTCAAGTGTTGTTTTGATAATATAGTTGTTTCGTAAGAAAAAGGTTTTATTAATTGATTCATTTAATAACAATTTTTTCTTAAAAAAATATATATTATAATAACATCTATTAATAGACTAATAGAAGACCAAGTTCAGGATTTGGGGCCAAATTATAAAAATCTAAAATTATTATGGATAAAATGTAATATATATATATATATATATATAGGGCTACCCTTGAGTGTAACGTTACATGATGCAACAAATTTTTTTTTTACTGTGATCATGTCTTCTTTGGTACAATCACATCAGCTAATATGTGATTGTATGTTCTAACATGCGATCACAATAATTTAATTGTATGATCACGTGCAATTCATATGCGATAACATTATATATATTTATGATCACATGAAATCATATGTGATCACATACTATTTTTTAAAATTGTATGGTGTCATGTTGCACTCAAGAATGAGCCATATATATATATATATATATATATATATATATATATATATATATATATATATATTTATATGAGACTTCTCATATGCAAACCCCTTTACATAAATTTTAGAAGGAATCTGAGGAAATAGCACATTAGCACCAAATGAGTTTGACCTTGTGGGAATATCACAAGTTTATAATTCTATATTTTCTAGCACCGAAGCATGTGATAGGATAAAAATACCCTTGGCTTCACTTTTCTTTCTTCTTTCTCTTTCTCTCAAGAAAAACAACTTTTTCCTTCACTCTTTTATAAGAAAAATGAAGAATCTCTCAAGAAAGTTGTAGATAAATTTTGATCGTTTGTTTTTTTTGCCTGAAGACTGAACTGTCTTGAATTTTTGTAAAAACTGAATAGAGACTGAAATCTGAACCTAAATGACATGTTTTTTTTTTTTTTCTCTCATATCTGAATGTATTGTCAATATGTTTGTTTTTTTTTCTTTTAAATAAAATTGTTTGAAATTAAGTAATTTTACATTTATACCCATCATAATTAAAAGAATTAATTTAACATACACTATTCTTTATAAGATGTTGCATGTTCTTCTGCAAACAAAGTTCAAATTAATAAATAAAAAATCATCAAAAAGAATATAATTTTGCATGTTCTGCAAATAAAATTCAAGTTCAATTTATTGTCAAAAAAAAAAAATCAAGTTATTTTGCATGTTGTTCACATTCCTAGGGTATATAATTGAGAAAACCATTTTTGTATTTTTGATTTCCTAGATCATAAGTACCGGAAACCAAATAAAATATATATAAAAAAGGTTATTGAATAACAAGCAACGATGGGAGGGAAGTGAACGAAGGTTGGAGGCAATATTTCAATGAACAACATCGGGAAAAGAAGTAATTAACCCAATAACCCTTAACAACTTAAATATAAATCATGGTGACAAAAATGTTGATATATTGATAGTGTAAATATACCTTGGAAGGTGGGGGGTGAATAGGTATAGGCCCGAAAATCAACACAAGATATTTTTAATTGGTAAACCTCAAAAGAGGAAACATCCACGGGTTGAATCCACAACCACCTATAAACCGCAATTCACTATGACGAAAAGGAGATACACACTCAAAGGCAATCAACACATGATACACTCCCCAAACTATCAACTCCTAATCTACCATCGGACCTGGTGAGTCACTTTGCCACAACTTTCTAACCGAAAAAAATCGCTTGCCTCTAGAAAGCCACTCCCTAACCTAGACTCTTTACAAGTCTCTAGGAAGATTTCCTTGCTTGGACTTATTGAAGCCACATGCTCCTTGCCAAGACTTCCCTTGCTTGGTTTTACTTGAAGCCACACGCCTCTTGCCAAGACTTCCTTTGCTTGACTAATCCGAGCCCCTTGCTCTTAGTCAAGACTTCCTTACTTTGCTAATCCGAGCCACACGCTTTTAGTTAAGTCTTCTTGCTTGGCTAATCGGACCGCATGTCCTAACTAAGACTTCATTGCTCTATGTTGAAGAATCACTCAACAACAAAAGACTTCCCACCTTTTGCAAGGCAAATGATCTAGGTGATGCAAATGATGCGAACACAATCAAATAGAGAAAGTAGATCACACAAACTCTATGAACATGCAATTTGATAACTAGAATATGCTTTCAACAATTAATCACAAAGTTATCTAGAAATCAAAGCATGTGAATCAATAAGAACTAGATTAGAATAATCAATATCACAGTCGAAAATCCTAGTCCTTAGAAACTAAATCTAGAAATCAACAATCAAGCTCATCACAAAACATTTCTAGAATCAATTTCATGTGAATCAAGTTTAACTTAGAAATATGTTCAATCAAAATCACAAAAAGCTATAACTCGAAAATCAATCTAACAAGTCTAAAATTGGAATCAAAATCATTCTAAACATTTTTCATCAATCACATAGTAAGATCCATCAAGTTGATCATAAGAAAAATGCAAAGAAGATGATTCACATACAAAAGATGAACCACGAATGAAGATCAGATTGCTGTGAATAATCTGGACATCTTTTGACCTTGAAAATGCTTGGGACTTGTCTTCAAGACCATTGATTTTGGTTTTTGAATCACTCAATTCGGAGTTTATTTGAGGGAGTTATGATAAAAACAAAAATGTAAAAGTTATGAGAGATTTTAGCACGAATTTGAAATATATAGGGAGGGAAAACACTTGGAGAGCCTCTCTTCCCGTGGAGGCACGTGGCCACCATGGGGAGGCAGAGATGTGTCCCTCCCATGGTGGCCTTGCGCCTCCACGGGAGAGAGGGTGGTTAGCCCTTCGTCACCTCTCTTCTCCTTCGCTCCATTCGCTCACATCTCAAGTTCTTCAACCGTTCTCCGGCCTCCGAACTCTGAATTTGAATTCTCTTTCAGATTACGAACCATAACTCAATAACACACGAGAAAGACTACAAAACTTTGACCAAAGGTTATGAATTCAACTCGATCCACGACAACGAAGACAATGTATTGTAAGAGAACGTAAAGTAACGTAACTTCCTCATTTGAACTCGAAATCTAATGAGTGAGTAACTGAAATAACCAAAACTCAACAAGGAATCATATGAGTACATATTCAAGTTCAAAATAAAAAAAAAATAAAAAATAAAAAACTTAAAGAAATAAACACAAAATCACACAAGTATGTAATTTCTTAGAGATAATCCTAGTACATGCATTTCTACAATGTTTGTCAATTCAAGATCAATGCATGAGCATACTTCAACACGTGTGAATGTGTTATACCAAATGAGCACAACGATGCAGGGACACACATGTATGCAATATGTGTGTGTGCGTTTACGTCTTGCAAGAGGAAAAAATATCTTGATACCTTAGCATCCAAGTAAGCGATTTTCCTCTTGAAGACGATCTTTGCATGAGAAGTTGCTTTTCTCCTTTGAAGCTCCTTTCAACCAAGAATCACTTAAGCAACTAACCATTACAAATAAATAGAGTTTTGTAATGGAATTAAGCCAATACAAATCTAAAACCTAACATATATGTATCAAAATATGCAAGAAAAACAATGGGATAAGAAAATAATATATCATAACATCATGACCATAATATTATAATATAATAATGATAATAACCACCATAATATGATAGACAAGTTTATTGAGCACTACACAAATAGTTATATAAAAAATGATAAAGATTTCTTACCAGGATTTGGTAAGAGAGAAATTCAATTGTTCAATATCAGGAAGGTTTATTATGATTTTTTTTCCCTTCTAAAAGCCGTTTAAAATAAGAAATACGTTAAAAGAAAGAATTCTACACCATATCAAATTATAATAAATTTGGAAATATATATTGTTTGGGAAGATAGACTTGGAAGAGAATATTTTAATTGTAATCTAGTGATTTGGAATTAAATTAAAAGTCATGATACTTTTTCTTTTAAGTTGTTTTTTGATATTTTTTAAGTTGTTTAACCACTCACAAAAACAAACAAAACAACTTAATGAATTTAATTCAAACTCATTAAGTTTTAAGTAGAAAAAACAAACGACTCTTTATTTTAGTATTTCCAAGACTTATTTTGGTCTTTCCGAGACTTACCAAGTGTAATGCAAAAAATAAAAAATAAAACAATAAATCAAAAATAAAAAAAATGTTATCCACAAATTATTTATTTATTTATTTATTTTTAGATCTCCTTCGTCGACCTCCAATGGAGGTCTTTTTGACCTCTATTGGAGGTCTGTTTGACTTCCAATGGTGGTCATTTCGACCTCCATTAGAGGTCTGAAGGTCGTTCCGACTTCCAATATTGGAGGTCTCTGTTTTATCTCCATTAATGGAGGCCAATGGAGGTTTTTTTTTTTAAATTTTTTTTAAAATTTTTTTTTTTTTAAAGATACATAAAATAATAAAAGTAAAAATAGGGGTATTTTTATCCATCACCATACTTTGGTGCCATTTAAACTCAAATTATTAACTTGGTAATAGTCTCTAAAGTGCCTCTTCAAAGAGTGCTATAAATGTAAAGAACCTTAAATTTTATGTCAAAACCATTCATAACTTGATGAAATTTAATGAATTTTAATGAGATTTTTTGCACGGATGGTAAGAATTATGAAATATACTTATAAGAAAATTTTCAAAATTTGTTTAATTCGGGAACTATTTTTTATAAATTTAAAATTTTGATAAGATTCGAGACGTTGATTTAAGAGTTATTTACCCAAATCTCAAACTCGTCCATCTACCAGCTGAGCTACGTCAATAAAACAATTAAAAGTGATTTAAAATTTTGATAGAATTCGAGACTTTGATTTGATAGTTATTTACCTAAACTCTAAACTCGTCTATCTACCGACTGAGATACGGTAATGAAACAATTAAAAGTGATATAATTATGTCTATAGCATATGAAACATGTCTTTTGCAAATATTCTTCCACCATCTACCTCTTTAACTTCTTTTATCAAAAACAAAAGAAAAGGAAAAAAAAAAAAAAAAAAACATAAAAACAGTCGTGTCGTCTATTTCAATATTATTATTTTAATTTTTCTTTAAAAAACAAAAAACAAATGATGGCCATGTCCCCACTGACCATTCACCACTGCCCAGTCCCTAGTGTCGTCTATATATGAAGAAGGTGCCTCTCTCTCTCTCTCTCTCAAGTCTCAACAGAAGAAGAAGAAGAGGAAGAAGAAGAAAAGAATTAATTAATTAATTAATCGGCTATGGAGAATTCAAGAAAGTGGCGGCTCATCTTCATTCTAGTAAGCTATTTAATGGCAAAGTCCATGTCCATGGCTAGTAAAACCCAAATCGGAGAAGCTGAGGCCGATAGAGTCACTGACTTACCTGGACAACCTCAAGTGGCCTTCAAACACTACGCAGGCTATGTCCATCTCCAACAAAAGGCTTTGTTCTACTGGTTCTTTGAAGCCCAGGACAACATCTCTCACAAGCCTCTCGTCCTCTGGCTCAATGGAGGTACGTTTTCTCTCTTTTTCTTTGATTCCATTTCATTTTCCCATCTAATTTCAACCACATTTCTTACCAAATTTTGACTTTTTTTTTCTTTAATTTATGTGGATTTATGTCAATTTACGATTCTTTTGTTTTTTTGTTTTTTTTATAAAAAAAACTGCTAACATATGACGGTGTAAATCAGTTAGACGTTATCTCTCCTCTCTTTCTGTAGAAAAGAATGTTCTTCCTTAACGGCGTCTTCACTGTTCATCTCAACTTCTCATCAAATTGTGTCTATAATTAATTAATTATATGTTAACAAAATTAGTGATATATTATCATATATATTTCCTTCCTTTCACTGTTGAAGAGAAGTTTATCCGCTTAATTTTTTTAAATGTAATTTTTCAGTTATAAAAGACTTTTGGCCAAGCAGTAACAATTCCATATCATGTAAAAGAATTCCATTTAAGGTTGGTGGAAGAAGGATTGATCCTTAATTGCATTTCTTATTTTATTTCCAGAGATGTAATCTAGAAGACTATCACTTTAAAGGGTTTGATTCTTCATCCAAAAACAACCGACTTTTACTCATTTTACAATTCAAATTTTAAATTCTATAATAAATATTTTTAATATTTACAAATAAAAAGACTCACGTATATTTATATATTTGGATTTGAATCCCCTCTTCACCTCACATCACCTTGTCTTGTCCTCATATAAATCAATAATGTGCATTAATTCTATCTTTTTGTAAGTAAAGATATAAAAATGAATTGAAATAGTCCATACTATTAATTTACTATATTAGACACGTGTCAATATATTATAAAGTTGAGGACAATGTGGGAAGGATAAATGTAAAAAGAGGATCCAGATCCTATATTATATATATAGTATTTAAATTTCTTTATCTTATAGTGAATACTTTTAGAAAAAAGAGTTTTATTTGTTATCTTATAATCTGAGTTCTTGAATGGAGCATCATACTACTACAGTACAAGATCTATATAATATAAATATATCCTTGATCCACTTCCCCAAAAAAATCTTTAAAAATCATTTTTAAAAAATTATAAAATTCTTCCTAAATTTTAGATATTTTTCACTTCAGTCCCCCCAAATTTATGTGTTTTTATATAATAACCCCCGATCTTGAATTTCTATGTGAATGGGGACTCTTAGAAGAATGGTAGTGTACTAACGTCCAATGTGTCATTTTGGTAATGTACGGATGCTCATATTCGAGTTGCCGTGAACCCGTGATATATATTTGGAGAGCATGTATTTGTGGGGGCTTGGCTACTATACCCATTACCACAATTTAGGAACCACTTAAGATTAAATTTGAAAACCACTTAGATTTTTGGGGACTCAACTACTCTCCCATTAAAATCAACTAAAAAGTGGTTCCAAATTTCTGAATCTACCTTACCCATGTGGGTATAGTAACCGGACCCATTGTGGGACATAAGGTATTGAGCAGATCGGCATGAAATGGAATATTAGCCGTTAGATGTTTGTCTTTATTTGATGCCGTCTTTTTTTACTTTTGTTTTTCATTTTCTTCATTGACTGTAATAATGCACCAAACATTCAAACATATGACTGACACTAACACCTCAGTACCTCACTGCCCATTATAAATACAACCCGGCTCCACAAAACTCCTTTACTTCTTACACATTCGCCGATCTTCATCTCAATTAATTTTTTGTACGGTATATATTATCTAGATCAGGTATTTTTTTCTAAAGCTTTTTACTATTGGTAGGATTCGAACTGTTGACTTGGGAATCATTTATCTAAGTCCTAAGTTCATCAATCTACTGGCTAAGCTACGTTCATGAGGGCAAATTAATTGTTTTTTCACGATGATTACCTAAATCTCAAAATTAATTTAATATTACCTCTTAAATCATATTGAACAATAATGTCATTTGTAGATTGTAGGTTATTTGAGATGAATTTTTTTTAAAAATAAATAAATAAATAAATTTAGCTACTTGATATTTAAGATATCAATTTGTTTTTCCTTTTCAAGTATGAATATATAATTATTTGTTTTTTTTATGGAACATGTACCGTATAGTTGCCGAGTCAGTTTTTGGTCATTGAATTTCAATTAATAATTATATACTATTATGAGAGAAAAAAATTAAAAGAAAAGTGATTATATTTCAGGACCCGGCTGCTCATCCATAGCGTACGGAGCTGCCCAAGAACTTGGACCGTTTCTGGTTCGGAGCAATGGAACTGAACTCCATCTTAACAAACATTCTTGGAACAAAGGTACCTGATCAGTGATTCATTACTGCTACTTTAATTGTTCTTCATTTAGTGTTGCTTAATCATTCATTAATATTCATATTCTAATTGATATTTTTATATAATTAGTTGCAAATATGCTATTCTTGGAGGCACCTGTGGGTGTGGGATTTTCTTACACCAACAATTCAAAAGATTTACATGAGCTAGGAGATCAAGTTACAGCCAGTGATTCTTATGCATTTTTACTTGGATGGTTCAAAAGATTCCCAGACTTTAAATCCCATGATTTTTACATTGCTGGGGAGAGCTACGCCGGTACGTATAATTTATATTCTTTGTCGATCACTTCCATATATTTTTTCGATCTATCTTATATAATTAAGTACTGTCTACTTAATTAGGTCACTACGTTCCTCAACTTGCTGATCTCATTTATGAAAGAAACAAAGGAGCTACCAAAGACTCTATTATAAATCTCAAGGGATTCATGGTAATTAGTTAAGCTGCATTTTTTCAGACTAATTAATTCTAATATTATTATCAGAAACATTCTAAAAATTATATACTTGGTGGGATATTTTTCAGATTGGAAATGCTGTGATAAACGATGCATCGGACACCAGTGGAATGATAGATTTCGCGTGGAGTCACGCAATAATATCAGACAAACTGTACCAAGGCATAAGGAAGCATTGTGATTTTAGGCAAAGCACCATGACAAACGATTGCAATGATCATGTGAAAGGATTCAGCCAAGCTTATGCGCATATTGACGTATACAGCATCTATAGTCCCCTCTGCCTCAATTTTCTTGGTTCGAAAACTTCTCCGAAACTCAATGTTTCTCCTCGTCTCGTCTCCCAACATGTAAGTAGAATGTCATTGATCAAGTAATTAAATGACACAGAGCAAGAAATGTACAATTCATAGGATATATATATATATATATATAACATAAATGTCAATCTTGTTTATGGAATTCAGGACTTCTGGCTTAGACTACCATCAGGCTATGATCCATGTACAGAAGACTATGTGGAACATTATTTCAACAGAGAAGATGTCCAGAAGGCCCTACATGCCAATGTCACCAAACTCTCCTACCCTTACACACCATGCAGGTCTCTCTCTCTCTCTCTCTCTCTCTCTCTCTCTCTCTATGTACAACTTGGAAGCATGCATTTACTAGGAGCATGTGTGAAATCATTGAAATAGAGCTTTCATTCTGTTTTCACTGCCATGTATAATAAATGGAAACATATATATATATATATATATATATATATTTATATATACACATGATGATGTTGGAATTAACAGTGAATTAAGAGTGCTTATAACATTTACATGATTGATGTTGGAATATTTATAACATGATCAGCACCGTAATTAAGAAGTGGAATGACTCTGCCGACACTGTCTTGCCCATCATTCGAAAACTTTTAGACGCCGGCTTGCGCATTTGGGTCTACAGGTACTGCTGCCTTCATTTTTCTCTATATATATGAACTTATTACACCTTCTATAGCTTCAAAATATTGATTGTTTTTGTGGAAAGAACGAATATTATTGATGGTAATTGATGGTAATGCAGTGGAGACACAGATGGGAGGGTGCCAGTGACATCTACAAGGTACAGCATAAACAAATTAGGGTTGAAAATAGAAGAAGAATGGAGAGCATGGTTTCACAAGCTTCAAGTGTCTGGGTGGGTGGAGACTTATGAGAAGGGCCTCATCTTGGCCACCGTCCGCGGTGCCGGTCACCAAGTCCCTGTGTTCGCACCCCATCAGTCCCTTGCTCTCTTCACCCATTTTCTCTCTAACACCACCTTGTCAAATTCTCCTTTCTAGCTACTTCTTTTAATTCTTGGAACCTTATTGCTTCAATAAACCATTTTCTTTCTTCGTTTTATATATCATATCATTAGAATATATATATATATATATACACCTATAATTTAACGGAATTGTGCATGTTATTTTATATTTTCTACATCAATTAAAACCTATGAAAGGAATTCAGAAGATGTATACATTTTCAAGATAATTTAATTAATTCTCTGATTGAATTTTATTTTATCGATGAAAACTAACTTTAGAATTTGATCTGTTATGCTTGCACTTGAATCGAAAATTTTGTTTTTAAGCAAAATCTAAGTGGTCAAAGAAATCAGCTTAGAGAAATTTCATTGTTAGGGAAATGAATAAAAAAAATAAAATCATAATGCATCTCCATTTCATAAGAAAATCTTCGATACACCTAGTGCACTCGACAACTGAAGATGAGACATATGGCAGAAAAGTCTATGTGACAGCCACATGTTTTATCCTCAGTGGTGGAATGTATCTCCAATTTATTATTATTATTATTATTATTATTATTAAATAATAATAATAATAATAAATTGGAGATACATTTTTTTATCTCCAAATTTGGAAATTGATTTTACAGTCTCCATCACTATTATAATTTTGTTATTCCAACTTAACCCTTGTATTCATTCTTCACACAAAATAAATTCTTCTTATGTCCTTTTTAAATTTTTAACCAAACTCAATTAATTTAGGGGAATATTATCTACCTTTTCCATTTACATTTCCCACTCATTGTTTACAAATCACAATTACTATTTACAATTCTAAAGTAATAAAGTATTTAGGGTTTATATATTAAACCAAATATAAATGGTTAGGGTTTCTCTAGTAAAATTCAAAATTATGACTAAGCTATTAAAAGAAAAGAGAATAGGGATAAATAGCACCAAATTCAACTTGCCTTTTAAAACTAACACTACATTAATAACTTGAGAGCTTCTTTTAACGATTTAGTTTTTTCTATTTACTTTTCTTTTCTAAAGACACTCTATTCTAAAAATTTAAATTTAAAAAAAAAAAAAAAATCTAAACACTTCCTTTTCTATTTACACTTCTTTTCTAAAGACACTTTATTTTCAAAAATAAAATTTCTAACGACACTCACTTTTATTTTAATATTACCCATTATTATTTTTAATTTTAACATATAGCAAAACCGAAAAATAAATAAATTAAGCTAGTAATTTTGCTCACTTTGAAATGAATAAGATAACTTATGAATGCATCACTATTCTTCTATTGCTATTGAAGATAGAAATCTCAATTGAGTAACTTAAGGATCCAGCACTATTCTCCTTTTTTTGGCTAAATAAAGGATCCCATCAGACAAAACTAAAATTTTAATATGTCACTCTACATCCTATTGTTGTATGGTTAAGACTTCATATCATTCTTTTTATGGGTTCAAATTTTTTTTAGCACTCTTTACTCCCTTACTTTTAAGACTAGCATCAAATTATTAACGTCAGTTTTAATAGCACATAAAGTGTTGTTACCACACTCACAAAAATAAGTCTCGTTTTTGTTTTCGAGACTTATTTTGGTGTTTTCAAGACTTATTTTGTAATTTTCAAGACTTATTTTATAGTTTTTGAGATTTATTGGGCATTTTTACAATTTTAGAGACTTATTGGGTAAAAATGAAATTTTCCAATTTTTTTTTGTTCATCTACTTTATCGACCTCCAATGGAAGTCGAACGAACAGACCTCCAAATTGGTGGTCGAAATCGCCTCAATTGGAGGTTGAACAGACCTCTTTGACCTCCATTGGAGATCTATTCCATCACCATTGATGGAGGACCTCCATTTGTTCCCCAACAATGGAGGTTTTTGAAAGAAAGAAAAAAAAAAAAAAAAAACCTAAAAATGGCAACAAAAAAAAAAAGTAATAAAAGAAGAAGGTTAGGGTCTTTTATCAATTGGTGCTATTTAAATTCAAATTATTAATTTAGTGCTAATCTTAAAAGTCACTATGGATTCAGTGCTATTTAAGCCTATTTCCACTTCTTTTTATTTCATTGTGCTTAATTTTTCTCATCTCAATATTACAAATATGTCTTGAGCTTTTAGACAATGAGTTTTCAAAAAGAGATTATAAGTTTATTTCAATTCAATCTTTTATTTTGGTTTTGCAATACTCAATTTTGTGTGAACGTTCGATCTCAATTAGAGAATGACTTCATAAAATCCCACCAAGCTGAGGTAATACATTTACTCTTTTACCATAAAATCTATGATTGTTCTGACTTTTGCTTTCTTCTTCATTATCTTGGAAATTTATTGTCTTCTGCTTTGCATATATTTTCCAGGTCATTGAAGGGGGTGAAGTAGAGATTATTAGACTATTGCCTTGGTACCTGACAACCTTGCTTGGCATTCAAATTCGTTGGATTTTCCTATGTAGATTGAAACTACCATACCTCAGTGAAGAACTTTAAAATATTGGGAAAAAGAAGAAGAAGATATTTTAGGGTTTGTAAAATGGTGAAGAGGAAAAAAAAAACGTTGTTTTCTAAAAAAAACTAGTTTGGAGTGTTTTTAGAAATTTTTTTCTATTGTTTGGTAATTTTAATTTAGGTTAATATTGTCATTAATAAAAAAAATTAAAATGAAGTGTAAATAGATAGAGTGACGATATTTGTACCCCTTAAAAACCGTATATACACCCCCAAATTAGTATGCTTTTAAAAATCCAATAATATCCTTGAGTAAAATTACTAAGAAGACTAATTGTTTGTTAGTACACCCACCAATAATTATTAATACAATAATTATTGTATTTAATCTTTTGTAATATTTTTTTCCTATTACTGGGTTGATATTAATATATATCATAAAAACTCTTTCCATTTTAATAAACCCTAGATTCACTTTTAAGAAAATACAAATTGATTGTTAAATATGGAAAATGAATCAAAATCATGAGACAAATTTGATTGTGAAAAAGTAAAGTTATAAATTAATTTTTATTAAAAGAACAAAATCATTATGTATATAAATAAGCTTTTAAATTAACTATACTATCTATATTTTTTTTATTACTTTCAAATGCACTTTAGACTTTTTTATTTATTTATCAATATTATATGTTCTTTCTTATCAAAAAAAAAATAAAAAATCACTCAGATCTCAACAGAATACACAAGAGAGAAAGAGGGAGCCTTTTTTCTGGAAACCCTAACAATTTCAACGAAATGAATGAATTGATGCATTAACTACAAGAAAAATGACTTTTAGCAACATTCAAAAGGCAAAGTGCATGCTATGCGTGTTGCTAAAAGTGGTCTATCGCAACACGCAGACTATGAACGTTGTTAAAGGTCATTTATCACAACGCACAAAAAATATGTGTTGAGGAAACCACCTACAGCAACACACAAATGAATGTTGCAAATAATTGAACATATATGGCAGTGCACAACAGTTGCACGTTGTCGTAGTTAAATCATTAGACTATGCACATTTTGTGCACGTTGCTATAAACATGCTTTTAGTAACATACAATTGTGCTCGTTGTTGAAAAACTAATATTTAGCAACACACACATCATGGATGTTGTCATAGGTCTTGCGTATTGTGAAAAAAGTCTAATATTCCGCAACACACATATCATGCACATTGTCGTAGGTGTCTTTAGCAACAAAAAAAATGTGTACATTGTTGAAAAACTAATATTTAGCAACACACACATTATGTATGTTGTCAAAGGATTTGCGCGTTGCGAAAAAATCCAGTTCTGCAACAGACATATCATGCGTGTTGCCGTATATATATTTTTAGCAACATACAGATGTGCACGTTGTTGAAAAACTAATATTTAGCAACACACACATCTTGAAAGTTGTCATAGGCCTTGTGCATTACGAAAAAGTCTAATATTCCATAACACACATATCATGCATGTTGTCGTAGGTGTTTTTTTAGCAACATATATACAAATGTGCACCTTGTTGAAAAACTAATATTTAGCGACACACACATAATGGATGTTGTCATAGGTTTTGCGCATTGCGAAAAAGCCTAATATTCCGCAACACACTTATCATGCATGTTGCCGTATGTGTCTTTTTAGCAACCGTTGGCTTGCGTGTTGCTAAAAAGCTAATATTTTGAAACTCATATATTATGCACGTTGTTGTAAGATCCTCTTTATCAACTATTGGCTTGCGCGTTGCAAAAAGTTAATATTCAGTAAAACACATATTATGCTCATTGTTGTAATAGTCTCATTACCAATTGTTTACTTGTGTATTGCGAAAAAAGCTAATATTCCGCAACACATATATAATACACACGTTGACATACGAGAAATTGTTCACTTGTGTGATGCAAAAACGTTAATATTTTACAACATACACATCATGGACATTGTTATCGCAAATATTAAAATACACAACCATCATTAGCAAAGTGATGTACTTTCTCTTCTCTTCTCTGAAAAGAATTTGAATCTTAATTTTGCCCATTTAATTGTAAAATGTGGAGGATGTCTTCATATAGTGGGAGTTGCATTATGAGTCATTAGGTTTCGATAGACCATTAACCCGATTGTTTTTATTTTCTTATTTTTTTTTTATTTTATTTCAAATAAATGATTTAGCTATTATACATAACATGTATAGTTACATGGGTAGTTTTGATAGAAAGTTATTTTATTTTTAAATCTTTGATTTTTGTAGATTATTGGAGAAATCCAATGATCATATGAGGTTGACCTAGTGGTTTGCCCTCACACCTACATCATGAGGTTGTGGGTTCGAGTCTATCATTCTCCCCCAAATCCCAACACTACAAGAAAATTGACATATAGTGACAAAAAAAATTTGTCACAATAAGTGAAGAAAATTGTCACAAATTCAATATTGTGACAAAAAACATGTCACTAACAATTCGTCACTTTTGTCCCCGTCACTAAAAGTATTTGTGACAGTTTTTTGGTACTTGTCACAAATCATAACTTTTAGTGACACATTATCACTTGACCTTAATTAGTGACAAAATAAAAATTGTGTCACTATATTAGTATTTAGTGACAATTAACCGTTTGAAGATTTTGTTACTATACATATTCTTAGTGACAATTTATTGTTTAAAAAGTTTCACTATTCATAAATCTAGTGACAAATAATCATCTTAAAATTATGTCACTACAGACAAACTTAGTGACAATTAAGTTAACCATATAATAATTGTCACTACAACGCAGACTTAGTGACAATTAACAATATCAATATTAAGTCACTATATAGATACATAGTAACAATTTAATCAATTGTCAAAATTTAATATAAATTTAAATTATATAAAAAATATAAAAATATAATCAAATAAAACATGTCATTCATTGAATGACATTGAGTTCCATAAATAATCATTCCATTAAAAAATATCCAAAAATTAACATAATATCGAATTGATATAAAAGTAATTCAACATCTTTCAAAGTCTACTACTAAATAACACATATAAGCCGGCTAGTCTAAGTTAACATAAGTGTTAGGTCACACACATAACTTCCAACTGCATAACCAAAAACTTGAAACTTCCGATGTCTTGATTGTGAAATATTAGAAGCCAATGATCCAGTGTCAGTTGTCAGGTAGCTAAATAATCTTTAGGTTTTGTAAGAGAAACCTATATACATAAAGACATGAAGAAAAAAAAAATAGTGAGAACAAATTAAAGTCACCAAAATAAAACCAATGAAAAATGCAACAATACTGACAAAACTTAGTACAAGTATAAAATAAATTCTATAAGTATGATATCCAAGTTTAAAACTTATTGGAACTGTTAATCTATTCATCTTCATATAAAGTCCTCTATAATGTCAATCTATTCATCCAGCCAAATATCAAATATCTTATTGAGTGTTTGAACTCTTTTATCAAACAATTGGTATGCATATAAAAATTGGTTGTTCTATAAAAATCATTTTATCAAACAGTTAGTA
The DNA here is from genome assembly GCA_030490815.1 of Acer saccharum. Lineage (NCBI taxonomy): Eukaryota > Viridiplantae > Streptophyta > Magnoliopsida > Sapindales > Sapindaceae > Acer > Acer saccharum. Next base: position 16,671,033 of record CM059873.1, read on the forward strand.
TGCATATAAACTAAATTGACATATATTGTGAAAATTTAAGAACAAAAAACTATAAATCATGAAATAATAATAATGATTCCTTAAAAAATTTGAAAACAAATTAAAGTTAAAAAATATCCCTAAACGTATATATAATCCTACATACAAAGAAAAAAAAAAAACATACCTTATTCGAAGACACTTTTAATTTATGAAACTCGAATTTGAGATTCTAACCTTGATAAAACAAGTACAAAAAAAAAACCCTATAAAAATGAAATCAAGAAAAAGAGAAGTTTAAGAGTTTTCTTTCAATGCTGCGTCAAACAATTGATTGTTCCATAAGAATCATTTTATCAAACAAGTAGTAAGCACATAAACTATTATTGACATATATTGTGGAAATCTAAGAATAAACAACTATAAATCATGAAATAATAATAACGGGTTCCTTAAAAAAAATTGAAAACAAATTAAAGTTAAAAAAAACATCTCTAAATAGCTATATACAATTCTACATTAAAAAAATATATATAAAATAAAAATCACACCTTATTAAACGACACTTTCAATATATGAAACTCGAATTTGAGATTCCGACCCTGAAAAACAAGTATAAGAAAACAAACCCTAAAAAAAATCAAGATAAGCTTACATTTTTATTCGGGCAAAAGTTTCTCTATAATTTTGGTACTTCTTCTCATGAAACACTGTTTCAAACCTAAAAAGTGTTTTTAAGGTAAAGAAAAAAAAAAAGGGAAAAAAAAAAAAAAAAACACAGCAACACAGCATGATTGTGGCAGTTTTTTTTTTTTTTTTTTGAAAGGAAATATTAATTGATTTTTTTTAATGTAAATATTAATTGATTCTAATGCCGGTTTAAAACCTAATTATTTATAAAATAAAATCTTTCCTTTTAAAAATGTAATTTTGTGACTAATTATATTATTTGTCACAAAATATCAAGCTTTGTAACTAATTGTGACAATTATTTTTAAAAAGTTTCAATTGAACAAAACTAATGACAAATAGTAAAATTTGTCACAAAATAATGCCAACAGTGATACAATCAAAATTAGTCACAAAGAAATGTGTCACTATAGGTCATTTTTTTTATAGTGCAAATTATTGTAATAATTCAAAAAAAAAAAAAAAAAATTAATTTGTAACTATAGAGAACCTGTATAGTAACCAAGCCCTTTGATTAAATGTTGGGTTAAAATTTATAATATTTAATTGTTTATCATAAAAATAATTACAATGATTATTATAATGAGTCCAAATTATCAATTAATAAAATTAATAATTTTTTTCAATAAAATGTTGAATTAATTTTTTCTGTAACATATGATATATATATAAAAAAAAATGTGTAATATATAACAAAGTTAAACTCACAGCGGAATAGTAAAGAATCTCATGATGGAGGTGTTTGTCACAAGTTCGAACTCTCATTTGGACAAAAAATGAGATATAAGGTGGTCAAGGGGGGCTCGATAATGATTAGGTAGTTGGAGGGTAGGGGGGCCCGGTCCAAAGAGACCAATTTTTTTTAATTATTTTTTTTCTTAACCTAAGACAACGTACAATGCATGTTACAAAAATTATTTAAAACAACGTACAATGCGTGTTGTAAAAATTGTCTAAGGCAACGCACGGTAAAATTGTCAAAGACAACGCATAGTAAGGTAACATACATCAACCGTGTGATGCGTTAAATATCAATGACAACACGTATAGTACGTTGTTATTATTCTACGACTGTACACATTGCGCGTTGCCAAAAGCTTTGAGACTTTTGGCAACACACATATCAACAATATACACCCATGCCTTGCGAAAACCTTTCGCAACGTATTTTGCACGTTGCAAAAGACCAAATTTCTTATAGTATATTATATTCTCTCTCCATCATTTCTTATATACATCCTTATCTTCACATGTAGGTGTAATCTGCTGAAGCTAATAACAAGCAGCCACGTGACATTGCAATCCATAATTTATGCTTCATATTTGATCTCTTGACAGCATCCAAAACGCCACCGTTTAGATTAGATAATTTGGTTGACTTTATCTTCTGATTTGGTTCACAATTGGTCTTCATTATGGGCTTCAATTTGGGCTAGAGTTTGGCTTTGTAAGTGGGCTTTATACTAGGCCACCTTATGAGCTAAGATGGACTAAAATAATATCCACATAATTAAAGTTAAAATCCCACCGATTCCTTTTCTAAGGCATTATTATGATATTTGAAGTTTTGTTTCTCCAAAGATGCCAAAAAAGAAAATGAAAAAAAAAAGGAGAATGTCCTGCTGACCAAACCCAACTCTTATTTGTCCTCACCACTTCCTTCCTGTTGCATGAAAGAAAATGTGTCAAGATATAAGTCTAAAAGTATATAATGTTAATTAATGTTTAATATAATTAACCTTTTTTTAGTATTAAATATAGTTAACTATATCCGCTTGATTTCATATAATAATTCGATAGAAATCTCCTATAAAATTCATTACAAACTTATTTGAAAATGAATTTTAAAACCTTTAATATGAATATCTATCCATATAAGATTGAAAAGTCCGGGGTTAATAATATTGTTTATACAACATTAGCAAAAACTCAAATCTCTTAACACTATGTTTGAATTGGTGGAATAGGACAGAAAGAAAATGAAAAGATAGTGGTTTTAATGATTGTTGTTTGGATGGTTATAAATATATATATAAAAAAAAAAAAAATGTATATATATAAAAAGGAGGAGAGGAAACCAATCTTATTTGGAGCGGAGGAATAAATGAATTCATTTTATTCTATTTACGAAAATATCATTCTTTCAACAATATGAATACCCAATATTAATAGGGTCAGTTTTGAGATATTGAAAAAAATCATTAATTCTAGATTCCTTTCCCTCATTTTCTTCCCAAATTTGGCTTGAAACCAAATTGGGTGAAACAATAAGAAATTATTCTCTCATTTTCCTTCCATTTCCTTCATTTTCCTTTCCTTTCTCCGTCATTTAACAATCCAAACAAGATATTAGAAATCCATCCGAATCATTTCCTTTCCTTCTTCTCCTATTCCATCAAACCAAACATAGTGTAAATGTTTTAGTATGAATAAATATAGATTGATAAATTCTTAAATCAATCGTCTAGAATATTTTCGATAAGGAGTTTAAAATAAAACAAAAAATTTCGAATCTCAATGAAAGTTTTTGACAAATTTTATGCCAAGTTTTTAAAATTTTTAAAAATTCTAAACAAAAATTAAAATAATCCAAATTTAATAATTTAAACTAAATCATTGGAAGCTTAGTGTATTGATTAATTAACTAGTAAAAACTAATAACAAAAATTAGAGTGGAGGTATAGGATTTACCGGCACCACATCTTGCAAGAAACATTCTCAAATGAGGATCCACAGGTAACCCCATAGCTTCATACATAGGATCATAAAGGTTATTTCTGGGAAACCTGCAATTTGTTTTTAATAATAAAAATACCATCATTTTATTGTATCGGATAATAAATATTTAAAATATTTTATTCTAAGAAAAATAAAATAGTTAAATTGGTTCAAACTATACATTGGATCTTGAGGAGGAGTCCGAATGAGAGATTTTTGTCCATGAGGTATCCAATTAACTTCATCAATATTTGATGCTGGTGGAATATTATATAGCCAATTCGTTGTCATCTAAATTTAAAATAATAATTAAATAAATTAAACTGTTATAGATGTTAGTTAAACAATTATGCATAAAAATAATATCATCCTAAAAGGGAGAATTATAGATGTTAGTTTCTTAAATATGGCTACTGATAATTATAAAGTGAAAAAAAAAAAAAAAAAAGTGCATTTCAAAGGTAAATTAAAGGAAAAAGGGGATAAATAAAAAGGATTAAGATCCTCTCCTTGACTTGTTTTTCCTTGACTTTCCATAATTCAATGACATCTAAGCAAAATATAAAATATAAAATACATGGTCAAGATTGGTTCACTTTTTTCTCTCTCATGCAACTGGATATTTGAATTACACGAGAAAAACGCTAAGGAAAAACAAGGACCAAGGAGATGATCCCAACTCTAAATAAAAATAGAAAAGCTCGATTATCTCACAAATACTTTCTAGGGAAGTCTAGATTCATGTAGAACATAATAATAAAGAAAACAAATAGGGTAGAAAATGAAGTAAACCTGATTATTATTGTTACCAGAAGACATGCCTTCAAGTTGGAATGAGAATGGAGAACCCATGAGAGCTTCCATTTTCTATTTGAATAAAGAAACAAAAACAAAACAAATTTATAAAATATAAAAAATATATATTCTTTCAAATAAATATATGTAATTAATTACCGTTGGAAAATGATTGTTTAGTAGTTGCATTTGATGAGAGCCAACATTTTGATCATGAAAGTTGGGTGATGCAAAAGCTGGACCCAACATACCTTGCATTCTATTTTCTTCTTGTATAAAAATCAATAATGAAACAATAAAAGAAAATTTATCTTATACAAATAATTGTATTAAAGAATTTATAAATAGATTGACGAAAAGTTAGAAGAAAGGAAAAAAAAAAAAAAAAAAAAAAAGTATTTGACATGGATTTTGTCACTATTAATCTCATGTTGAAAGGATTATACTACCATATATTACCTATTTAATTGTATCGAAGAGGTTACCGATATTTTAAAGTTTTATCTTTTTTAGTAATAAAATTATATTTACAGTAATATTATTGTATCTTACTTATCCGTGTCATTAAAGAAGTATTCAAATTTTTTACTTCTCTTATTGTATGTTAAGTTGAGTTTCGTAGTGTTGTTTCTTTGAAATAGATTATACTATTTGTATGATAAATCCAAGAACATTAAAAAAAATGAAATTAATTTTTTGTCATTCAAAGAAGAACTATCCTATTGTTTCTAAGGACATTCAATAAATTAACAAAGAAATTAATAACTCTATTAATTATCGAACGTGATATTGTGTGTATGGCCTGTATGCAAGTGTGTTCCAATATAATGACAAACTGATATTATATAACCAATTATTTTTGAAAGATAGAGAATAATATCGATCGCGATTGTAATTAATATTTTAATATTTTGATTAAATATGTAAGACTATATAAATCATCAAAGAAAAAAAAAATGGACAAATAATTGAAGAAAAAGTAATACTTTCCTCTATCTTCTTTAAGAATTTCATAATTCACATAACATACCTAGATCTGTAATGAATATGAAAATTATCAATTAGCACAATAAAGAACACAAAGAATAACATATAGAAGACAATATATATCAGATCTAGATTATTAAAGAAATTATAGAACTATAAGAAAATCATATATATTTGATATAAAATGGAAGATTTAAGATTATTAGTCTACAATGAAGATGTCAATCTATCATATGAATATAATAACAACAAAAGAGAGAAAGTTATGAAAATTACATTTAGATGAATGGTTGCGCTTTTTTTGACCCGCTCAAAAATTGTTGTCGACAGCTCTAATTCTCTTATAAGAATAACTCATATTTATATTATGAATTGTAGTTTATAAAAATATTATATTTAAATAAAATCAAGAAGAGTATAAGAATATAAGAGGCAAGTTATTAATATTGGTGTATAATTTCACAATTTTTTTTTAAAAGTTAATATTTAATACAATAAAGTTAAAATTCAATATTTATTTATTTTTATTATTTATTGCGTATCCAGATTAGATTATGTGAACAAATTTAATTAGCCAACCAAATCTTATCTGGCATCATCTGTATCATCCATTACTTAAAATAAAATAAAGACTACGTAATATTTGTCCGAAGATAATTATTTTAAATTAAGACAAATATTTAATGATCTTACTTTATATAACCATTAGGATGATTTATATGCTATAACATATAAATGGATGGTATTATGTGGTTGGAGCTTAAAGCATCTCCGATGCAAGAGTGGCCTATGAAAAAATAAAAAAAAGATTTCACGTAGGATAAATAGGTAGTCTATTAATAAATGTATCTCCAATGCATTTGTGCATATTCAATCTCAAGTTGATGTGGTAAAAAAATATATTATATATTGTCAACATGACCGTATTTTCATACGGTCTATTGCATATCCATTTTTTCGGTTGACTCAGCAGTTATTTAAAATTAACATTAATTTTCATCTAATTTTGATAAGGAAATAAAATAAAAAAGAAAACATGAAAAAAAAAATTTGGACACGTCATTAAAAATAAGTGTGTTTTAAATAGAAGCATTTCAGACCAAATTTTGAGTTGATTGTCTTTATGCCACATAGGAAGCAAGTCTTTTGACATTGTTACAGTTATTGATATGCAAACCACTTTTGTATTGGAGATTCTTTTATTTAGGGTGTAAAGGCTAATAGGAGGGTGCAAAGGTAAATGAGAGATGTTCATTGATGGACCTCACTATTAATAATAACTACAATTACGAGTAATAAGATTTTTTTTTTTTTTTTTTTTTTTTTTTTTGTAATATTATGATCCGAAGAAGTTTATATAAAACAAAACCTAAGTTCGTTAAAAATATTTTATTTTTTATAATCTTTTTATAATAGCCACTATCAATTTTATTAAAAATAGTTATGTGAACGAGTTGTCATTTATACACTAATCTCTAATTTGATTAGGTTTCAAAACTATTTCTATTTATCCATGAAAGAAAATTGATTATAACACTAAGGCATGTCATACAAAGTTAAAAAAGACACAATATATTTTGATGATCCAGTTCTAAAAATTGTATATTTTAATAATATAAAATAACTCAACATATTATTAATTCATATTTGTGATTCCTTGAGTTTTGATGTAACAAATTTAGATTATAGATGAACAATTTTAATAATAATAATAATAAAAGAATTTGGGATTTTTGGATTCATTAATTAGGTAATAATAATAAAATTTTCATAAGAATAATGATATTTTAATAAAAGGAAAAAAGTTAACATGTACTGCAAATATGATAGCAAGTAAAATAGATAAAAAAAAAAAAAAACTAATAATAGTTGAGAAAGAAGGAAGAAAAACATAGAAAATTAGGTTTATTTATATAATTAAATACATAGTATATACTTTTTAAATTATTATAAATATAATATTAAAACAAAACTAAATATTTTATTGAAAATTTTCTATGTCCGCCACTAGAGACGTTAATGAGATATGCATACATCACACGTGTAAACATGTATGCATACATGTATATATAAGGGTTCCCTTTAGGTGCATCGGTACAGCCATTGTGATCATGCATTTTTTTGACACAATCACATCGGAATCCGCTGCACTTAATTTATCTCAGAATTTCTTTTCTCGCTAGCTACCTTGCTGAGTTTCGACGACTTTCTATCACGATTACTGCTTCTTGTTGCTGGCCCACCAACTATTGTATTGATGGAGTTCCATTGAGGACTGTCGACATCCTTGTTCCTTCTATTTGGGCTTTCTTTTTTGTCTCTATGCCCTCCTCATCCCTCATCTTCCATTCTAATACTTTATCTTTCTTTTTGTGATTGTTCACCATCTTTCTTCAATACAAACTCTTTCAGATGATCGTCCTAAATTAAGCTCTCGATGTAGTCTATGAGCTGAAAGCATTTTGAGGTGTCATGTCTGTGATCTTTGTGGAATCGACAATGTTTGTTAACATCTCTTTTGTTGATGTTTGCAATTAATGGTCGTAGGCATTTGACCAAACCTTTTTCATGGACTATTGACAGAATTTCTTCTCAATCACTTGTAAGGGGTATACCTGTCGAATCAGCCTCCAAACTATATGTCTTCGCGGGACTCACTTTTGAACCCCTTAAAATTGTTTCTTCGCAGATCGTCTCGCTGGTTTGATTTTTCGCTTTCTCCTGCGGTTTATCGTTTTTTCCTATGGGGATCACATTGTCATCTGATTGACTACCTTGTACCAAGTTCCCTCCTTGGACGATTTCTTACTCCTCTACTTGAGCAAAGTCTGCTGCGACCTCCACCAACTCAATTCAAGGTAACTTCACAATTGCTACTTCCTTAGGTGAAATGAGAATGACCCACTTTGCAGGCCGTGGGTGAAAGTATTCATCACGGTGATATCATCAAAATCGAGATTTTCTCTGTAAAATCCAATTTTATATTTTCACAATCATTTTCTAAATAGACTTCATATTGAAAACTCAAATTAAAAAAATTCTAAATATATTCCATTTCGTTCCAAAATTATCATTTTTACTTTTTGACATTTTTTTTTTTTATATATACAGTGTATCATAAAAAACTAATTTTTTATAAATAAAAAAATATATTGTTTTAAATTATCTGCTTTTTTTCCATTGAAAACAAAAATCATTTTATTTATTTATTTTTTATTTAAATCCTGAAATTGACAAATTTTATTTTTTATTTTTATTTTTTTTCTTCATTTGACTTATTTTTCAAAATTCGTAAGTGTCAGCAGTTATGAAAAATGAAAAAAAAAAAAAAAAAAAAAAAAAGAAGATGTTTGCAACTCTATAGCAGATTGACAGGTAGTGTGTGTGGGATTGATTTGATTTTGAAGGCTCCCTCAATAGTAGCAATACAACATAAGAGAAGGTCCAAAACACAAACAAACAGAAAAGAAAACTGTGATTTTTTTGGTATTTTACAATTAGATCATCTTCCTATTGATTACCTTTTTCACTTCTCTCTCTATTTGTGGATACATAATTTTCTCATCCAACTTTGATACAAAATGTCAGCTACATAACCAAATACATACTCCTGTAGTTAACCAATCCGCCTACTTGTAAATCTAGAAATTCTATGTTTTCAGGGTTTAATTGTTCTCATGGACCTGAATTCCCAAATGTTGAATGCATAAATAAGTAGAACAATCAATTCCGGTTCTTTCTTTTTCATTAAAAATCGGAAGGTATTTAGAAAAAAAATTCTTATCGTTGTCGGGTTTCTATTTCATTGAAGTGTTGTGAATTTGTAATTTGTAATTTTTATTTTTTATTGTTTGTTAATGTGAAAAATCTGTAAGAATCAACACTTAAAAAAATTATTGCTATAAAAAAAAGTAATGTTGGAGTTTAGCAAAATTGTTTTATAGTGTATTGAGAATTTCTTTGCACTTCTTGGTAATTTTAATTAAGATAAAATTGTCAAATAAAAAAATAAATTAAAAATGGTTCTATTGTCACCCTTCTTTTGATCTAAATGCCCCATTTTTAAGGAGAACTTCTTTTGACAATTCAATTTTCTATTTACACTTCTTTTCTAATAACACTCTATTCTAAAATTTAAATTAAAAAAAAAATAATCTAAAAATACTTCGTTTTGTTCTAAAATTATCTCTTTTATCTTTTGACACTCATATTTTAAAGACACTCCATTTTTAAAAATAAAATTTCTAACAACACTCCATTTTATTTTAATATTGCCCATTATTATTTTTTAATTTTATTTTTAATATTAAAATATAGCAAAACAAACTAAAAATACTAATTTTGATCACTTTGAAAAGAATAAGATAACTTATGAATGCATCACTATTCTTCTGTTCCTGTTGAAGATAGAAATCTCAATTGAGTAATTTACGAATCTAACACTCTTCATCTTTTTTGGCTAAATAAAGGATCCTAGTAGACAAAACTAAATTTTTTATATGTCACTATACATCCTATTATTGTACGGTTAAGACTTCATATCATTCTTTTTATTTCGTTGTGCTTAATTTTTCTCATCTCAATATTACAAATTTTGCGCTTTTAGACAATGAGTTTTCAAAAAGGGATTATAAGTTTATTTCAATTCAATCTTTTATTTGGTTCTGCAATATTCAATTTTGTGCGAACATTCGATCTCAATTAGAGAATGACTTCATTGACAAAAAAAAAAAAAATAGAGAATGACTTCCTGAAATCCCTCCAAGCTGAGGTAATACATTTACTCTTTTACCATAAAATCTATGATTGTTTTGACTTCTGCCTTTCTTGTTCATTATCTCGGAAACTTATTGTCTTCTGCTTTGCCTTTATTCTTTATGTCATTAAAGGGGATGAAGCAGAGGCTATTAGGCCATTGCCTTGGTACCCTAACAACCTTGCTTAACATTCAAATTTGTTTGATTTTCAGTTGAATATTTGTGATTGCCATATCTCAGTGAAGAAACTTTAAAATATTGGAAAAGAAGAAGAAGAAGATATTTTAGGGTTTGTAAAATAGTGAAAAGGAAAAAAACACAAAAGAGGAAAAAAAAAAAAAACGTTGTTTTCTAAAAATAAAAAAAATAAAAACAAAAAAACCTAGTTTGAAATGTCTTTAGAATTTTATTTTATTTTTATTTTTTATTTTTTTTTGTCTTTTTTTGGTAATTTCAATTCAGGTTAATATTGTCATTAATTAAAAAAATATATATAAAATAAAGTGTAAATAGATAATCTATGAAGTGTGAGGAGAAACTCCTCGATAACTCATGTTTTATTGGCACCAATGTAGGTGGTAAGACCAAAATGTCACAACTTATTCTTTTAATTTCTTTTTATTATTTTTTTTAATTTTCTCTTTTTCTCTCCCTTTCTTCCTCTCCTATGTTTTTTTTTTCTTTCAAAAACGTCCATTGGAGGTTGAGTTACCTATCCGAGACTTATTGCCAAACAATTAAGTCTCGGATATGGCACCCGAGATTTATTGTCCCCGTTTTTTTAATATAATTTTTAAATGGTTTTTATCTGACCTCCATTATAGGTTGTAGGGAAGAAAAAAGTGCTATAAATTTAAAGAACCTTTCAAAGAATTTAAATGTTTATTTGATCAAAAAAATTAAATTTTATCATCTCAAAATTTTAAATTTTATATGTTTTATCTGCCAAAAAATTCTATAAGTAATTTTCTTTTAGCAATTTAAATGTAAAAGTGGTTATTTATCTCTATATAATTATAAATTACATATTTATCATTAACATTGAATCGTGTTAAATGAGTTAGTGGGTGAGGAGATGTTCATCCCAAACACTACTCATTTACTTAACATGTTTAACGTATTGACTCGAATCCAACAAGATCTAACTCAAACCCGCAAATATCATGTCGTGTTTGTATCATGTCACTGAGTTGTGTCAAGAATTGCCACCCATGAGAGGCAGGAGAGAGATTTTATATTAAATTAGTTTAGGGTTTAGCTATTTGGATATTTATCCTTCACTAATTCAAATATTAACGGAATACTAACAAAATACTAACGGCAGAGGGGATTTTGGGGAATACAGAAATTTGAGGGGGAATTTTGGGGATACTGAAAGGTTGGGGTAAACGATGTATTTTGAAATCTCAAGGGATAAAAATAAAAAATAATAATATCATCGAATTTTAAGAAGCCGGTAGAAAAAATGTGCCTCCTTGGAATCCATTTCTTAGGTTCGGTGACCGAGCAAATCCAGCGCACTCTAAACACTGATTTGTCAGCTGCTGCTGCTTCATCAATCATCAATGGCTTTTCTATTTCAGAAATTTCAAGAGGTACTTTTTCAATGTCGTAGTTGGCTGTTAATTCTCCTTCTCTTAAGACTTACAGTAATTGGTGTAGTTTTGAAGTTGTGTTTTGTTTCCTGTTAAATTATTTGTATACTAGTAATACTTTGATGGGTTTTCTTCAGTTAAAAAGTATACGTAGGGGATTGTACTGTTTCGTAAAGATAGATTTCTAGTCTGAAACCATACAACAAAATGTACATTACTTTTAGATAATCGATCTCGAAATGCAAAAACATCTTTGGCTTCATGTCAGATCTTTCCATTGAAGAAATGAATAACATGGGTTTTTGGTGGAATGGGTTATTTGATTGATTAGCTTAACTTATGCATGAGCATCTTGATGTGATTAAGATTTAAGAGGAACCAATGCAATTTCTGCTGTGCTTTTTCATGAGACTTGCTTTTGTCAATTCTTATTCCAGGCTGTGAAAACACTGGCAAAAAGCCCGACGTTTGCTAGGGATCCAAGGCAGCTACAATTTGAAACGGACATGAATAGGCTCTTCTTATATACCAGGTTTGTGTTGATTTCTTTAACTAAAATCAATATTGGATGTAATAATCAGTCATAATAGCCTTATTTAGATGGGTTTTTTGTTCAATGTTGTTGGTAAACATCTTGACTGTTTATGTTTGAATGAGTTGTAGACCTGTTTATCAATCTACACAACAATGCGATCGGTGATGACAATTTAATATCTCCTACAGTCTACAAATCATTTATTTGTTTTCTCATTTCAATCATTCTCATGCCATAGTTTTCTCTCCTATTATTTGTCACCATTATTGGTTCTCACTACCTCAAGTCATGACCTTTTTGTTCTCCTTTTACACTTGAAACGCCATTAACTGTTGAATGTTGTTATTCTTTGTTACTGTTGCAGTTACTGGTTTTTATTGCTAGATCGTGTAAATGGTTTCAACTTAAGACATATCCCAATCCCATAGTTTTGCATAAAACCTCTGGTTTTCATTCCACTAATTTTCAAGAGGTAGTGTTATCTGATAACAAAATTCAAATTGAAATAAGAGTTCAAAACTTGACTTTAAAATAATTATTCATGAGAAACAAAATTTGTTTAAACCAGAGGGAAATATACACGAAAGATGAACAAAAAAGTCCACCATTCTATAGTTATGCCGGAGTGAAGGAGAGAACAAAACTAATCCCCGAACGACAAGTCCAACAATTTGTTTTTTTTTTTGTCTGAAGACTATATAGGCTTGAATTTGAATGAGCTTGAAACGTGAATGGCTTTTATTTTTTCTAACATTTGAATACAAGTGTTAGAGTTGTTTTTTTTTTTTTTTTTTTAATAAAAAACATATAAAAATAGATAATTTGACATTTGTGCCCTTGTAACTGTTAATTGTTTGGTATTTTTATTTGATATGATCCAAACAACTAAAAATAAATAAATTTAACAACTAAAAAAATAATTTAATAGCCTCATTTAGATGAATTTTTTGTTCAATGTTGTTGTTCAATAGTATTATGATTTCTCTGTACATGCTGTGTGGCTTTGTGATAGTTGGATGGGGTATTTGTCTCATAATTTGTACTTGAATTGGATCATTGCTCATGAAGATTTACTATTATTCAGCTTCAATCGCTTGGGAAGGAATGCCAGTGAGGCAGATGCTGAGGAGATTATTGATATGGCTAGTAAAGCCTCTTTATCTGAGCAACAGAAACAAGTACAAGAAAACATCCATTCTCAACTGAAACATTTCTGCTTTTCTATGAATGAGATTCTTCTTCCTGATGCGGTAAACAAACATGAGCCAGTTTCTCCCCAATCAGATGCTCCTACTCGTCGAAGTGGCCTCAGTTTTGCTGTTGGCAAGAGTGGCTCACCTACTGAATGTCCTGGTGAGTTTTCAAATGATGGTACTTATCAGTTTATGAAAATTCTCTTCTGAGATTGTATGATTAACAGATGCTTACATGTCACTCACTTTGCAATGCTCAACGTCTTGAATTTATCTATTCACTTTTTATACTGATTTTAGTGGTTATAAACTTATAATGCGTGCTGCATTTGTACATAAATGACCTCAATTTCTTTATGGTTTTTCCTTTACAATTGTAGGCTCTTCCATTTAAATGTTTTTCCCGTTCATACTTTGAATTCTCATCCAAGTTGCTTAGAGGATTGAAATGCATTAGGGACTTTATTTTGGAAGGTGTGGGGAAAGACCAAAAAGTTCATTTGATAAAGTGGAAGGTTGTTTCTCTGCCTAGTTCCAAAGATGGATTGGGGGTGGGAGATTTGGTGAAAGGAATGTTGCTTTGCTCTTTGGTAGCCTATTTTACTCCCGGGGACCAAGACTTATGGTTTGGAAACCAAATTTTTAACTCATTATGTTTTTAACACATTATACACTTTTGGTAGACTTTTACGTTTCTACTGAAATGCTTCTAGTTTTTTATTTTTATTTGTATTTTTATTGTTATTTTAGTAATGAAAAAAAAAACCTGACTCTAGTAGCATCTCATCTTGATGTCTGCTCCATATTCTTGCATCGTAATAGGGTAATGACCAAGAAGATGTCATTATTTTTACAATGCATATTGAAATTTGAAAGTTTGTTCTGTAGGTTGGGTGATGGTCTTTAACAAACTTGATTGAAACACAAACTTTGTATTCAAACCAAACCATAAGAACTACAATGAAGTTTATCATTTTTTATCTTTTATTTTTTATTTTTTAAGAATTAGCTAGTCAGGTTTTTCTTAATAATTTACAGATCAAGTATAATGGCCTAATAAACAGAAAAATAAAATATTGATAAGTTTAGACTAATGTTCTCTTTTGAGACTTTTGAGCTGTTCAATAATACTATATTCTTTTATTATTTGCAACTCACTAAAACAATTTGTATAGTTTTCTTAACCCTTTAAAACACAATAATCAACACCCTTAATACAACATAGTTGGGAAGTAGCGATGGCTTGATTGATTCACTGCATTTTGATGTTATCTCTTTAATACAAGTCGGCCACCTTAATTACACATTTTGAGTTGTTCCTTTTGTTCTTAGTCCTTGATTTCTTATTCACATTCTGTAATCTTTTCTTTGCTCTTTTGTTTCTGCGAAAAGAAGTATAATAAAGGATCAACACTTCTACTGTAGAAAAATCATTCAAACAACGTGCCTTATAAATGTCACAAAAATAAAATAAAATTAAGAAACAAATTATTATCATATTAAAAAATATGGGTGTGATAATTTCTGAAAGCGTGCAATTTTTTTGTGCTATCAATATGTGAAGCCAGTCACTGAAAATGTAACTGCTGGAAAAGCTTTAATTAAATTATTCATTTTCCAATTTTTAAACTTTTATAATAATCGTAAAGAATCATAAATTGTTTAACACGTCAAAAGTCTTTGCAGCCTTCAAACTTCAAAAGTAGTGAAACGTAAACAATTATTGGAATAAACAATATTAAACCATCTATTTTTTTTTTTCTTTAATCCACAAAAAAATGACTGTATTATATAGACCATTTATGTTTTTGATAATCTGTATTACATATTTACATGATAAATAATAATAAGGCTTCTGTTATCAGCTTCTATGTAGGTACAACAGAAGAATACAACTATTTAGTATTTACTACTTTATTACTATCCTTCATTTCTGATTACTGGTGATTTTTCAGAACAGTTGTACCTGAGACAAGGCCGTTGAAACACATTGAACTCTCACTGAGATTAAAGGATATCGTGGGCTACACACTTGATGTTAAACCATCGCAAATACCTCACAAAGAAGCTCGTCAAGGTTTATTTTTAAATGGCGAAGCTGGTGCTGGTGCTTTGATAGCCATATATCCTGGTGTAATATACTCCCCTGCTTATTACCGTTATATTCCTGGATACCCTAGAGTTGATGTGCAGAATCCATATTTAATCACTAGGTATGATGGGACTGTGATTAATGCCCAACCTTGGGGTTATGGGGGTGATACCCGTGAAGTTTGGGATGGCTCGACTCTGCCTGAAATGATGCCAAATATACAAGGCACTGAAAAAGGTTCTGACCGGTTCTGGAAAGTGCTGAGTAAGCCTATTGAGGGTAGGCAACGGGGGAATCGCAGTGAAGTGTTGGAAAGGAGAAATCCATTGGCTAAAGCTCATTTTGCCAACCACCCGGCAAAGGGTATGGTCCCAAATGTCATGATATGCCCTTATGATTTTCCATTAACTGAAAAAGACATGAGAGCCTATGTTCCGAACATATCCTTTGGAAATACAGAGGAAGTTAATATGAGAAGATTTGGTAGCTTTTGGTTCAAATGGGGGAATTCTAGTAGTGGATCGGATGTTCCTGTTTTGAAGACTCTTGTTTTGGTGGCTACTAGGGTACTTAATGATGAAGAAGTGCTCTTAAACTACAGGTTGAGCAACTCTAAGAGACGGCCAGCATGGTATACTCCAGTAGATGAAGAAGAGGACAGAAGGAGGTGGAGCTAAATTCGTGAATGTTGGGTATTGAAAATGAAGTGAATTCAGTGAAAGCTGCATTGGTGTGGCAGTTTTGTGCTGCACTTGTTGCATTTAGCAATAATTACGAGTGGATTCTGCTAATTTGTTCTTATTATTTGTCAAGTCTGCTAACCTTTTTGTTTTTGAAGTAACCTTTGATAGTTTTATAGGTTAAAGAAGGAGAGTACAAGTTTGTCCCCCTTTAAAATTCGGGAATTGAGAATTACAAATTTTGGGGTTGATAAGTAAGATTTTGTGTACTCCTTTTTCATTTTTTATTTCAATCCGTTGTCAATTTCTTAAATCATGAAGGGACCAAAACAAAGAAAGAGTGGAAGGGGATTTGGAATTAATTAATGCATGTTTAGAGAGTGCTATGAAATCACTGTTGCTACTGAGTTGAGGTTGCAGCTTTCAATTGTATTTTAGAAGCTAACTCATTACTAGGAAACATATCCAAGCCTGAAATATTGGGTTTGTAGGGAAAGATTTTATTTCCATCTAGCTTTTATTCGATTTGAATAAAAATATAGTCTCTAGGGGTGTAGCTTAGCTGATAGATAGACGAGCTTGGGGCTAGGTAAATAAATCCTATCAATAACAAAAGCTTCAAAAAAAACAAAAAAAAAAATACATTGTTTAGACAGGTGGATAGATAGATACTGTAAAATAATAATAATAATAAAATACAGCTATTACATAAGTGATGGACATCACAGATGTAAATACTTTTTAGGGTAAACACACTGATCTCCCTCGAAGTTTGACATAAATGCAATTAGAGATCAAGTATGTATTTATCTACTCGAACCTCTCATACTCTTAAAATTGAACTAATAAAAAGGCCAAATTGCCCTTAGTTATTAAAATTTAAAAATGTAGATAGTTTTTTCATAAAAAATAATAATTAAATTAAATTAATTGAAGATAATTCTTTAAATGAAATATAAATGGAAGAATAATTTTAAAATAGAAAAAAAAAAAATTTTAAATTTTAAAATTATCTTCATTTATATATATATATATATATATATATATATATATATATATTACTATTTTAAAGTAAATAAAAAAATGTTTTAAATTTTTTAAATTATCTTTATTTTTAAATTATTTTTTTTTTCTTACTGCTTTGTAAATTTAAATTTTATAATAATAAATTGTTCCTAAATTCAAAATTATTTGTACTAGCTTTTACTATTTTTTTAAAAAAAAAAAAATTATCTTCATTTTTAAATTTTAATAACTACGGGTAATTTGGTCTTTTTATTAGGGTAATTTTAAGAGCAGGGGAGGTCAAAGTCGATAAATACATACTTGATCTCTAGCTGCATTTATACCAAATTTTAAGGGATGTCAATGTATTTACCCCTACTTTTTAAACTCAAAAGGATCTTATAAGTATAACATTTGGTCATTTTCATTAATGTAAGATCAACATCTAGTTTTTTTTTTTTTTTGCTTAAATCTTTTTTTATCTTCTATTTACAAGAGTCTTATGTTTGTATTTTTTTTTTTGGACTAATTGCACAAACGCCCCTAAGTTTAGGTATAATTGCATGTATATGGAACTTTTACCCATAATTGTACAAACGTCCCCTACCGTTAGTTGACTTTCGTTAACTCTAACCGTTGACCACAATTTTAACCCACAATGACTAAAGTGCCTCTAGTTACCTATTTTATTATTTAAAATAATAATTAAAAAATGAAACAGAAAAGACAAATAAAACAAAAAAAAAAAAAAATCAATCATTTTTTTTTTTCTCTTTCATTTTCTCAACCTCCAAACACAATCTAAAAATAAACTTAACAAACAAAAATCAAAACTCAATCCCACAAATCAAAAGCAAAACTCAAATCCTCAAACAACAACCAAAAATCAAATTCACAAATAAAAATCAAAATCCATCAATACCACAAGTTAACCATATCCATTAAAAAAAAAAAAAAAAAAAATTAAAACTTCAACCTAGAAAGTTAAAAATCCACCATTAAAGTTCTACTTTTTTTTTTTTTTTTTAAATTTTAAATTTTTTGGTTTTGGTTTTTTTAGTTTATTTTTGGATTGTGTTTGGGGGTTGAGAAAATGAAAGAGAAAAAAATGTTTGATTTTGTTTTTTGTTTTTTTTTTTTTTTTTTTTGTTTTCTTTGTCTTTTCTGTTTCGTTTTTTAATTATTAATTTAAATAATAAAATAGATAACTAGTGGCACTTTAGTCAATGTGGGTTAAAATTGTGGTCAACGGTTAGAGTTAACAGAAGTCAACTAACAGTAGGGGACGTTTGTGTAATTATGGGTAAAAGTTTCATATTCATGCAATTATGCCTAAGCTTAGGGGATGTTTGTGCAATTAGTCTTTTTTTTTTCTTTTTCATTTTTTAAGTATTACATAAATTCGGTATTTTTTGGAGGGAAAGAACTTGAACCCGCAATTTCATGAGGGATATACCATCAGACCAACCTTATCTCGTTCGATAATGTTCGGTTCTAGGTAAATTCCCCCTTTTATTTTATTCCATGTTGAAATTTAGGGTTGATTGAATTAATAGGAAAATAGTTTATCTTTTGTTTTGTTGAAGTATTACATAAATTCAGGATTTTTAGGGAGGGGAGACTTGAACCACAACCTCATATTATAAGTGTAGGAGGGTATACCACTACAGCAGCCTATCTTGTCAAATAGTTTATTTCTTTAGTTTCTTGCTTTTATTCATTTTGAATAAAAATACAGCCACTACAGAAATTATGCACCGGCATTCTTTAGTGTTGTATATGCTTTTTTAACTCAAAAGGATCTTATAACATTTGGTCATTTTGATTAATGTGAGGTCAACATCTTTTTTCATTATCTTTTTTTTTAATCTACTAATTAAGTTAAAAGTTTGTTTCAATAAATTAATCTTTAATTTTCCTGAAAAGGCAGCCATGTAGTTGGTTCAACCAACCTCAATTCCAAAAGACAAATTGTTTAATTGACTAGTCTACATGATTAACATATATATTAGATATAAACAAAATGCAAGAAGTTAGACAAAACATATATCTATTAGGATGATAATTAGATAAAAACATTTGACAAAACTGTTGTAGCTAGCTAGCTAGTGTATGTTAGGAGAGCACATAGTGGGATTTAGTAGTAGTTGCTATGTGATGATCAAGTGAAGAGTTAATTAGTTAATGCATGAATAAATTGATGGGTTGTGGTAGCACTAGAAACAAGGATATAGCAATAACAATTTCAAAAATTCAAAGCCTAAAATTCAAGTAGCATTTAATGATAAATTATATATATATATATCAATGCTACTTTGCCCAAATTTGGTGTTCAAATCTGGTACCTAAATGATATTGTAACACTGTAATCCAATCATTTAAATCATGCAAATCTAATATAATTTAAATGAACTGATTATAGTGATATCACATCATTTGAGCACCAGATTTGGATACCAAATTAATTTGAACAAAATAGCATTATATATGTACAGTCTTTCTACTATTAGTTCGTCCAGATATAAAATATATCAGGACGAAGAATGTTTTGAGTCAAAGTATGTAAATTTAATGGTTTACATTCTTTGTCCTGATATAAAATATATCAGGACGGACTGATAATAAAAAAAATTATATGATCCCTATATGAGGCAGGATTCATGGCCCCATTTTTTTACATAGGATTTGACACACTTTTGTGTCCATTAGATCGTAGGTGTTTGAATGGTTCAGATTTAATAATCTCTAATATTCTTTCTTTTTCTTCCATTAATGTTTTTATTTATTTCCTATTTTTTCCATCCACTCTCCTAAATTTTAATGTTATCTTTCCTCATTTATTTTTTATCTTTCCTTTTTTTTCCTCCCTCATCTCACACTACGTAACTTCTTACCTAACTATCTTAAATCTTTTTTTGCTTCCCTTTCTTCTTTCTTTATATTTCTTTAATATTTCACCTTTATCAAAATGTCAAAAAAAAAAAAAAAAAATGAATTGAAAGTGCTATATGCTATGATTTTGTTAATTAGTTTTTTTTTTTTCCTAGATTTTTTGAATACCGAACAAGCTAGTTTTAATTTATATTATAAAAGAAATGTAATTGGAATATTGATTTTAGTTTATTTAAGCTTTTTTATCAATTAAATTTATTATTTAAAAATCTGGATTTATTTTCGTTATAATTAAATTTTAATATAATAATACGTAATATTTTCATTAGAAATTTAGATAACATTATCAATTGATAAACAAATAAAGTGATATATGGAAATACTTGTACATAAATAAAAATAAATCAAAGTGAAAAGAGAAAAAAAAATTGAAATAATAAATATGTTATTGTCTGTTGTTTGCTAAAAAAAAAAAAGACTATTGTCTACTGAGACTTGAGATGTAAAAGAGAAAAAACGATAAGAGAGGATAGAAGAAATTTAAATGAGGGGAGAGAATGAAATGAAATAGTAAAATTTAGGTGAGAGAAAAATACAAATATTAATAGAAAATAAGAAAGTGAATTAATGACCATTAAATCTAGACCATTCAAACACATAGGATCTAATGGATATAAAAGTGTATCAAATCTTGTGTAAAAAAAACGGGCCGTGGATCTTGCCCCTATATATATATACAGTCTTTCTATTATCAGTTCGAACTGACAAAAGTTATATCAGTTTCTTGTATGTGGGCCACTGGATCTAAATACTTTGACTGACAAGTGCATACAGCCAAGTCAAAGTATTTAAATCCAGTGGCCCACATACAAGGAACTGATATAACTTTTGTCAGTTCGAACTGATAATAGAATTTCTGTATATATATAATCATGTAAATCTAATATAATTTAAATAAATTAATTACAGTCATATCACATCATTTGAGCACCAGATTTGAACACCAAAATTTGAATAAAGTAGCATTATATATATATAACATGTACGTTCAACAAACATATAAATTCGTTGAAATATTGGATAATGTTTCCTAATTATATATTACGATATATAATTAGGAAACATTATCCAATATTTCAACGAATTTATATGTTTGTTGAACATACATGTTATATGTACCACATTTAGAAAAGTCTATATAAGTTTTCTTTTATTTTCCTAGGAATTGAAGATCCTCTAAATCTCTGGAATACAAAAAAGAGAACCCACAAAGACAGCATCACATATTAGCTAAAGAATGGCTGGAGGAGGCATTGCTGTTCAAAGTGCTGGGGGTAGAAATTATGAAGGTGGTCTCACAGGATTTGTCATTACCACTTGTTTGGTTGCTGCCATGGGGGGTCTCCTCTTCGGTTATGATCTTGGTATCTCAGGTAATTAATTAACAACCATTAATCTCATCTGGTCACTGATCTTGTATTTAAGGTTGAGTTGAAAAAATGAATGTGTATATATATATATGCAATGCAGGAGGAGTGACCTCAATGGAACATTTCTTGAAGAAATTCTTCCCATCAGTGTATAAAAAACAGCATAATGATAGTGATAAGGAGAACGCCTACTGTAAATTCGATAGCCAGTTGTTGACATTGTTCACCTCTTCCCTCTACCTTGCCGCTTTGATAGCCTGCTTCTTTGCTTCGGTGGTCACCAGGGTATACGGTCGCAAAGCTTCAATGTCTTTCGGAGGATTTGCTTTTCTCATTGGAGCTATTATCAATGGCGTTGCCTCCAACATTATAATGCTAATCGTTGGTCGTTTATTGCTTGGTGTTGGTGTTGGATTTGCTAATCAGGTATTCCAATATTAATTCCTCTTCTCTGTTGAGTTAAAATCCTTTTCTAGCCTTGTTTTTCATGATGTCGTTTTACATGAGAGAGAAAAAAATGAGCAAATGTCAATCAAGTATTTTCTTTTATGCTTAGGTGCTACTAGATTAAAAAATGTCCGGAAAACAAAAGGGTAAGGAGAAAACCCTGGTCCCTAGTTGCTGATCTGAGCTACTAATTAATTGCTTGTTTGGTGGTTGGCAGTCTGTTCCGGTGTTTCTATCTGAAATGGCACCAGCCAAGGTTAGAGGAGCACTCAACATTGGTTTCCAAATGGCCATTACAATTGGAATTCTTATTGCAAATCTTGTGAATTTCGGGACAGTGAAAATTTCTGGTGGATGGGGATGGAGAGTTTCATTAGCTCTTGCAGCAGTTCCAGCTGTTATGATGACAGTTGGTTCATTTTTACTACCAGACACTCCAAACTCCATCCTGGAAAGAGGACACACACTCAAGGCCAGAAACATGCTAGCCAAAATCCGTGGCACCGTCAACGTCGATAGGGAGTTTCAAGACCTTTATGAAGCAACTGAAGCAGCAAAGAGAGTAGAACATCCATGGAGAAACATATTGCAACCAAAATACAGGCCTCAACTTGTGTGTTGTATTCTCATTCCATTCTTCCAACAGCTCACCGGAATCAACGTCATCATGTTTTACGCCCCTGTTCTGTTTAAGACTATTGGTTTTGGCGATGATGCTTCTCTAATGTCTGCAGTTATCTCTGGTGGTGTCAATGTTGTTGCCACTGCTGTTTCCATCTACTGCGTTGATAAGTTTGGGCGGAGGATCTTGTTCCTCCAAGGTGGCATGCAAATGCTTATTTCCCAGGTAATTATAATTACATCCATCCCAAAATATAATATTTACTTTAATTTAATTTAGAAATTAGGATGCGTTTACTAATCAAGAATCTTAAAGAGAGAATGAGAACTTAATTATTGATTTGTGATTGTTGTATTTACTAAAATATGTTAGTTATCAGAATCTAGAATTAAGTTCATACTAGAAAGAGAACTCTATTCCCTCTCCTACCTAAGGAATCAAGTTCTTCTTCCTTATCCCCTTTCTATAGAACTTTTTCGGGGTTGTGGGAGTGGGACAGACTCACTAGGCCAACCTCGATCATCTAGCTTGTCTCTTTCTATGGAACCTGATTACATTTCATTTCCGATTAGTAAACCCGCGCTTAATACAATCAGTCTGATATTTCATAGCAATTTAATTTGTGGTGGTGTTGTTGTAGATTCTAGTAGGAGTGATGATAGCCTTGAAATTCGGGCTGAATGGAACAGCAAAGTTGTCAAAAGCCGATGCGGATGTGATATTGTTCTTGATATGCTTATACGTAGCAGCGTTTGCATGGTCATGGGGACCATTGGGGTGGCTAGTACCAAGTGAGATCTGCCCACTAGAGATCAGATCAGCAGCTCAAGCCATCAACGTTTCAGTGAACATGTTGTTCACTTTCATTATTGCTCAAGTCTTCCTCACAATGCTTTGCCACATGAAATTTGGTCTCTTCTTCTTCTTTGCTGGCTTCGTTGTCATAATGACCATCTTTGTATTCCTGTTCGTTCCCGAAACAAAGAACGTCCCTATCGAAGAGATGGGCAGTGTGTGGAAGAATCATTGGTTCTGGTGCAAATACTGTCAGGATTATTAGTGTCCTAATTAAAACTTTGATTATTAGAATAAAATTGATCGGTATTTTGCAATAATTCTACATGTTTTAGTACTTGAGATCAAAATTTTAAGGACACTAAAAGTATGCCATCAAATTAGGTGCTCATCTTTTTATAAATTTTTTTTAAGGGCAATTGCCAAATAAATCCTAGACTTTATATAAAATTCTAAGTACTCTACGGCTTTTACAAAAGTGAAAAAACCAAATTAGTCCCTTAACATTTTGTTAGTCAAACTTAATAGTCAAATGATCTTTTAGTCTTTTTGTGTATATAAAATCAAAACTAAAACTAAACTCATTTTATATAATAAAGATATATTATAAAATTCTAGTAATAAATTTAAAAAAAAATAAAAATTCTACCCCCCACGGTCGTGGAGGACCTCCTCGATCCAGTATACCCAGATCACGGAAGTCTTCTGCATTTGGAAGACCACGATCCGGAAGATTATTTGATAATCGCCATTCTTTTTATTATTATGTGCCCACACACAAATGCTTTCAAGTGGAGTGGTATTTGAAGTTATTAGAATCGTAAAATACGTGCCTCTTTTTTTTTAATATTTTTTTTTCATGATTCGTAATATTAATGTATGTGTTTTATTTGTTCTTATCATGCATGCATGTCTCTGTTCATGAAATTTAAGTACCTTTTCGGCCTCCAACCTCTGGAAATGAGACTTCCTTATTGGATATTCTCCTATAATCACTATGATTTTGAGTTTGAGTTTTCTCTTAATTACTTCACCAGTCTCTCTTCTCATTTCTCATTACGTCTACAAGTATGCGTCTCTCTCTCTCTCTCTCTCTCTCTCTATTTATTGATGCATTGCTGCCTCCCACTATCACCTACTTGCTTTCTCTTTTACTTGACATTTATATATACGTCTATTTCCACATTTGATGGATTTCTGTTCGTTTGGTTATACAACACTCAAGACCCTTTTGTATGTAATCTTTCTTTGAGTTTTTTTTTCTTCTCTTTTGTTTCTTAAGTGAAATATATTTTCTTCATTCTCTATACTTAAAAGGGTTTACTCATTATTTGAATTTTTCTTCGGTGGATAGCTGTGTACCTTTTATTCAATTCCATGTCTTCCCACAAAATTAATTACCATTTTCTCTTGCTTATAATGCTTTTGATATATATACTCTCTTAATGGAAATTGCTAATTTGTTATTCTCCAAATGAAAAATATATATATGTATTGTTGTTGATCGATCATCTACTTCATTTGTTTTCATGTTGTATATGTTTCCAGATTATGTTAAATATTTGTGAAAACATGCATCTTTTTGTTTTGGAAATTTTTTAATGCGAAATATTAAAAAAAGAAGAAAACACATCAGATTTAAAGAGCAGTTGTTTCGAATTGGATTCGGATCAAAGATTGCATATTTATTTATTTATAAAACTAGTGTCTCTTTGGCCTAATGCTGTCAAAACATGCCAGCACGGCCCTTTAAGGCCAAGCCGCCTTAACGTGCCATGCTGTGCAGGCCATAAGGGATTGGCCCCACAAGCCCCAATTCAATTTTTTTTTATACGGGTTCGTGGGTTCGCGGGTCACACCCACCAACCCGCAAAATATATTAATTTATAAATATTTAATATTTAATTTTATTAATTTATACAATACAAAACTCACTTTTATTTATAATATATCATGGAGAATTACAAATACAAGTGTATTTCTTAGTAGAGACAAGAGGCAAAACACATTATATATATAGTTAATAGTAAAACCTTGCACTTTTGTTTATTCAATGTGGAACTTTCAAAAGTCCCACATTGAAAAAACAAAAGTGCATGGTTCAACCATTAGCTATATATAAATGAGAGTTGAGAATTGTAATTCTCAAACTAAGAATGAGTGGAGTTTTTATATTTTATTCTTTATATGGTTAAAAAGTTTCCATTGGAGTTTAAGTTTATAATATTTTAAATACTAAATATTATATAATTTTTATTTATACGGATTCGCGGGTTCACTCGCAGGTTCGTTTTCCAAACCCACACCCACACCCAAACCCACTAGGTTTTTCTTTATACGGGTTCTTGGGTTCGCGGGTCGTAAATTCACCACCCAAACCCGACCCTACAGGGTCGGGTTCGGGCGGGTGCCCTCGGGTGCGGGTCAAATTGAGATATATATATATTATTGATTTGGGCCATTTTCTTTCATTTTTCATTTTTGGAAGGCACGTGGGATGGCACGGCACGGCACGACACGGCACGTTAAAGCAGCCGGCACTCTTTGTTGTCTTTGTTAATTTCTTCATCTTTCCAAATTTCGAACCTCAACTAGAATATTTTTACTATTTATAAATAAGGGTTTACTCTTCCTTGCCCGGTATGGAATAGTAATTACGATAAATACAAAAGTTATTAAGGGAAATTAGTAAATAAGTCCCAAACTTTCAGATTTTCTCTCCTTTTTCTTTTTTTTTTTTTTTTTTTTTTTTTATGGAAGGCTTTCTGGCCCAATTCTAATACAACAACAACTTAATTCTTACCACCCAATCTTTTCTTAACCACTAAGAATTGCATTTTTCCTATTTTGATATATATATATATATATATATATATATTATTGATTTGGGCCATTTTCTTTCATTTTTCATTTTTGGAAGGCTTCTGGCCCAATTCAAATACAACAAAAACTTATTTCCTACAACCCCATTCTTTTCTTAAGCATTAAGAATTGCTTTTTTTTTTCTATTTTAAGTCTTTGGGAGATATATATATAATTGCTTTTGGGCCTTTTTTGGGCTCCTTCAAAAAAATATATATGCTCCTTATATATACAACCCCATCCTTATATATATATACAACCCCATCCTTATATATATATATATATATATATATATATGCTCCTTCAAATCACAACCATGCACACAAATTAATTCTTCAAAATCTACCAGCTTGCTTGATCACATCTTCTTCTATTTTTTCTTTTATTTCAATGGTGGTCAACAAGATGAAAAAAACCAAACCCAACAACAAAGTTGGTTCCCGCTGCAATATCAAGTCTCTTCCTAAGGATTTGCTCACCGACGTTCTCGCCCGTGTGGCCTCCAGTTCCGTCGCCGACTTGTTCAGCGTGGAGCGGAGCTGTAAAGATCTTCTCGAAGTGGGAAACAACAATTACGTCCTCCAACATGCTTGCATGAACAGCTTCCATATCGCTCCTGATTGGCACAGAAGCGACAAGGTTTCTTTGTTCCTGAGACGCTGCAGAGAGAGCGGAAACGCTGAGGCTCTATTCAGACAAGGCATGTTCGAGTACTTCTCTTTGTTGGAAACAGAATCCGGACTTGTGCTATTGCAAAGAGCCGCTCATAAGGGACATATAGAAGCAACCTATGTAGTTGGCATTCTATTGTTATCACTCTCTCGTGGTGACAATAGACTACGACGACAAGGGTTAAATCTTCTATCTTGTTTGAAACGACGACGTTGCTTCAAAGTCGGAGAATGCAGAAAGAGAGTTGAAAGGGTCGTTTCAAGTTTTTGGATATATAATAACGTTAATGTGGATACAAGAACATGCAATTGTTGGAATACATGCAGAAGAGGGTGGGAAGAAGACAACTATGGTGTCACCTGTTCTGAATCTTGCTTTTGGGATCGTGAAGCAACCATGTTTTGTAACCTACAGGGTCGGGTTTGGGCGGGTGCCCTCAGGTACGGCACGGCATGGCACGTTAAGGCGGCCGGGCCTTAGGGGCCGTGCCAGCACGTTTTGATAGCATTAGGCCAAAGGGAAACTAGTTTTATAAATAAATAAATATGCAATCTTTGATCCGAATCCACTTCGAAACAACTCTCTTTAAATCTGATGTGTTTTCTTCTTTTGTTTTTGAGCTCTCATTTTTCTTCTCTTTTTCCATTTCTTTCCACAACTCTTTTGTCTCTCCTTTTCCCATTTTTTCACTCTTACTTCCATTTCTTCACTCTTTATCCTCTTTTTTCCAATTCATCAATCACACAGAAATTGAGGATAGGCACTCAACACATCAGGTGCAAATTAAGTAGGAGTATAGGACCCTAAATTTTTGTAGGATATTCAAAGATTGAGGCAGTGATACTCTTTTGTTATATTTCACTATTTTTTTTCCCTTTATGAATATGTAACATTTTTATGAAAAAAAGATGAATACATGGTAATATAGATTTTATAGAACATTCATTTTCTCCCAATTAATAAGATTAATAATCTATATACTATTAACAGATTGGTCTAGTAAATTTAAGTCCAATATATTTAGTCCAAGACACAAAATAAAAAAGGTTTAGTCAATGAATATCACTAATTAAGTGGACTCAAATAAGTATTCCCAGACTAGCACAAAAAGGGAATCCTAAACAAAACAATTATAAATTTCTAAATATTTGAAAGTGAAAAGAAATTGCCAAATAAATTGTCTTAACAATTATGAAAAGACATGCATGCATAATGAGAACAAATAAAACACGTACATTAATACTACGAATCATGAAAAAAATAATAAAATAAAAAAAACAAATGTGAAAAAGAAGAAGAACCTTGTTGATCAATTATGACAAGAGAGGGAGAGTTGGTGAGTGGTGATGATAACAACAAAACTAAGAATTGAGTAATGATGTTAGAGAGAAATAAGAGAATGGTGTGTGTGTTTGTTTATGTTCAAGACACAAACACACACCATTTATATAGGCAAAAATTATTATTTTTTTAATTATCAATCATCTTTGGACAAAAAAGGGTGTTGAAGCAACTGTTCAGCTCTTCATCTAAAAATATCACACCTATTTAAACATTTGCTCACGAAATCTTTAGCATCCTCTGAAATGTTATTTGGAATTTCAGGCACTTCTGAACTGTAACCAATGTGTTTGAGAAGCTTGTTTCTACCCAAACCATAACCCCAAGCGGGTTTTCCACTCATCATCTCCACCACCATGCACCCAAGTGCCCATATATCCGCTGAGAAAGTCTGCAACCCTTCCCTGACTATCTCCGGCGACATGTAACAATAAGACCCTCTTATGTAAGGGCTTTCTTCACTCTCAAAAAACAGATTCTTTGACAATCTGAAATCCGCAAGCTTTGCAATGAACCCCTGATTGTTTCCGGGAACAAGCAAGATGTTATCCGGCTTGATGTCGCAGTGAACTATGCCCTGGCTATGAACATAAACAAGCCCTCGAACAATATCTCTAGTAAAAGACTTAACTTGGCATGGAAGCAACCCGTTGACCGATTTCCTGATGTGATCATTCAAGCTTCCACCACTACAGTATTCAAGAAACAATTTGTAAATCTTCTCACCATTGTTAAAAGCACCACGGGGGTATTCATTGACATTTTCTCCGGTCTCTTGGTCTCCATAACATCTTATTACGTATGGACTTGCTGTCAAGTTGGAAAGAAGTTGTTTCTCGTACTTGAGGGTTGAAGCTTTAGACACTTTTGCCGTTTTGACGGCCATCTCCTCCGGAAACCCATCATTCCTGGATGATTATGCATGCATGTCTTTTCATGATTCGTAGATTTTTTTTTTTTATACTTTTATTGTATGTCGATATGATATTATTTGAGAAATAGTATGTGAGGGGACTTTACATTTCAGTATGAATTATTGATATAAAAATAATTTTATATAAGATGTATGATTTTTCAATACAACTATTGAAACATGAAAATGAAAGCCTCTGTTTGTTTTTCTTTTAATCCTTTTCTTTTTCAAAACCAGATTTCCAAGAATGGCATTTAAATAAAACGAGTGTCCCTTTGGCCTAATACTGTTAAAACGTGCCGGCAAGGCCCCTTAAGGCCCGGCTGCTTTAATGTGTCGTGTCGTGCCATGCCGTGCCATCCCACGTGCCGTCCCGGCAAGTCTTAAGGGGCTGCTCCCCCAGGCCCCAATTCAAATTTATATAAAAATAAATAAAAGGGCCTGAAGCCTTCCAAAAAAAAAAAAAAAAAAAAAAAAAAAAAGATGGCCTAAAAGACTTCCAAAATAAGTTGCTTAATGCTTAAGAAAAGAATGGGGCGGTAATACTAAGTTGTTTTTGTTGTATTAGAATTGGGCCAGAAGCCTTCTTATTTTATTTTTATTTTTACTTTTTTTCAGTATTTATTTATCCATCTACAAATGGAGCTAGACCCCTAGGGGCTATATACGGTAAAGTTAGTATAATTTTCCCTAAAAAAATTAATGATTTTATAATTATTACTTTTGTTATTATAAATTAATAACTTGTTGCAGGCCGGCCCGTAAAACCCAAAGTAGGCTGAATATCAATTCGGCTTAGATTTGGGCCGAGCTCATATTCTAGCTTGGGTTGAGCCTCAATAATTCCGGTCCGTAATGTTGAGGGACGGGCTTTTCCTGGCTCACAAACTCTCATGAACATTTTTCAGATGGGCTAAGAAACCCTGTCTTGAGCCCTCTAGACTCAACCGATGCTCTCGGCTTATTGTCGAATTTCAAGCTAAAAGGATTATAATCTTGTTTGATACCCATCAAACCATTGTGCTTCACATACACAAAACAGCATTCAGCATTACAAAAACAAAAATTAATTGTATATCTTTGTTAACATATATCAACAATAAATATGATTTGTCATCGTCAGTCCTTGCAATTTTACACTTTGAAGGCAAACTCAAATCTTACATGCGACTGATTTTCTCTTCTATTTGGCACATTATCATAAAACGAAATTACATTACATTCATATACCAGGGGTTACAAAATATGTGACAAGATTATATCAATAAATAGATATCGAACATGTAGTTTAGCCAGACAATACAGAAGATGACTATGCAACTGAAATCGACTCTAGGAGAGAATCGATATACTCTTTAAGCTTCACCTTTGTAATTGCACCTTCCCTCCTACTTTCGACAACTTCCTTTCCATTCTTGAAGAGAATCAAAGTCGGCAATCCATAAACTTTGTATTCTTCAATTAGTTGTGGATTTGCATCATGATCAATCTTTACAACAACCAACCTGTCTCCATATTCCTAAATCAAATGTAAAGAAATCCATTTCAGACACTTATCTCATGTAAAACTGTACTACAGTTTGATCTATTACCGGCTAAGTAATTATGAGAAAAATATCAATTCTATTTACGCAATCACTAAAAAATACACAACAAGATATTATATACATTATTATAACATAACAGATGCTTTTCTGCGTTAAGTAAAACTAAAAAACAGTCAAGGAATAGAATACAACTCCCACCAAAATAAGTAGGCGGATAGTCAGTTTCCATCTGCACGACACACTCGTATATACAGAAATATTGATCTGAGAGCTTCCATTAGCATACTAGCATACTTGACAGAGACTCAATTACCATAATCAATATCTTGTTTCTTCCAAAATGTCTCCCTAAACCATTTCCATAGATTACTTTATAATTGTTTCAGATAATTAAGTCCCTGGAAAGCACAACTAATTGATTGAATAAGCATTAATAGTGCAACTTATATGAGTGTACTCACACGTGTTGATTCTTGTAATTCGCTATAAACTTGCCACAATATGTACAGCTTTTGTATTGGTTCTTCTATCCTTTGGAACCTGTGACTTTGATTGTGATCAAATGCAGCCCATTTCATTAATCATCACTCACAATAACATGAAGATGCCCACTCTTTTAACCTTTTTATGGATACATATTCAATACGACTACCTTGCCTAGAATCTATTATAAACAATGAATTGGAAGAACAGACTTAATGGTGATCAAAAATAAATGATCCTACTATCAATGCATCCTTCATAAGTGTAAACCAAGCAAGTATGAGACAATGTCTTTTTATTCCAACTTGTTGCATGGGTGACATCCTCTAAGAAGGAAAATTAACCCACCCTTTGCACTAGATCAACAGGAAGGTATATACTTCTCAACAGTGGCAAGCCTCTAAGCAATTGATCTTGGACATCACCTTAAAGACCCTTAATAGTTGCTGAATTCCTAGTCTGACGATCCTCTACGACTAACTTCCTTCCGGACTTGCGAGACCAATGCAAACATAATTACCATATCTGTTTCTACTTAAATTTTCAGTCACAAAGCAATCAACTTGCTGTCCTTAGAGGAGATGGTGACTCATTCCATAAGAGAATGCAAAGTACAGTTATGTTGTCCCTTTGGAAGTATTAAGTGTTGATTCCAGTGAGATTGATAATTTTGAAATGTAAAGATGGTTTCCCTAATACAATGGAACATGCATCTATAAACACGATCGCAGATGGCCTCACCATCATCATAAAGTTCTACAACGTTTTCATGCCAACATGCATATAAAGTGTCCTTCTCCATACAAATGAAACATTACATTTGCAACCCACTACTTGTTGTAGAAGAATCAAATGGACATCCCAAATAATTGTTCAACCCAAAAAAAAATCACTTTCCAAACTCGAAGAGTTTGCAGAAAAGCTCCCTACATATAATTCCATTAAGATAGCATTTTGAATAGCCATTAGCAAACCTAAAATTCCAACCCTTTATCACCCGTAACAACATCCCAACTATCTAAACTTATGAAAAGTCACAGATTAGTCACATAACTGCTTTAAGACGGTAAAGACCATAATAATCAAGACATAAAGCTGAAAGCAAAAGACTGAGGTAGTGTCTTTTTTGGTCTGAAGTCTATAAATTCTGAATGTAACCTAAAGTCTAAAAAGATCTGAATCAATAAAGCTTAACAATATATTTGTTTTTCATTTATGATGTCTGAATAGAAGCATATGAAAACTACCTAAATTATCTAAATATTTATAATATTTTTATAGTTTAATTAATATTTAGTAAATTAATGAAATATAAATTAAATAAAATGATATTTAATATAAAATAATGAAATTATTATTTAAAAGATATATAATTTTAAAATATAAAAATCTGTGGAACCTTTTGTAATTGTTTGAGTGCAATTTGTAAGTAAGGTGTAAGTCCAGTTTTCTAGCTTTTTAATTTCAGATTTTTTTTAGTATCATTTAAGATTTCAGACACTTGAAAACAAATAAAGCATCTGAGTGAGTTATTCAAACTTATGATACAAAAAAATAAAATAAATAAATAAATAAAAATAACAGGCCCTGCCCCTAACAAGCTAGTCAACTACAAAGCATTTATCTCTTCATTTTAAGATAATTTCTAATAATTCCCCATAAAAATGATGAATTAAGAATATAATAAGCAAACCAACTATATTAAAAATATCATTTGACATTTATCCAAAGCAATTGCAATTCCAAACAATTAAAATTATATATATATATATATAAACATTAAGAACCTGAGCGATGGACTCCATAGCTGGAGCAATTAAGCGGCAAGGACCACACCAATTGGCTACGAACTCGACAAGAACCGGACGGTCAGATTTCAAGACCGTGTCTGGAAACTGAGTTTGGTTAATCTCGGTAATGCGACCGGCAGCAGCAGCGCAGCTGACTGTGAATCTAGGAACCGCCGCAGAAGCATTCGTAGACGACGTTAATGATAGATTTGTTTGAGGCCTGAACAGGAGCTGATTCTTTGAAGCAGTTGTCAGGTGGTTTAGTTTGTGGATTGAAGTAATTGGAGGAACCGGAGGCAGCGGTCTTCTGGAGAAGATTGTGGAGTTGGAGATGACAATATCCATGATTGAGTGAGTGAGAGATAGATAATTGAAAAAGCTTAAAGCATCTAGAAGAAGAAGCTCTGTTTTTTTTTTTTTTTTTTTGGTATTTCAATTGTGTTGCGAGTGATTCCAAGAGGAGAAGCTTCGTCGATTCGTGGCCACACCATACGAAAGGCCACGGTTTTCTGATCACGTCATTAATTATATAAAGATACCGGTCAAAATGTCAAATGTTAATTTTAAGTCATTACACTAAAAATGACAAGATTACCCCTCCCATGTCGTATTTCCAGGTAATTTAACTGGACCAAACTGTCACAATAGATCACCTGGCACAAGTTTTCAACTTCTCATACAAATCTTCCTTCAGTTATCGATTTCAATTCAAAATATTATTATCGCCCGCCCAAAAAAAAAAAAAAAAAAAAAAAAGTATAATGTGAAATAAAAAATAAGTTATACAAATTGCACATATGAACAGTATACATATTCACCCTATCTGTATTATTTGATTCTCTCCCTGTGTCTATTCTTCTATTTACCGCTTAGGAGCTAGCAAAAATAAGGTTCTGATAAAAGT
The DNA here is from genome assembly GCA_030490815.1 of Acer saccharum. Taxonomy (NCBI): domain Eukaryota; kingdom Viridiplantae; phylum Streptophyta; class Magnoliopsida; order Sapindales; family Sapindaceae; genus Acer; species Acer saccharum. Next base: position 16,704,757 of record CM059873.1, read on the forward strand.
GAAGATCAAAATCAACAAGTTTACTAATCAATAGCAGCTTTATTTCTGCGGCCAGTTATCGGCTTTGGCAATCCATCAAATATTGGTTTGGTGATGGCCACAGATGAAAGAGCCTGTAAATCGGGTTTCAAACTCCACATGGAGCTGGGCCACACGGATGACGAACTACTACTACCATCACTATCATGCAAACTTGACATGCTTGATGACTTCCTTACTCCACAGGCCAAAAGATAATCCCCCAACCCACCTCCCACACCATCTGCTGGTGATGCAGTTCGACTAGCTGATTTGGCTCTCAGGGCTAACCCCTTCCCAGTTAAACCAGAAAATCCGCTCACAATGCTGTTTTCCTCCTTCAACAGCATTTCTGGTGTGCGAGAAGTAAAGTCATCCTCAGATTTTTGTCGCCTTCGAACCGGTTTCTCATTCCTTTTACCAGAGTCACTTTCTCCAAAATAAGGAACGGGAATCTTATCAGCCAGTTCACCATTATGATCCACCAAACCATTGGCTAAGCTTCTAGATTTCTGTCGTGAGACTAAAGGCAGGTTAACACCTGGGGAGGGCCAAAGGAATGGACTATCTTCAAAATATTTTGATTCTCCTTTCCTACAAATTGCCATTTCAAAGCCTTCAGATGTGGTTGTTTGATTCATTGGTCTAAGTCCATAGAAACCTTGTAAAGAGCTCATGGCTGGCGAGACATTCCGTTGAGGAGACGTTGTCAGTCTCAGGGACTGGAATGAATCAATTAGATCACATTGCACATGGTGGGGTGAGATCTGTTCAGAATTGTTTTGCCTGCAAAATGTTTTGATTTTTCACCACAGTTTCAGGACAAAGATCAGTTGGGACTGAATTGTAGACAAAAATACATATAATGGATTATATATTGGTGAAACAAACAAATCCCAAAAAAGAGGCATGCTTAGTATGGGTTATTTATTTTGCAAAACTTGACACTAAAATGATGATTAGCAACACGCGACAAATAGTATATGCAGTCTACTTCACAACCAACGTATCTTATATAGATACCAAACACTACATGGATTCCTACTTTAAAATGAAATTTGAAGCAAAGACACCTTAATGGCATGCAATTTTGTACAAGAACTATAGAAAGAAGAGGGTAGAGAAAAAGGAAAGAATACAGAACAGAGGTTCAGAAAATACAAAGGCAAATACCCAAGAAGTGCATGTACATTATGGAGGCATCCAAGTAGAAGAGGAAGATGACAGTATAATGCACCTCCAACCCCTGCCTCTGCCCAAATATAACGTCAATCTCACCATCATTGCCACAAGGTCAGCAGTTGAGACAACAGCTCCATTATGTCCCAAAATACCATTGACATCAATATGTTTCCTCAACCATCACCCACCACCCTGCAACTATAAAACATTAACTTCCATACTAGCACACAAACACCACTAAGATCCCAACTGCAACATCACATTCCAACTCCACTACTACCAGATTTCCTTCCTCAACTAGCACATCCACCTCTAAAATATTGCAAGAGCAGCAGCACTACCAGCGCCGTAGTATTTTTGTGGCTTCTCCCCGCTCTCAAATACACCATAGCCTTATAACTGCCCCAACAACAATCCCAGAGTATTGCCACTTCAATTCAATTCTAACTCAACTCTAAGTTTCAAAATATAGTGAAACTTGTTATATTTATTATATCTGCTTACACAAATTTATAAGCTTTACTGCTTTAGGTTCTTTTTAAAATACAATAGAAGCACTAGAGTCCTGCATAAACGGTAAACCACATAGATTCACCAAAAAGAAAAACAACAATTTCACACAATAATAATCATAAGGATATGATAATTGAAGAATGTAATTTTTTGAATCACAAGGATATCAAATTTAAGAAAAATAATTTGTTGGTGTGGAAGGAAAAATTTCCAATCTTTAAGCACATAAACCTGACTGTTAGATTCAAAAGTTCAACAATAGTATTTAAGGCTTTTAAGCTCTCGAAGTCTCGAACACACTGCTTCACATGCAACTCCAACAAGTTGCCACGTGTCTCAAGCCCAAACAAACACATCATAAATTTAGATAACAAATTACAGATTTAAACATAATCACATGGGGGGCACACAAAAACCTAGCTCTAATACCATGTTAATACTTGCTTGACCCAAAAGCTTAAGGGCATGTAGCATGTTTACTAATTAGTGATTCTAATGAGGGAAAGGGAACTTAATTGAATTTTAATGACTTTCGGTGTTTGCTAAAACTTTGAGGAATTAAGTTACGAAGGCCCCACACACAAATCAGGATTTACCCCTCCTACCTAAGGAATTAAGTTCCTTTTTCCTGATTAAAAAACGTAAACCGTAGATTTTTTTTCTAAAATACCCTCCATTAATAATTCCACATTGTATATAAATAGGGGTATTTTTATAACCAACTTGATTTTATTTTTGATTCCTAAAAGTTAGTAAACACCATAATGAAATATTGTAATTTAATTTTAATATCCCTCCTTTCCCTTTCTAATGGTGCTCGATTTCCATAAATGTTGCAAGTTGTAATTCATATTCAATTAGTAAACGAGCCCTAAGCTATAAGCTATTAGGGAAGGGTCCAACAATAGTATATAAGCATCTAACACAGCCATTGCATGCAATAGTACTGAGACTTACTACTGGTATAATATATAAAATGCTTCAAACAACAATCAATCCCCCATTCATTTCCTAAAGTTTAAACCCCACCATGAAAAAAAAAAAAATTCAAAAAGAAAAGGATTCAATAATGACAAACCGATACTCAATGATAGAAGATAGCTAACATGGAAAGATATCAATATAAGCAAACATCATAAACATAGAAGTTCAAATAAAATTCATTAGTTTTTCAAGAAAAATAGCTCATTCGCATTGCATGTTAACATGAATGTTTCTAAAAAGTACACTAACAAGAGTCAAACGAAGGCAAAAATACCCTGATGTTTCAGAAGCATTTGTCAAACAAGGAGAAGGAGGATGCTTTCCGGGTAGTGGAATCTGAAGTGATTTACGAGCAAACATTTGAAGATCAGTAGCCAACCCATTCATCTTCTTTATATCCGCCACCTAAAATAATCGCACAAACAATTATAACCCAACAAAAGTTCATTGCAAGAACATAAAAAACTAATAATAATCTCAAAATCTGAAAAAAAATTCAAGGAGATTATTTCTTTCAGTTATTTTGACATAAATAGAATTCACTTCCCCTAAGATTTCTCAATGCAATTAAAGCTCTGTACAGAAAATCAATTCAGATAGCCGTAACACAGATGAATGAAAATGATGAGATAGAGACATATGAATTGAACAATGAAAAGAAGAATTGTACCTCAACGCCGTATTTAATGGCGATGCCGGCAAGAGTGTCGAGCTTTGAAACGGGATGCTCAATATGACCTTTATCGTAAGTGAAAGCAAAATCATAATCTCCATTTGAATTGTAATTTCTCCTCTCCATCCAAAAACTCTGTTCTATTTCATTACTTTGACAGTGAAAAGGAAAAAAGAAAAACGTAGATCTATGGGTTGGCGATGGCGATAGAATGTGAGAGCCTCTCGATCGACGTTTTTTTTTCCAGTTTTTTCCGGGAAAACGAATGAAAGATCCCTTCTCTCCTCTGTTCAGAGAAATTCTTAATAATAAATACTTGTAAAAACAATTAAAATTTGGGTTTTTGACGTGTGACCTTAATTTATAGGTTCGAATTGTCAGAGTAAGCAGCCCAGCCCAGACAAACCAGCCCGGCAGGTGCTGCTTTGTGTCTCTTGATGCAATCAACAACCATGCAATCTTCTGACTATTTCACCTTATTGCATCACCACTCAGGTGGGCCTACCATGTAACATACTATTGCTTACACCATCTCCAAGAGATCCTTTAATCAAGCCCGAAGGTGCAATTTTTACGGCTCCAAGAGAAACCTTAATGACTCTTTTAATCAGAATCCAATGGGGCTCATTCCCTTAATTAAGTGGGCTCTACATATAAAAAAGAAATATAGTTCATGAGTATATAAAAAATAAGTGGGTACCACATAAAATAATAATAAAAAAGTGAGTAATGCTATTTTGTCTAAATTTTGTGTCAAAATTTAGTGCCCAAATGATGTAGTATCACTCTAATCCACTCATTTAAATCATACAAATATAATATAATTTAAATGAATGAATTATAATGATATCACATCATTTGGACACCAAATTTGGATAAAGTAACATTATTATAAAAAATTATAAATAAATCATTTAAGGGAATATTCTTAGAATACATACTTATTTAATAGCCCATTATAATAACATCTACCCCTCTTAAATAAAAGGGTCTCCAAGGGAGACTTTTAGAAATGCTCTTCACCATGTAATAATTTTTTTCTAAAAGTGCGTAACAACATTGACAATTGTGCTTAGCCATGTCATAATTTGGTTCTAAAAGTGCCTAACCACATCACAATGTGAGTGGTGTAAATGACGTTCATACACTCTCACAATATCCATAATTCAACAACAATTTAAGATAGGTAAAATTTATAAGCAACCAAAAAATTATGAGGTTTTTTGTTTTTATCCGAGATTAGTATTTTTATTGTTTCTATAAAAAAAAAATCCACTTTTTGGACAAAATTGCTCTTCTTTTTTTTATTGATTTTTATTTTAAGACTAATTTTCTTTATATATATATATATATATATACAAAAAAAAAAAAAAAAAACTTTTTTTCTCTATTTTTTTTTTTCCTTTTTCTTCTTCTTCTTCCCAGGCCTCCATCTTCTTCTTCTTCTTCCCAGACCTCCATCTTCTTCTTCTTCAATTTTTATTGCCCTTGTGTGTTTAATTGTGTTAGACTTGGTGTGTTTAATTTGGTCTTGCCCTGGTGTGTTTAATTGATTTACACCTGGTCTTGCCATGGTGTGTTTAATTGAGTTGTTCTGATGTGTTTAATTGGGTTTAATTGTTCTGCCCTAATGTGTTTAATTAGTTTACACCTTGTGTGTTTAATTAGTCTGCATTAGTGTGTTTAATTGGGTTGCCGTGGTGTGTTTAATTGGTCTGCCCTGGTGTGTTAATTGGGTTGACCTAGTGTGTTTAATTGGGTTGACCTGGTGTGTTTAATTGGTGGTCTGGTGTATTTAAAGAAATCTGGAAAAAAATTCAGATTTGAATAGATTTGGAAATTTTCCATATTTCCTCATGCCAAAAAAAATTAAAAAATCTTTGAAGAGATCTGGATGGATCTTCGGATCTCTTCAAATAAAAAAGTACATAAAAAACAAAAACCAAAAAACCAAACTTCATTAATCTCAAATATCTTCATCATCAATCTCAACACAACAACAATACAACACCAATCTTCATCAATAAAAAAAAATAATAATAATAAGAAGAAGAAGAATAGATCTGGACAAACGAAGCTAAACCCGTGACAAACACCGCTGAATCCATGACAAACGAAGCCAAATCCAAATTAAAGGGGTTTGAACACAAATAATTTTTGGGTTTCAACAATGGTGTTGTTACAAAGACTTTGTTTCCAACAACAATGGTTTCAAATATAAATGGGTTCTTTAAAGAGATGGGATTTTGTTTCAAGATGAGATTGAAGAGAGGTATAATTTCATACAAGAAATGGGAAGAGATTGAAGAGAGGCCGTTTCTAGTGGGGAGAGAGAGAGAGAGAGAGAGAGAGAGAGAGAGAGAGAGAGATTGAAGAGAGATAAAGAAGGAAGAGAGAGAGAACGAAGAAAAAAAAAATGTTTTGAGGAGAGAGAAGAGGTAAAGAAAATAATGAAAAATGAATAAATGAGGGGCATTTAGGTCTTCACAACCAATTTTAGGGTAGAAACAATAAAAATACAATGTTGTGTAAAAACAATAAACCTTCTAATTTTTTGACTAAAAATAGGTATTTCCTCATTTATAAGATTTGCTTAGTGATAACCCATGCTCATACAATCTCACAATATTCAAAATTCGATGACAATTTAAGGTTGGCTTGTGATAAGCCCTTTACACATACTTCCAAAAGGTTGCGGGTTTGAATTATACTACCTCTCCATCAATCTCGAAATATTCTCAATCCCGAAATATTGTAATAATTATATATATATATATATAAATATATATAATCTTTCTATTATCAGTTCGTTCTAACATAAAATAGATCAGGACGAAGAATGTGGACCACATATTATGGAGAAGTTTTGACAAGTGCATACACTTTGAGTCAAAGTATATAATTCTAATGGTCTACATTCTTTGTCCTGCTATATTTTATATTAGGACGAACTGACAATAAAAAAATTGTATATATATTTATATATATATATATATATATATATATATATATATATACATATTTTATATTGTTAGTTCGTCATGACAATGAATATATCAGGACGAAGAATGTGGACCACTAGATTTATATACTTTGACTCAAAGTATATACACTTGTCAAAACTTCTCCATAATATGTGGTCCACATTCTTCGTCCTGATATATTTATTGTCAGGACAAACTGATAATAGAAAGACTGTATATATATATATATATATATATATAGTCCCGAATCTCGATCTGGTCAAGACGTCCTGATATAACTTCATCAGGATATTAAATGTGAGCCACTAATTATGGAGAAGCTTTGACAAGTGCATACATACTTGAGTCAAAGTATGTAAAACTAGTGGTTCACATTCAATATCCTCATAAAGTTATATCAGGATACACTGATTTGAAATTTATATATATATATATATATATATAATTCGTGTCACTACTGTTTTTAGGAGTGGACTATTTTTTGTTTAGGAAAAGAAATATATTAATCTTGTAATTTTTTTTTAAATATTATATAAAAAAATAGCTATTGATCTATAGAATTATTTTTTTTCACTTTAAAAATCACTAAAAATACAAGTTTATATATATATATATATATATACATATTATTTTTATTTGTTTATAAAAAAAAAATTAATACAAATTTACAGAGATAGGGGACGAATATAATTCAAACTTTCAATTTCATATGCGTGAAGAATTTACCATTGACTTTCCCTCAACCTTGTCACTGTTGTGAAAATGTGGATTTCCACCACCTAAATATATCCTTGATTCCTCCCCGTTTGATAATATCTCCCCATAATATCTCCTCACTTACTTCATGATTAAGTTAAACAATTTGCCTATATATATGGCTTTCTTTGTAATTGTTTGGTTGGTTCAGCTGAAGGTTCAATACAAAAGCTATAAGCTCTCTCTCTATCTCGTATGTCTCTCTCTTCTCACATCTCTCATTTTATTTCTTTATTTATTATTCAATTCTTTCACAACACGTTATCAACACGATCATATGTAAGTAAAAAGTATCTCCAGGTGAGTGATTTACTTACGGCTCGATATTAGTGTATGTAAGTAAAAAGGATCCCCTGATGGGTGATTTACTTACATCCCAATATTCTGAATCTATATATATTTTCGTATACAAGATAGTTTATGCCGTCAATGGAACATATATATATAATTCTGAATTTATTTATTTATTCTCTTTAAATCCCAATATTTTGGATCTATATATATATTTCCATATACAAGATGACTTATGCCGTCAATGGAACATATATATATATATATATATATATAGTTCTGAATTTATTTGTTTATTCTCTTTAAATCCCAATATTCCGAATCTTTATATATTTTCATATACAAGATGACTTATGCTGTCAACGGAATTATACACATAATAGGTGAGCTCAGCTTCCTGGAATTGTTTATTTACGAAACATATATACCGTTCTGGAACTGTTTATTTACGGAACATATATACCGTTCTGGAACTGTTTATTTACGGAACATATATACCGTTCTAGAACTATTTATTTACGGAACATATGCAATATATGAGATTGGCTTATGCTGTGTCTCCAGATAAATTGTTTTTAAAAAAACAAAATCAGTATTTATTTATACGCAATATATGAGATTGGCTAGACCGACTAACTAGAACTTAATATTTATGAAATTATTATATTTAAGTCGGCACGGTTTTAAAAACCGATGAGAACTTGGAGTTCTGAATCTAGTGTTATATTCATGAATGCCATATGGCACAGTATTAAAAACCGATGAGTACCTAGAATTCTGGATCTAGTGTTATATTTATGAATGACATACTTCATTATTTGGAACCTGGGGTTTCAAATCCAATCAGAATCTGAAGTTTTCTGGATTTTATATATGAACTTATAGTTCATGGTCGAACCAGAAGTTCAAAAAGTCATTATGATCCACGATTTTATTTTATCTCATATATATAAAGTGATATGTTTACATATCATTCATTTGAGAAAAAGGATTTACACATCCAATAGGATGTTGTGAGTATCGTAAAAGGGATTTAAGATCGTAAACGTATAATGAAATTGGAATTAATATTTTATTCATTTCATACACATCCAACAGGATGACATGAGTATCATAAAAATGATTTAAGATTCTAATGTTTAATGAAATTGGAAATAATATTTTATTCATTTCATACATGCTTAATACTCATGAAGAGCAATATTCAGAGAAGGATCTACACATCCAACAGGATGTTATGAGTATCATAAACGAGATTTAAGATCGTAACGTATAATGAAATTGACAATAATATTTTATCCATTTCATACACATCCAACAGAATGATGTGAGTATCACATAACAAGATTTAAGATCCTAACGTATAATGAAACTGGATGTAATATTTTATCCATTTCATTCATGTTTGATGCTCCTGGAGAGCAAAATTCAGAGTTGCTAAAAAAAAAAAAAAAAAAAAAAAAAAAAAAAAGAATTCTGAGATCAATAGTCTACTTGACAGTAAATGAACTTGATGAACATGTGAACGTGATGGGTGTTGGATAATCAGATCATCTGATCTGGTATCACCAAACCCCGATCTGGGTTTGCTTCTAGGTTGGTGGGTTTCAACCCAGACCCATCACCTCCTCGGGTCAACGCCACCTTATCGGTGGGCTTCGTTGGTTTTTGCACTAGCCTAATGCGTTTTACGACAACGATCAGAGATCGTCGGTCATGGCCCACGATCTGGTCCAGATCGGTCATAGAGCTCGTTTTTGCTCTGAGCCACTTTTGGATAATTCGATATTCCCCATGATGGACTGTTTTGCAATTATTTTGGGTCATTTTGTAATTTTGACAAAATTTTGGGTCAATTTATAATTACCAAAACTTATTGGTCCAGTTTGCAATTTTCAAAGAGTTTTGCGAATGATTTATAATTAATAAAAATTTTGAGGGGTCTTTCCATAATTTTACAAAATCAGGGGTAGTTTTGTAATTTCTCTTTAAACAATTTTTTTTTTTTTAAATTAAAAAAAAAAGGAAGGGGAATTATTATCATTTTAGATGAGATATAAAATGACATTACACATAATATCTATAAAAATTCTAGAAGGAAAAATATATGTCTTGCCGAGAGTACAACGACTCATATAATTTTGCGGAGTTAGAAATATTTTATAAATTCGACTTTGTTGAAAGCAAATGTTATTAATGTATTAAGTCCAATAGATCATATAGAAAGCTCTGGAAGAGCCATGATATTGTTATCAAACAATACTAAATTATGTATCAAGTCCAACGGATCTAATAGAAAGCTTTGGAACAGCCACGATGTTGTTATCAAACAATACTCAATTATGTATCAATGATACTTGATATCATTCAAGCAGAACATAAAGAAATCTGTTTAGATCAAAGACATATAACTTTATTAATGTCATATTGAGACCATGAATAATAAAAATGTTGAATATATGTGCGTGATTTCAAGCCAAAAGCTGATTATAGAAAAGCTGCGTTATTTATCATCTGGATTATATTTCTGATCATAAAAGGGATGTATGTAGATATATTCATCCACCAAATAAATCATCTTATTCTAAAGTTGGTTTTGAATCCCCATCATTCAAGGGGGTATATGTGGATATATTCATCCACCAAATGAATCCTTCCATTATTTTATGGTACTGATTGATGCATCTATGTGATGGTCACATGTTTGTGTATTATCAAACGTCTCCAATTGAGATCGAAGTTCAACATTCAGTTTTTCGCATGTACTCATAATCAAAATGGATCAGTGGAATCGCTTATCAGTCGTCTCCAGGTAATTGTGAGAACTTTATTATTCCGATACAGTCACCAATTTCTATATGGGACATTCTATATTACATGTTGATACATTAATCTATGATCACTACTTCTCATCATTATTTACCATTACAACTTGTAATTGGTCATTGACTTGCTCACGTTTTTAAGATATTTGATTGTGTAATATATCTCCTTATTTCATCTCTAGCATGATATAAGAGAAGAATTCAATATCACTATAAGATTAATGTTGATTTTGATTAATCTTCTATTAGATCATTTAAACTTCTGAGAGTTTATATTTTTACACACAATTTATATATTATTATATTGATTAATTTCCAAATGGAAAGTTTCTCCAGAAAGAGTAAATGAAAGGTTACTCTTATACAGAATAGAGATACCAGTTCGGTTCTCTATATATAAATGTGTCTCATTTCAATTTATGTATCACTAAAATACGAAAGATAATTGATCATCAGATAATTATTAATTTGTTACTTGATATATTAAAGGTAGCAAGATTTTATAAGTTGTCATCTCATAAACCTCGACTGGGTGACTGTTCTTAAAGAATGATTATAGTAAATGACAACAAATAAATCATCTTATGCATATCATAAGCTTATGAACCTTTTTGAAATGTATTGTTATCATGATCCTAATGTAAACAAAACTCGAGTTATAAATAAATCCACTTTCTCTAAATCAACTCTGTAAGAGTCTGATATATCTAATGAGACACAAGTTTATGAAATGACTATATTCACTGAAATGGAATAAATCTCAACAGAGATACAAGTATATATAAATTGAGAAAATTTCTATAAATCATATAATAGAAATGTGGAATCATAAAGAAACCATCATTGATGATGTATTTTTATACACATTAGCGTTACTAAAATTATAAATGATAATTATGATATTCATAATATCAATGATTGTATACAAAAGGCATGATTGGCCTAAGTGAAAAGAAGCAATTCAAGAAAAATTGACTTTATATGCCAAACATAAAGTATTTAGACCAATAATACTCTAGACACCTGGAGACGTCAAACTAGTTGGATACTAATGGGTCTTTATATGGAATATGTAATGAGAAAAATAAGATCGTAAGATATGAGACACGACTCGTAGTACAAGGTTTCTCACAGAAACTTGGTATTCAATAGTGACGAATACAATTACGTTTCAAATTTTTGATAAATTTGGTTGCCTTTACAAGGCTTGAAATACATCTTCTAGATGTAGTAATCATTTATCTATATGATTCACTCAATGCAGATATTTATAATCCCGAAAAGATTTAAAATGCTAAAAGCATGTAAATCGAGATCTCGTAATCTGTATTTGATGAACATGCAAAAATCCTTATATGGATTAAAAACAATCTAGACGGATGTGGTATAACCATCTCAGTGAATATCTGATAAAATAAGGGTATAATAATTATATTATATACCCAAGTGTCTTCGCAAAGAAATCAGAATCCGAATTTACTATATTCACAACATATGTGGATGATATGAATTTAATTGGAGCTCCTGGAGAGCTCTTGAAAACTCTTGAAAACTCTTGAAGTATATTAATTATATTGGGGCATATGTGCATTGTACTCTTTTTCTTTCCAATCAGGTTTTTGTTACATTGGGTTTTGCTGATAAGGTTTTAATGAGGCAATTCTCTAAGCACACCCAAAAATCTTCTGATCCATGAAGATCATCATAAATATTACATTAATCCATTTGATCATAATATATATGTAGTCTTGATCAAAAAGATCATTTTAAATATTACTTTGATCTTGTTAATTATCGTACATATGTTATTTTGATCCATAAAATCATCATAAATATTACTTTGATCCGACAGATTAATGAATATATTTGCTCAGGTTTTATCCCACTGGGTTTTCCCTAGCAAAGTATAATTGTGAGAAATGTTTTGAAGAAAACAATAAGCTATGGACATATTTGCACTATTTCGATTAGGTTTTGTCCCACTAGGTTTTCATAATAAGGTTTTTAACGAGATAGTTTTGAGAAATGAGAACATCCAGCATCACAAGATCCAGAAGATAATTGTATATATTGCTACCGAGGTTTTTGTCCCATTGGGTTTTTCCTAGCAAATTAAAATCCAAGTGGTGAAAATCCAAAGGGGAGTTTTATGAAAATGTGGATTTCCACCACCTAAATACATCCTCCCCACTTGATAATATCTCCCCATAATATCTCCTCACTTGCTTCAAGATTAAGTTAAACAATTTGCCTATATATGTATGACTTTCTTTGTAATTGTTTGGTTGGTTCAGCTGAAGGTTCAATACAAAAGCTATAAGCTCTCTCTTTATCTCGTGTGTGTCTCCCTTCTCTCATCTCTCATTTTATTTCTTTATTTATTATTCAATTATTTTACAACAGTCACAATTTATTTTATAATATACATAAATATAGAGGGTCCAGAGGAGGGGTTGGCTACTATACAAGCCCTGCGTGATGCATGGGTGAATACTGAATAGTGCTATTCTCAACCGGTTTGCAGCCGGCTGCCCCAACTTCAATTTTTTTTTTTTTTTTTCCTGTTACTAATTTTAAATATAAAATTATTAAATTTATAATTATAAATTTATAAAATAAAATAAAAACTTAAAAAAATAAGTTCAATAATAAAAAATTAAATTACACAATTAAATAATTATATTGAACTAAGATGAATTAAATAATTATATTTTTTTCACATAAGTTTAAAATTTTGCTTGTAACTACGTTTACGATTGTGGTAACTATGTTTACTGCTTTGGTAACACGTTTACGGATTCTTAAAATTTTGCTTGTAACTACGTTTACAGCTTCGGTAACTATGTTTACGGTTTCTTCAAATTTTACTTGTAACTACGTTTACGGCTTTGGTAACTACGTTTACGGCTTCAATAACTACGTTTACGGTTTCTTCAAATTTTGCTTGTAACTACGTTTACAGCTTTGGTAACTACGTTTACGGTTTCTTCAAATTTTGCTTGTAACTTCGTTTACGGCTTTGGTAACTACGTTTACGGCTTTAGTAACTACGTTTACGGTTTCTTTAAATTTTGCTTGTAACTACGTTTACGGCTGTGGTAACTACGTTTATGGCTTCGGTAACTACGTTTACAGTTTCGGTAACTACGTTTACGGTTTCGGTAACTACATTTATGGTTGCTGTGGTAACTACGTTTACGGCTTCGGTAACTACGTTTACGGTTTCGGTAACTACATTTATGGTTTCTTCAAATTTTACTTGTACGGCTGTGGTAACTACGTTTACGGCTTCGATAACTACGTTTACGGTTTCGGTAACTACGTTTACGGTTTCGGTAACTACATTTATGGTTTCTTCAAATTTTACTTGTAACTACGTTTACGGTTTTGGTAACTACATTTACGGATTCGGTAACTACGTTTACGGCTTCGGTAACTACGTTTACGATTTCTTCAAATTTTACTTGTAACTATGTTTACAGCTTTGGTAACTACGTTTATGGCTTTGGTAACTACGTTGTTACAAGTACAATTTGAAGAAACCGTAAACATAGTTACCGAATCCGTAAACGTAGTTACCAAAGCTGTAAACGTAGTTACAAGCAAAATTTGAAGAAACCGTAAACGTAGTTACCAAAGCCGTAAACATAGTTACCAAAGCTATAAACGTAGTTACAAGCAAAATTTGAAGAAACCGTAAACATAGTTACCTCAGTCGTAAACATAGTTACAAGCAAAATTTGAAGAAAACGTAAACGTAGTTACCATAGCCGTAAACGTAGTTACAAGCAAAATTTGAAGAAACCATAAACGTAGTTACCGAATCCGTAAATGTAGTTACCAAAGCTGTAAACGTAGTTACAAGCAAAATTTGAAGAAACCGTAAACGTAGTTACAAGCAAAATTTGAAGAAACAGTAAACGTAGTTACCGAAGTCGTAAACGTAGTTACCAAAGCCATAAACGTAGTTACAAGCAAAATTTGAAGAAACCGTAAACATAGTTACCGAAGCCATAAACGTAGTTACAAGCAAAATTTGAAGAAACCGTAAACGTAGTTACCAAAGTCATGAACGTAGTTGCCACAGCCATAAACGTAGTTACAAGCAAAATTTTAAAATTATGTGAAAAAATATAATTATTTAATTCATCTTAGTTAAATATAATTATTTAATTTTGTAATTTTTTTTATTATTATTTAACTTATTTGTTAAAGTTTTATTTTTATTTTATAAATTTTATAATTATTAAATTTATATTTTTTTTAAAATTATTAATTAATCTTAGTTAAATATAATTATTTAATTTTGTAATATAAATAAGTTTTATTTTATTTTTAAAAATTTATAATTATTAAATTTATAATTTATTTATTTTTAGAATTAGGGAACAGCCGGTTTGCAAACCAGCTGTTCTATTAAATCGTTTTTTTTTCTGCCACTTGGCAGCCACACATTGGGGGGCCGGTGACCATTCACCCCTGCATCATGAAGGGTCTGCATTGTAGCAATGCCCAGAGGGTTTATCGGCATCAACCATTTTACAGGGTGCATCAATCTCTTACTGTATTTTTCATTTTAAAAAGTTTGTATTCTTTGAATAATTTTGTTGAATCAAATTGATCTTATTAATTGGCTTAATATAGTTACATCTCAAAAGGTAATGTTAGAAAATCATCTTTAAGGGACCAAACCAAAGTGTAAATAAATAGACATTTCATCATTAAAATAGTTGTAATTAGTGGTCACTATTGTTCAAATGCAATTAAGTCTCTACAATTATAGGCCACAATATGTAAATGTGCAAATATAAATACAACAATTAAAGTAAGGTGCAAAAACTAAGTGATAGTTAGGTATTGAATTTTTTTTATTTTTTTATTTTTTTTAAAAAAAACTTGGTATTGATTTTTCAGTAAGATAAATTAATTTTGTCAACAAAAAAAGTAAGATAAATTAATGGGATAATTACCTGGCGGCCACCCATTTGATTAGTGAGGTACTATCAAAATGGTTAATATATGAGAATTTCATTTCAAAATGTCCATTTTTGACGAAGAATATGATACTAATGGATATTCTATCACACCCCGTTAACTTTTTCTAGAATTGCCATTAAATGGGTGGGCATTTTAGTAAATAAGAGGTTTACCAAAATGATAAACATCCAGTATTTGCTCTCTCGTTGATTTAGGGAAAAATATTAGTAACTTCCTTATTCTCTTTTGAATCAAATAATATGCAAGACCACCCAAAAAAAAAAAAAAAAAAAAAAAAAAGAAGCAAAATAATCAAAACCTCAACCATACCTACCAAGATTAGAACCCATTTCTTCATATTAGATTTCTTGCCTCTCCAGAGATTCTTTGTCTAGTAAACATTTTCCTTTCCTCTGTATTCTTCCTTCAAAGGCTTCAGGGTGGTCCCGGGGCAGGGGCGAAGCCATGGCTTATCGTTGGGGTGGGCTAAAATTAACTGTAATTTTTTTATATATACCGCCTACGATGCAACGACTCGAATCCGGGACATTATCATGCTAAATTAATGTAATTTTCTACCCAAGCCACACTGAGTAGTAGTACAAAGTTTTTTTAAAGAAAAACCTAAAGGAAAAAAAATATTAAGCAAAATAAACTTAAATACTTGTTCGGACAAACAAACAAAGTAAGGAATTCAAAATTTGTTTCATTTATCTAAGGAAGAATAGAGAATGAAGAGGAAAATGAAACTTTAATATGTTTGAGTCTCAATAGAATATTGAATATATGACTCTAATAAATCTATTGAGATTATCTCAATTAAATTAAATTATAAACTATAATATTTTTATGAATTATCAAGTAATATTAATATTGTAATTGTTTTTTATTTGTATTATATCTATTATTACAAAATAAAAAAGCAAAATCATTAAAAAAAAAAATTTAATTTTTTTGGGAAAAAGCTAGCCTGGGCTGAAGCCCAGGCTAGATTGTATATACCTCCGCCCCTGTCCCGGGGTGTTTCCTCTATAGACGGCTTTGTTTGGGCCTCCAGGGTCACAACATGGACTTCTGACCGTAGCCTCCAGGGTGGATGGTCCCTAGGCGTGCTTGTTGTTAAGTCATAAGGAGAAGAAATCCCTAGGCCTATAGGAAGCGTGAGCCCTAATTTGTTGGCCTCGCTGACCAGGTTCATCAGAGCAGTTTGGAAGTGTTGTAGGGTTCCCGGATCGGCCACCTTGGTTTCTGGCGTTGCTACCGATTGTTCTCCAGACATCAATGTTCCGTCTCTTGCTACTCCGGTTGCTTTAGGGACCTGGCGATGGTTATTGTCGCTGGAGTTTCCGTCTTTGTCGCTGGCGTTGCTCATGCTTCAGACCTGTTCGTGAGGGTTCCTCGAAGTTTATGTTCAAACCCCCCTCTTTTTAGCGTCGATTGTTGACGATGAACTTTGGATTGCCACGCGTCCAACAATAATATCATGTTATGAAAGGGAGAATGTAAATAAATGCATGCAAGACACGAGTTTTACGTGGAAAACCCTAGAAAGAGAAAAAACCACGGTGCCCTTAAGGGAAGGAAAATAATATTATGAATTGTTCGGGGTCACACACTCAATGTTGTCTCTCTTCTCTCATACAAATGTTCTCTTCTCTTAAGGATCAAGAACCCCTTTTCCATAGATTACATGGTTCTATTTATACCAGACAGGCTAGGGTTTCTTCTTGCCTTTGCCATGTTGGCGATGGATTTGCTAAATAGAATTGTGTTAGGATTCTAGTGTCGCGGACTGATTAAGACTCATTACCTGTATAACGTCTATCTTTCTAGAAGCTTTTAGTTCTTTCCTGTTTATACTTCTCTGAGAGGAAATAGGGATATTTCCTCATCTAAGTGCAACTCTTTAGACCTTATATCTGGGTGAATCCTTGCTCAAAGAGGTATACCTTAGTAGGTTTACTTTTCCCGTATTGATCGAGTAAGGGTCTTCAGCGAGTACAATCTTTGCCTATTTTAGATTGGGTTACCTGGCGAGTACACTTTCGGTCTTCACTAATCTTGATGATGTGGCAAGGTGACATGGCAAGTGGTCAATGCTTCCTTCGTTGATTAGTTGACAAATGACGTGAAATTGTTCTTCTTCCATGTTTCCTGCTTATTCTGTTGACGTGTCTTTTAACCGAATATATACATACAACAATAATAATAATTATAATATTAATATAATTAATTATAATTATTAATATCCATCTCTCCATTTTATTACCTAATACAATATCCATTATATTATACCAATTAAAATGTATCAACTAATACAATAAAAATAAAAATAAATAAAAATAAAAAATAAAAATAAATAAAAATAAAAAATAAAAAATAAAAACCAACAAACAAGGTCTTCTAGGGTGCTGATATTGCCACCCATAAAACTAATTAGTACACCCATATTTTATTAAAAATTTTAATTATAAAAATATCCTAATAAAAATTTATCAATAAGGAAAAATTATTTTAATTAAAATAAACCAAATACTATGTGCATTCATTAATTACACTTATATCTTCAATTATATCTTTTTATTAAAAAAAAAAAAAAAAAAAACTTATGAAAAACCCTAATTTTTTTTATAAATTCTAATTAAACTCCAATTTTATTTCAAATATCAGACTTTCTCATATCACATGATTATTATATAATAAAGTGATGAAAAAAGAATTTCGATAGGACTTTGATCATACAGAGGTAGGTATTAGTTTACTATATTTTGTTTTTCTTTTATGTCTAGTTATGAACTCTATCAATAACAATATATATATATATATTTTAAATAGTTGTATATATAAGAGAATTCCAGATTGAACCCTATATACAATTTAGTTTTACATCTTTCTTTTCATAAGACTTACATTCGAGACATTTCTAAAAGTAAATTGGACCATCATTACAAGAGGATTTGATTCAAAAAATAATTTGATTTTTTTTTAATAAATTGAGTGTGTTAATAATTTAAGAGAGTTTATAAATAAAATATATTAAAATAAATATATTCATTTCAATAAGGGTACTGTTAGAGCATTAGGATGAGTGCTTATAGTAATATTTATTTTTTAAAATTTTAGACATGGGTGTAATAATTAGTTTTATGGGTGGAAATATTCACACCTGCCACCCGGTCTTCTACTCTTCTATTATTATTTTTTTCTTCTGAAGAATAGTTTTGTCCATTTTCAGGAATGAGCTCAGCAGTATAAATAGAAAAACAAAAGCTTTTGAGTGATTAAAAATGGAAAAATTAATTAGTTTTATTAATGGTCAATCATCACAAACTAATGAAATTGAATTTTGCAGGACCGGGATGTTCTTCAGTTGGGCTTGGAGAGGCACAAGAGCTCGGCCCATTTTTAGTGGAAGATGGTCCAACTTTAAAATTTATTAACTACACTTGGAATAAAGGCATGCATTTATATACAATTCCTACTTTCAATCTTTCTTTCAAAAAAAAAAAAAAAAAACTCAAAATTTAATATGTAGTTATCATTAGAGAATCGGCCCTATATTTAATATTATATATATATATTTTAAGTTTGCTTAAAATTTTCATCTGCAAATTTATTGTTCTTGGAAAGTCCGGTCGGAGTTGGATTTTCATATTCGAATACCAGTCTTAGTAACCCTGGAGATAATAGTACACGTATGTATGAGATTTATTTATTTATTTATAATCTAATATATATATATATATATATATATATATTTTTGAAAGGCAAATATTATTAAGAAGGCAGGAAACGCCAACAGAACAACCCCCAACAGGGGCCAAAGTCTGGAGGTGTTTTGGGCCCAAACCAGGAAACCAAAAAAGCCGCAGACACAGCACCCACAAGAAACCCAAACAACAAAGACGCCAAAACCCCCAGGGCCCCAACCGGCACAACAACGCAAACAGGGACCAAACACGCCCACAAAATCAACACAAAACAGCAAAAAGGCAAAAAAAAAAAAAAAAAAAACACAGCCACAGAAAACAGAAAACAACTCCTCAAAGATCACTCCAAACCAAGGCCTCTCTGCCCTCCCCTGACCCTTGCTTTGCTAACATATCAGCAAAGGAGTTTGAAGCCCTCGAGCGGAACACAATGCAAGCCTGATTGAGAACATTGAGATTACTTCTGATATCGTAAATGGTTTGCACGTGATTAATGCTGCCAATCCCTCCATTATTAATCCACGAAACGGCCATCTAATATATTTTTTTATAAATATAATTACGGATATGACAGCTCGAATCTAACTATGTCAGGTTCATTGAGCACTTTTTACTACAATAACTTAATATTTACTTTTTGAAAGCGGTATGTATGAGAATTGAATCAAATTATTATAAAGAGTAATGCTATACAACTCAAATAATTAACCAAAATGATGTGGTACCACACACAACATAAAATGATGTGGTTAATGAAAAAACCACTTGTCACATCATTTAGGTCAAAATGTGGACGAAATTTTTGGGTTGTTTAGTATTTGTGTATTATAAAATAATTTAAATTCTGAATTTTAGATAATCATCGAATCCATTTCTTATAATATAAAATGAAGTGATTATCTATTATATAGTCCTTTTCACATTTCAAATTAATTTAAGGCTGTGTTATTATTAAGTCCCTAATTAATTAAAAAATTAAGGAAAAAAAAAAATGAAATTTAGGTCAATTTAGTGTAAGGAATTTGATTAATACTGAATCTAACATGCATAAGCACATAATACATTCATAGTTTAACCTAAACATGTTTCTATATCATGATTTAATCAAACCCTAAATACATATTACTAACCCATGTCAATTCAAGAGAAAAGAGAGATATGAGAAAACAAAAGCGTACCTGAATCCATTGCCGAAGGTTGGTGGACGGGTTGTGATTTTCCAAATTATCATGATCTTTGTGAACCCTAAAGTGTTCTCTCTTGTTCTGGTGATGGGGATACAGACAAGCCAAAAGGTATCGTGTAATTTGGGGACCATAACCCTAATATATAATAATGAGATTATTATAGGTTTTGCTATTTCTAATTTGGCCCCTCATCAAATTAGATATAGCACTCTGGTATCTACACATTAATTCCATGACAATTATACCCTTAAGCCTTAAAACTTTAAATCTTAATTAGATCACTTTAATTTAGGCTTAACCAAAAGAGCACAACACATTTAATATTTACATGTGTGGCCACACATGTTGAAATTTTCCAACATTTAGTGGTAGTCTCTCAAACCTATATTAATGAGGCTGTGAGTTTAAATTATGTTCTTTACTTCCTTCCCTCGACTCTCAAATCTGTAATAATTCAGTATATATATATATATATATATATATATATATATATATACAGTCTTTCTATTATCAGTTCGAACTGACAAAAGATATATCAGTTCCTTACATGTGGGCCACTGGATTTAAATGCTTTGACAAGTGCATGCAGCCAAATCAAAGTATTTAAATCTAATGGCCCACATGCAAGGAACTGATATATTTTTTGTCAGTTCGAAATAATAATAGAAAATCTGTATATATATATATATATATATATATAAATAAATATATATAACAAATAGGAATAAAATTCCATTAATGGAAGTTTAATGCAATATCTTTTCCACTACTGTAAACAACTTATTGGTAATATGTAAGAAACTAATCCTTTACCATTTTTAGGAGAATTTTTTATAATAATTTTCTGGTCGAGGTATATATCTAGGCTAATTATGAATTAAGTTTTAAATTTTTGTTTAGATTTTGTGTTGAATGATGTGCTAATTAAATGATTTGTTTTGTTTCACAATTAAATTTTATGCAGCCCAGGATTCCTATTCATTTCTCTTAAATTGGTTGAAGAAATTTCCACAGTACAAATCTAATGAATTCTACATAGCAGGAGAAAGCTATGGAGGTAGAAAATATATTAATTTACTTAATGTTTTAATTTTAAAGTTTTATTAATTTTTAAGTCCTCTCTCCGTCAGTACTGCTAGTAAAACCTACATTTTAATTTCCAATTTCAGGCCACTATGTACCACAACTTGCAGAGGTCATATTTGATGAGAACAAAGAAAACAACGAAGGATAATTTCATAAATCTCAATGGTTTTATTGTAAGTATCTCATTTTACAATTATTAATTAATTTATTTTTATTTTTAATAATCAGTTAATAAGTGCATCCAAGAGTTAAAGAAAAGAAAATAAAAAAACAATTATAATTTCTTCTTAATTTGGCTATTGTCAAATTCAATAAGATTATAATTTCTTCTTAAAATTACTATGCAACCACTTATTTCAACCGTCCAGATGTTCAACAAGCTTTGCATGCTAATGTCACCAAAATTTCTCGTCCATGGAGCCTTTGCAGGTCATCATCATTCTAACTATTTAATTATTCAACTTCATATATACTTGTTACAATTGATAATATATATTTCATATATACAAACAAATTTTATTGCAGTAATGAATTATTCAATGGTTGGAACGACTCAACATTTTCAGTTGTGCCGATAATTAAAAAACTTATTGATGGGGGCATCCGTGTATGGGTTTTCAGGTAACAAAAAAGAGAGATAGAGAAAGAGAGACAATTTTACAATTTTAATTATTTTGCTTTTCTACCGATCAACTTTTGTAAAAGTGAACCAAATAATATATTACAATTAAATTTATTTTCTGGCATTATAATTTCAGTGGAGATACAGATGGGAGAGTTCCAGTGACCTCAACAAAGTACACATTGAATAAGCTTGGACTCAACATCACTCAAGATTGGACCCCATGGTACAGCCGAAGGGAGGTAAATCAATTGCTTGTAAACCCATTTTTTTTTTTCCTTGTTATATATTATTGAGATATAATTGTTTGCATAGTTGCTTACTGAAAATGCCCTAGCTTCAAAGTTTTAAGTATAGTCCGAAAAGCTTGCTACACTCTTTGTAATAAGGTCAAAATGTTCTGATGAAACATTTAAGAGCTTGATCCAAAACTTAAGGTGAATCAGAGGTCAAGTTTAGGGATGACCATTAGATTAAAACAGAAATTTTTTAGGGAACAAAGTGAAAATGGTTTAAAATTTAGTAATAATTTTATAATTTTAAAGAAGGAATTTTAATAAGACTTTTTTTTAAAGATAGGGGCCAGCAATCTCACACAAATAACCACTCGACCTTAAAATTTAAGCCAATAAAATTTTTTAAGCTCTAATACATCACCTCACGCACACAAGGAGAGATTTTATTTAGCAAAGAGGTTTGTTATGTGGATGAATACACAGACCCATGCATATTTGCTCAATGTCGTAATTACAGTCGGAGGTGAAGCCGAAGCCATGCATATTCATTAAATTTTGGGGACTTGGGGGGACACGGCAAAAAATTTAAGGGGAATGCTATCTACCTTTCTCATTTACCTTTCCCACTCATTGTTTGACACGTATACACTTTTTCATTTAATAAAAGGCAGAATTTCACATAAGTCCTACCTTTTTGGTGATTTGTCACCTTTATAAATGTCTTTCCAAATTTATCACTTTAGTCCTTACTTTTTTCCTATGAAAGTACACTTTTACCCTTATTACTGTTTAATTTAGCTAAAATGATTATATTAGCTTTGAATTAAAATGAACAATTTTAAAATTCTCAATAATAAAATCTTAAATAAATATATTATAAAAAATCTTAAATAAATAATAATAATAAAATCCATTATTTTATTTTTTATTTTTTTTGTAGTCATAATGGATATTAATTTAGCTAAAATGATTATCTTAGCTTAAATGATTTTTTTTCATAATTTTTTTTTTTTTGTAATCTATTTATTTAAGATTTTATTATTAAGAATTTTATTGTTTTTCAATTTAATTTAAAGCTAAGATAATCATTTTAGCTAAATAAAAATCCATTATGAAAAAAAATACAACATAAGAAAAATTAATGGATTTTTTAATTATTTATTTAAGCTTTTTTTTTTTTGTAATATATTTATTTAAGATTTTATTATTGAGAATTTTATTGTTTTTCATTTTAATTTAAAGCTAAGATAATCATTTTAGCTAAATTAAATAGTAATAGGGGTAAAAATGTACTTTCACATGTTTTAAAATAGTTGACTTTCACATATTTGGTCAAATGGACTAAAGTGATGAGTTTTGGAAAAAGTAAGGACTAAAGTGATGAATTTGGAAAGACATTTATAAAGGTGACAAATCACCAAAAAGGTAGGACTTATGTGAAATTCTACCTTAATAAAAAAATCTTACTTTTTGCTGTAAAGTTTGTTTATGTCTTTACCCTTGATGACTGCTTCTATCATTTCATTAATAAGGGATAAAGACGTAAACAAGCTTTGTAACAAAAAGTGAGAGTTTTTTATTAAATGAAAAAGTGTATATGTGTCAAGCAATGGGTGAGAAAGACAAATAGGAAAGGCAAATGGGAAAGGTAGATAGCATTCCCCAAAATTTAAAAAGAAAATGTAAATAATAATACTTTTGGGATAAAAGTGAAATAAGATTTCATTTTTTTTGGCCCCTCCTCCAGGTCTTCAGGTGGTTTCGTTTTACAGTATGACTAATTTAATAAGGTGTTCTAATTGATTAATATTTTTTCATTGATGGCCTTTCTTACAAAATATTTCCAAAATTTGAAGAGATTTCAGAATGGTCACTCAAAAACATTACAAATTAAAGTTTGCTAATTGTAATATATATATATATATAATCTTTCTACTGTCAGTTTGTCTTGATTTAAAATATATCAGGACGAAAAATGTGAACTATAGATTATGGAGAAGTTTTTGACAAGTGCATACACTTTGAGTCAAAGTATATAAATCTAATGGTCTACATTCTTCGTCCTGATATATTTTATATCAGGACGAACTGAGACAATAGAAAAACTGTATATATGTATATATATATATATATATATATATATATATAAAATCACTAGATCAAACCTATGTTCAAGATAGCTAAATGTCAAGGCCACCCATACATTTTTTTTTTTCCAGCAATTACTAATAATTTCGGGATTTAGGGAGGGGATAGATACGACTTGAACCAGGGGTGAAGTCAGGATTTTGGCTTTGGGGAGGCCAACACAAAAATTAATATTCAATGTCACGCAAGACAAATATATTAATATTTAAGAATTAAGAATTAAGTTGTTAAAAAATGTGATACCCATTAATTAATCTTAAAGGTAGTGTCATAAAAAAAAAAATTAATTTTGAGAATTAAAATTTAACTTATTGCTCTTTTTATATCTTGAAAATCATCTAGAACCAAATATTAATTTTTTTTTTCTATAATTAGCAAACAATATAGAGTAAACTCGAATAATTGTATCAAGATACAATGAGAATTGTAGAATAAGATAGTCAGTCTTCAATATATACATAGCTTTTAGCCATGAAAATGTACTAAATAATAATGTGACAGGACTCACCCCGACTCCTATCTCGAGTACAAGGGAATCCTGTGAGAATCTTATCTTTTTATTTTTCTGGTGGGCTTGAGTTTGAGATTTGCAACTCAAACGCTTACGTACCCTATATTCAAATAGGGATCAAAGCCCTCGTAGTTCATTGAAATGCTTCTTTACCTTTCCGAAAACAAATCTCTTCCTAAACAAAAAACATTATGTACTTAATAAACTTTATACTGCTTAAATATCATACGATATGAAAACTATTTGCTATAGAAAACTTTCTCAATTTCTTTTTGAATTCTGTATTTCTTCCTGAAATAAATCTAGTTTGTAGAAAACTATTATGAATCTGTTGTATATATCTCATTCTGAAACTATATCTCTACCTGAAACTAATCAGGATATAATCTGTAATCTAAATATGATCTATAATTCAAGCTGATAACTAACTAATTGTCTTTTGTAAATAAAACACATTTTTCTTTTGTATATACTATATACTATATAATATAATAAAAACATTTTCTGATTTTATAAATAACATTTATAATTTAAAACTGATATTCTGATAATCTTTTCTCTACTAATCATAGTCAGTATATACATAGAATCTAAAAACTCTTTATCAAACTAGTACCCAGGTGAATATCTCACGTACGTGGCAGAGCATCACAATGCACACGCAGAGTAGGGGGGAAATACATAATCTCACATATCGATCGTGTAGAGTAATATATGCATAATCTCACATACACATTGATCAAACGTGCAGAGTAATCTCACATACATGGCGATATACCGCACATGCAGAGTAATAATCTCACATACACATGTAGAGAAGCCCCAAAGGCTTATAATCTGAATCTGATACTGCTGGGGAGGGTACTTATCTAATATCTTAAAATTTGATTAGTCTTTAAAAACACTTTTAGTTTTCTGAATATATATATATATATATATATATATATACAGAAATTCTATTATCAGTTCGAACAGACAAAAGTTATATCAGTTCCTTGCATGTGGACCACTGGATTTAAATACTTTGACTTAGCTGTATGCACTTGTCAGTCAAAGTATTTAAATCCAGTGGCCCACATACAAGGAACTGATATAACTTTTGTCAGTTCGAACTGATAATAGAAAGACTATATATATATATATATATATATATATATATATAATCTTTAGAAACACTTTTCTAAAAACATGAATAAATATTCTTTTCTTTTCTTTTCTTTTCTGAGAATCTCATAAAACACATAAATCTAGAAATTTGGAAAACTTCTTGAAAATCTTGTAATCTTTCTGAACATACGAGAACTATTCTTTTTTTTTCTAAATCTTAATTCTTAATCTATTTCTGGATTCTGGAAATCTACATGTTTCTTAAAAACATATATCATATGGAAATCTGTTTTCTAAATAAATGAGTTAATCATTTATTTCTAATAATTCTCTAAATAACTTAATCTAATATATAATTCTGAAATAAATAACTTTTAAATAAAGTATCCATTCACAGAACTCATGTGCTCAAATCTGGTCTGGGACTGAATTCCGTCCTGGATTCGTCACTTTCTGGATCCATCATGTATATCCGGTGCATAGCTCCACAAGTCTACTGCTGCATTCTAATAATTCTTCTTTCAAGATCTCAACCTTTTATCTCTCGGCCTGCTTCCCTCTTTTCTTCCTCTTCTTTTCTCTTCTTCAATTTGTTCTTGGCACGCATCTGACCTCTCTCCCCTTTGAGTCTCTTAATTCTCACATATTTATGTAAAACACTACACACATGCATTTATACACTTGCCACCAACACACATACCCCACCTCTTGCTTTTGCCACCAAACCTTGCCACCTATCAACTTTTCATGGCATGCACCGCTTCAAACATTTACCTTCTACACTTATTATTATTATTATATCTCTAAACTTATCTGCAACAAGGTCAGCGTCTAACTCGAGCTTGGATTCAGACTTGGGTCTGGGTCATGTGTCTAGACTTGAATTCCAGGCTTAGGAAAATTTTTGGAACTGGACCTTACATAATGTATACTATACTGGACAATAATGTATGAAATAATAGGAAATTATTCAGACTCGGGTCTGGGTCATGTGTCTAGACTTGAATTCCAGGCTTGGGAAAATTTTTGGAACTGGACCTTACATAATGTATACTATACTGGACAATAATGTATGAAATAATAGGAAATTATTTATTATTTTTTTGATTGGAAATTAAAATCATGAAAGGAAAAGAGCTCTGACTTGAACCCACAATTTTATGGTGTACGTGTGCGAGGTATACCATTATATCATCTTTATCTCGTCGACCACCCATGCATTTTATTATGATAATATCAGCTAAGGGCCAGGCCATGAAGCCTAGGAGTCTCAAGAGTAATTTTAAGATATCTTGGAATCTTGAGGAGGAGATCTTTAAGGTTGTAAAGATTGGAGTAGCTTTGGGGTTTGATTTCAATGGCAAGGAAGTGGGGTTGGTTGATATTTTTGCAGAAGCAAAGCGGAAGTTGATTCTAGGTGGTTTGAAAGAATTGATAGTTCAGTAGGGTTCTCCTTTTTGGGTGGCTTTCCTATTTTGTGCTTGGGTTTGGATTTTCATTGCTGTTTGTTTTTGTGCTTTTGCTTTGTTTCTCTTGGTCGGCATGTTTGTCTTGTTTGGTTGCAGGTTGGTGGGGTCTTTATGCTGTTTGGTGCTGGGTTTGCTTTGAGGTGGTTGGTGGCTTTGTGTTATGCTTTCTTTTGGTTGTTTTGTTTTTCTTGGCCTTTTGGGCGTGTGGGGCTATTTTGGGTGTGCGTCCTTGTTGGTCTGTGGGCTTGTGGTCCGTCTTGTAGCTTTCTGGTCCTGCGTCCTTATTGGTCTGTGGGCTTGTGGTCCGTCTTGTAGCTTTCTGGTCCTGCTTGACCTTTTATGAGTAAATTTTGTGCCGTTAAAAAATATATATATATCAGTAAGATATCAGTATTTAATATTGTGGAGATTTATTAAAATTAATCCAATGTGTTTGTGTTGATTTTAAGCAATATAATGAATTAATGAAACAGGTTGGAGGTTGGACTATTACATATGAAGGTTTGACTTTCATAACGGTGAGAGGAGCTGGTCACCAAGTTCCTACATTTGCTCCAAAGCGTTCTCTTCAACTCATCTGGCACTTTCTCGCCAACAAGAACTTGCCCACTCAACCTTTTTGATTCTACATTTACTTCAAACTTCAAACTACCACCAATTTTTTTTTTTTTTTTTTTTTAAATTTATTTATTAATATATAGAATCTAGGTCAAAGATTTCTTCTGCTTAATTCAAGGAAACTTTTGTTTCTAATTCTTGGTGTTTTTTTTTTTATATGTACCGCACGTGCATTAAGTATGAAAATAGAGCAACTCGATCCACTTCTTCCTTCGATCATGGAGCTGTAGAAGTATAGATCACCCTAGTTCCTTTTGGACTTGGACTATGTAATAAACAATTAATTAAACTTGTACATTTTTATTCTTGGCTGTGCATGCATATATATATATATATATATATTTCTTGACCTGGGACCTGTAAATTAACATTTATACTGCTCTCAACACGTGAACATTTCTTTTTTAAGTTATTTTTGACATGTGAACATTTTTAATCTTAGTGTGTAAACATTTTACTTTTGTGTGTGAGTATTTTTAGTCTCGGTGCATGAATATTTTTGTTCTCGACTTGTGAACATTTTTTAGTTACTCTTGACATATGAAATTTTTTTAGTTACTCCAGGCGTATGAACATTTTTTGTTCTTAGAATAATAAACTTTCAAAGGACTTTCGAGCGGTCAAATGATATTGGATTTGCACATATTAAGTCGTTAGAATTGTTTCGACGATGAAAAGAAAATGAAAAGAGAGAAAAGAGAGAAATCTGGTGGAGGGAAGGAATGAAGTCACAATGAAACACAAACAAAATAGGAGAGACCGAGAGACAGAGAAAAGAGAGAAGATAAGAGAGACAATAGAGAGAGAGACAGAGAAAAGAGAAAAAGATAAGAGAGACAATTGAGAGATGACTGCAGGGGCGGATGTATGGCCCCCCCCCCCCCCCCCCCCCCCCCCCCCCCTAGAAGTTTGAAGTATCATTCCCCCCTGTAGTTTTCCATATTCTCCAGTCTTTTCTCTCTAGTTTCAAAATTCTTCAATTTTTCCCCTCCTATACCTATTTTTATATGGTGAGATTGGTTGTATTTGCGCATGGGAGGGGGGAAATTGGAGAATTTTGAAACTAGATGGGAAAGACTAGAGAATACGGCAAACTACAAGGGGAGAATAATAATTTCCCTCTAATATATTCTATATTTAAATTTAAGTGGTTTGGCTGGGTTGGGGTGGGGCGGGGCTTCAGTGATTTGGCTGTCAGTCTTTTTACAAGTATCGTAAATCTTTGAAAGGCGTGAATCTTGTTTGTTTGTTTTTTTTTTTTTTTTTGAAATATGAATCTTGTTTGTTAATTGTTATATATATATGTGTGTTCGTAAGTAGATTATTTAAAATTGAAAATATTGTTATTAGAATAAATAAATAAATAAAGTCCAATTTGATGTATTTCTCTTCAGCCTTGAAGAGAAAATATATGCTTTTAGGATTTGGTTTTGTAGGTATCATGAACTATTCTATTATATATTTATATATAGTCTTTCTATTGTCAGTTCGTCTTGACAATAAACATATCAGGACGAAGAATATGGACCACAGATTATGGAGAAGTTTTAACAAGTGCATACATTTTGAGTCAAAGTATATAAATCTAGTGGTCTACATTCTTCGTCCCAATATATTTATTGTCAGGACGAACTGATAATAGAAAATCTGTATATATACACATTTTTTTTTTTTTTTTTTTTCAGTTTTTCATTTAAGCAACTTCATTTCTACTTTTGCAATTAAATTCTTCTTATTCTTCGGTTCTTCTAACCGAATAATTTTATGTATGAGGTTACAAATTAATAAATATTTTAAGTTTTTTTTCATTTATTTTTATTTTTATTTTCTTTGGTTATTATTTATTAATATGATTTCGTTAGTGAATCCTTCATTTAAATATATATATATATATATATATATGATTTTGCTACATTTATTATACTAGTTTTTAATTTAAATATTTATTTATGCACATCACCTTTTAGTAGAGCTCGTAGTGAACCTTCCTTCCACGTATGTGGTGAGGGGTTCAAATCCCTTAGGTCAATCCTTTAAAATTAAAAATATTGTTATTAGAATAAATAAATAAAGTCCAATTTGATGTATTTCTCTTTAGCCTTGAAGAGAAAATATATGCTTTTAGGATTTGGTTTTGTAGGTATCATGAGCTATTCTATAATATATATATATATATATATATATATATATATATAGTCTTTCTATTGTCAATTCGTCCTGACAATAAATATATCAGGACGAAGAATGTGGACCACAGATTATGAAGAAATTTTGACAAATGCATACACTTTGAGTCAAAGTATATAAATCTAGTGGTTCACATTCTTCGTCTCGATATATTTATTATCAAGATGAAAAGACAATAGAAAATCTGTATAAATATATATATATACACCTTTTTTATTTTTATTTTTTTTTTAAATTTTTTTTCAGTTTTTCATTTATGCAACTTCATTTCTACTGCTGCAATTAAATTCTTCTTATTCTTCGGTTCATCTATCCGAATAATTTTATGTACGAAGTTACAAATTAATAAATATTTTAAGTTTTTTTTCATTTATTTTTATTTTTTATTTTCTTTGGTTATTATTTATTAATATGATTTCTTTAGTGAATCCTTCATTTAAAAAAATATATGATTTTGCTACATTTTTTATACTAGTTTTTTAATTAAAATATTTATTTATGCACATCACCTCTTAGCAGAGCTGGTAGTGCACCTTCCTTCCACGTAGGTGATGAGGGGTTCAAATCCCTTAGGTCAGTCCATTTAAATATATATATAGTCTTTCTATTATCAGTTCGAACTAATAAAAGTTATATCAGTTCCTTGTATGTGGGTCACTTGATTTAAATACTTTGACTGACAAGTGCATACAGCCTAGTCAAAGTATTTAAATCCAATGGCCCACATGCAAGGAACTGATATAACTTTTGTCAGTTCGAACTGATAATAGAATTTTTGTATATATTTAAATGTTTATTTATTTAAATTCATTCGATTTTTTTATTTGATTTTCAAATAAGAAAGCCATCGACAATCGATGGATTTTTCAAAAGAATTAAAACCTCAGAAGCTGGTTCATCTTCATCAACATCTAATATTAATATTCCAGCTTCTGAAAAACTATATTTGTCCAGCATTAATTTGAATATTTGTTTTTGTCTTGGCCCCCCCAAAGTCGAAATCCTAGCTTCACCCCTGGAGATGAGTAACTCAGGTTTTTTAGAAGGGGAGGGGTTAAAATTACCGTTTGGACATATGGGTAACTCCGTCATTCCTCTTACTATAGGGGTATTTTTGTCAACTCTATAGCAAATGTTAACAAGAAAAAAAATTTGAGGTAACTAATTTTGAAATTATCAATAATTTGAGGGCCAAAAGCATGCAATTTCCTCTTTCTCACACCAAAATAATTAAGTTCCATTTTTATCCCCTTTCCATTGGAAATTGATAACCTTGGATTTTCATTCCCTATTAATAAAAACGTTAGGGGTGTGGTGGATTGGATCCATTGGATTTACCATGATCCAAGATTTGATTTTATCGAAGATTTTACAATCCGATCCAATTCAATTTTAAAGCGGAATCCAATCTGATCCCATCCAATTACAATTAGATTCAATCTGATCCGATCTAATTGCAAATTACTTAAACCTGATCCAATCCGATCGCATTTATATGAAGCAATTCTCAATAAAGTGGTGATATTTGCATCCCTCAAAAACTATATGTACACCTTAAATTAGTATGTTTTTTAAAATCCAATAATACCCTTGAGTAAAATTACCAAAAAGACTAAATAGTTTGTAAGTACCCCCCACAAATAATTATTAATTAATTTCCTATTTTAATTTGAGTGATGCTATTGGCAACCCACTAATGATCTAATAATGCCCCAGTTTTTGAAATTCAAAATTTTATTTGATTTATTTCTAAAATTATCCATTTTTATTTATCTTCCAAACTTAACTCACCTCATAAATGCTCTCTATATATTTTCAAAAAAAAAAAAACAACTTCTCTCTCTATGTATCTATATATTAAGTTATGTACCTTCTCTCTCTCCCTCTCTCTCTCTCTCTCTCTCTCTCTCTCTCTCTCTCTCTCTCTCTCTCTCTCTCTCTCTCTCTCTCTCTCTCTCTCTCTCTCGCCCTATTTTTTGAAATTTAAAATTTTATTTGATTTTTTGCCAAAATTACACATTTTTATTTATCTTCCAAACTTAACTCACCTCATAAATGCTTTCTATATATTTTCAAAAAAAAAAAAAAAACTTCTTTCTCTCTTTATATCTATATACAGTTGAACCCCTGTAAATTAATCTCCTATAAATTAATATCCTCTCTAAATTAATAAAAAATCTAGGTCCCGACTTGGGCTAGTGTAAAAAATTAATAAACCCCTCTATCGTAATAATTAATAATTTCTTTTTGAAACCTAGTGTAAAATTTCGGTCCCAATTGTCGCATAAATTAATAATTTCATAAAAATACAAAATATATTATAAATTATTCAAGAACTAGAAAAGTATTTCAAGATACTAGTTTGCACTAGGTACTATGTTTGATATTTTTGACTTCATCCTTCATCTTTTGAATTGTCCTCAAGAAATTATTATCATCACCTTCTTGTTGTAGTCAAAAGGTTTCAATTAAATTTAGCATTTCAACAACGTAACCTTGTAGCTAGAGATTTAAGGTACCTTATGACTATTGTCGTCGTTATCCATCTTAACCACATCATCATTATTTTGTCTTGTGATATCATTGATGATAACCTCTTCAGTTGGAGTGTAACACACTTCTTCAAATTTGGTGGTAGATAGTGCACTATGATGTTCATGAGTTGGATGTGATTAGGTAGCTCTGTAAGTGGTACATGGGCAGTGCAATTGTCAAGGAGAAGCAAACCTTTCGATTTACCATGGGCAGTGCTATTGCGATTAGGAATCCTAAAAAAAAGGAACTTCCACTGAAGAAGAAAACCAACTAAACAAGGAATCCCGAAAAGAAACCTTACATAAACAAGAAAACCGACTTCTACACGTTTTTTAAAGACAAAATAACACTTTACAATGTCAAACCCTTCAAATTAATAACCCCTCTAAATTAATACTCAAGGGTAGGTCCCAAGAATATTAATTTAGAGGGGTTCTACTGTATTAAGTTATGTACCTTCTCTCTCTCTCTCTCTCTCTCTCTCTCTCTCTCTCTCTCTCTAGATATATATATGTATATAGGGAAGATAAACATAAAAAATAAAAAAAAAATTTATTTGATCTTATCGTGTTCATTAGAGAGCAAAAAAGAAAACAAAAACTTAGTAACAATGAAAAGGAAAAAAATAAATAATACAAGTAACTTCAAACGCATGATATTATCGGTTTCTTCAATAATATAAGTTGTATGCAATAAATTAAGCAAATAAAAGTAGGGTTTAAAGCATTAAAAAAAAATTAGATAAACACATTATTTATGGATTTGGGGTTTTGTTAGAATTTAATTTCATCATATCGTGAAAAATGAAATTGGAAGGGGCGCTGGATGTGTGTGTGAGAAAGAGAGCATATATATATATATATATTTGAGCATTTATGAGGTGAGTTAAATTTGGAAGATAATTAAAAAGAGCAATATAGGAAATAAATAAAGTAAAATTTTAAAATCATTAGAGCATCTCCAATGCAAGTGTGGCTTATGAAAAAAATAGATACCACATAGGATAAATAGACATTATGTTAATAATTGTGTCTCCAATGCAGCTGAACATATTCAACCTCAAGCTGACATGGCAAAAAATATATCAGACATTGTCAATATGACCGTCTACTTTCAGACGGTCTGTTGCACAACTATTTTTTAGGTTGACTCAGTAAACATTTAAAATTGAAATTAATTTTTCATATATTTTTGGTAGGTAAATAAAATAAAAAATAAAACAGGAAAAAAAGATGGACATGTTATTAAAAAAATTGTATTTTAGACAGAAGCATTGGAGACCAAATTTTAAACTGATTGTCTATCAAGTCCATGTTTATGCCACATAGGAAGCAAGTCTCTTGGCATTGTTGTCATGTCAACAATTATTGGTATACAAGTCACTTTTGCATTGGAGATGCTCTTAGTGGGTTGCCAATAGTACCACTCTTTTAATTTTTTGTGGAAAAAAATTCCTATTAATGATTAGATATTAACATATATCATTAGAAACTATTTACATTTTCTTAAACCCTAGATTCTCTTAAAAATACTAATTTCAAATATATTTTCAATTTCTTTTAAGGAAATACAAATTGATTGCTATGGAGAATAAATCAAAATCATCAAAATTGGTTGTAAAAGTTTTAAATTAATTATTAGTAGTTTCAAAATCAAATATCTTTAGCCTTTTTTTGTTGTTATCAATATCAATTATTCTTCTATTTCATCAAAAACTTTTCTACTTTAAAATCAATTGGGACATAGCACAAACCTTGCATCCCTACCTCTTTCACAAACAGAAAATGGATCTCCAACCAGAAAACCTCAACTCGTAGTGGTTTTGTGGATATAAAACAATCATTAAGAAATTGATAGAGTTGTTTGACATGACGAGAAAGAAAAATAGAGTCTAATGTTATAAAATGAAAACATAGAAGAGAAAAAGTAAGAGGAGAGAAAGAACAGTGATAGAATTAAAGATAATAATAAAATTGATTACATAACATAATAATAGGTGTAAGTGGTGTGTACTTACAAAAATATAATATAGTATAATTTAAAAAAGGATGTTTTTGGTATTAAATGGGATTTATTTACAAATTATAAAATATTTTAAAATTTTGATGGGTGTGATTACGAAATGGGTGTACGTATAGTTTTTAAGGGGTGTCATTATCACCACTCTTCTGAATATATAAAAATTAGAACACTCCTACAAATTACAAAATCAAATTATTAATTCATATATAGAAATCAAAGATCCTATCTGATCCGATGGATTTCAGAATTTATGATCCAATCTGATTCAATCATGTCCTCAAATGGATTGGATCGGATCCAATGGACCATATTGGATTTGATCAGATTTGGTGGATCCTATTGGATTGAATTGGATCTATACACCCCTAAAAAAAAAACCATAATATGTTGGGTTCAAAATCCATGAACATATATAATTACATAAATACCAACATTATAAATATAGATCAAAACAAAGAAACAACATAAACACCAACTGTCAACAGGGGCGCTACTCAGATAGTAGATGGACGAGCTTGTGGTTTGAGCAAATGACTCACAGGTCAGCGATTTGAATCCTATTAATGGCAAAAGCTTTCAAAAAATAGCTAGTCTCGGATTAATAGATAGAGGCATTTTTTTTTTATGGCACTCTTTCCAAAGCCATTTGTGGAAAAGTCACCAACTTAATAAGTTTTGTAAAAGTAGCACCAAAGTATGTAATCTACCAAAATTGCCCTCACTTATTCTTTCATCCTCTCTCTCTCTCACTCTCTCTTTCTTCTTCTCTCTCTTCCTTCCTCTCTCCTTTTTTTTCTTTCAAAAACCTCCATTGATCCATCAATGGAGATCGAAACGACCTCTGTCGAAACAACCTCAGTCGAAATGACCTTCATCGAAACGGTCAACTCCATTAGAGGTCTTCGAAACGACCTCCATTATAAAAAAAATTCTGGAAATAAGTCTCGGTTATTTTGAAATAAGTCTCGGGTGGCTAAAATAAGTCTCGGGTAGTTGGAAATAGCTTGAAATAAGTCTCGGGTGACTTACCCGAGACTTATTTCCAAAAAAATTTTAATAACGGAGGTCGTTTTAATCTCCATCAAAGGGAGTCAACCGTTTCGACAAAGGTCATTTCACCGGAGGTCGTTTCGACAAGGGTCGTTTTGATCTTCATTGATGGATCAATGAAGGTTTTTGAAAAAAAAGAGGAGAGAGGAAGAAAGTTAGAGAAGAAGAAAGAGAGAGTGAGAGAGAGAGAGGAAGAAAGAATAAGTGAGGGGCAATTTGAGCAGATCATATACTTTGGTGCTATTTCCACAACACTTAATAACTTGGTGATATTACCACAAAATCAATGGAATTTGGTGTTATTTCCCCCTATTTCCTCTTAATAGATATTGTTAAAAAAAACAAAAATAGAATAAAATAAAAAAACCAACAGAATGATATATATTTTGAAGATTTTTTTATTTTTTTTGATAATATGAATATTTTTGAAGATTTAGTTTCCCTCTTTAACAGATTTTATAGTTAAATATATATATAAGTATATCTTATAGGAAACGGATCAGAATTTTAGGCAAAAGAGTAGATCTTCACGGTTGTCAAATGTCAACAGTCCCATAACAAAGCAATTGACCAAAACCGCCCTTTCTTATTTCGTTCAAACACAAGAATTAAATAAAAGATGATCTCCCCCATATATTTAGGATCCCTAAAACAGTCCAAAATTTTCCCTTTATTTTCAGTAGAAGCAACTAGTAATTATATGCTTGGCAATCTTCAAAAATAGGGAATAATTAAAAAAATTAAAATGAATCTTTCATATTATCAGATGCACGTAATGTTTGTGCGGAATCATTGATGTAACAATCGATCTGTAATGCTACAAAACTGACCCGCACCTTTATATATATATATATATATATATGACACTACCAGCAGTATAACACATGATTCTTATCTGTCACTGTTTATATATATATATACAAACCACACACATATAACTAGCTAGTAAAAGCCTTATATCACAGAGAAGAGAGAAGAGAGAATAGGTAGGTTGATAGAGAGAAATATATATAATATATATATATATGGGTTGGTTTTCAATGGAGTTTTATCCATTTTCATTGAAATTTCTCCTTCTTGTTATTGTAATAAGTTGGAGGTTGGCTGAATTGGGTTCAGCTGAACTTAGCGATGAAGTGTTGGGTATGCAAGAAGCAGACCGAGTGATTAGACTTCCGGGGCAGCCTCCGGTGAAGTTCAAGCAATATGCTGGATATGTTACTGTTAATCAAACTCATGGAAGAGCACTGTTTTATTGGTTCTTTGAAGCCACTACTCAACCACAAAATAAACCTCTCCTCTTATGGCTCAATGGAGGTATTCTTTTTTCATTTCTTTGATTGTTTTTTTAGCATGTTAAATATCATCACTTATAGATCACAATTAAACAAAATTCTTCTTTTGATCTTTAAAATATATTCTTCCTTCAACTCTAAATTTTAATTATCGTTTGCATTAAGTGTTCATGATATAGATAAAAACATTTTTGCGTAAAAGCTCTTTGCAGTAAAAGCTAGCCCTGACAAGTACTTTCCTGAAATCACTTTAAAATTGCTTTTAACAATTTGAAAACATATTTACCTATACCCAAAATCACGTCCAAACACGTAGGTTAAAAATGAGTTGAAATAGAAATCAAAATTAAATTAATTATTATTAATGCATTTGCTCCATAAGATATGATATATATATATATATATATATATATATAGAGAGAGAGAGAGAGAGAGAGAGAGAGGAGAGAGAGAGAGAGAGAGCTATCATTTCATTTTTCCATTTCCACCACTCATTTCCCTATATATATATGATAAAACAATGATCCATACAGAAAATTCCTACCATTTTATTTTTGTTTGCATTTGGCTATATATCATATATTTATGGTCCCAAATTCGTCTTTATCTAACACAGCCCAATAATATATTGTTTGCGAAATTTTTTTTGTAGTACTCATATATCAACCTTTTCCATTGCTGATGCAATTTTATTTCAGAAAAGAAAAGATTCCATAATGCACATAGATAAAATGAAAAACATGTTACTTCTTATTGTCATCTATATATATATATATATATATATATATATATCTATATATAAGCAGACTAGCAGTTAAGTTGTGAGTTGTGAGTTCCTTGACTTTATATTAGCTGTCATGCCTGTAAGGCTGTGACAATTATGGACTCCTTGAATATTATTATTATTAGTTTCAACAACATAATAATAAGCCTCTTGGCTTCAACCAATTTCGAATTCTCATCATTTACTTTCTTGACTGCTAATTCGGGATACCCACTTTATTTTGTACCTTATTCGGCATTTCTTTTACCCCATTTGGTCTATCCGAATCATGTTTTATAGTGGTTGATCTTGTCAAGTCCGAACACAATAATCTAATAATCGAAAGCTTATTAATTGTGTAATAATGTTCTTTGTAGGTCCTGGATGCTCTTCAATTGGATATGGAGAATTAGAGGAGCTAGGGCCATTCTTAACTCAGAAAGGCAAACCCGAATTAAAGCTCAACCCTTACAGATGGAATCGAGGTATTTCCATCCCTAAACTTACTAATTACTTAGATATTTTTAGGTTGAATGAACGCTTCTTACCACCAAACAACATTAATCAGACGATTCTAAACTTTTTAAGTATAACAAAAAGTCAAAAACATAACGACTAGTAATTAATTGTCTTGATTTTGGACTCAGCGGCTAATTTATTGTTTGTGGAGTCACCTGTTGGAGTTGGATTTTCGTACACAAACACTAGTAATGATATCAATGAACTTGGAGACACAGTTACTGGTAAGTCTACCCATATATGATTTCATCAATTCAATTATGAAATGCCTTCCCTCATTTAATCATTTAATTATTTATTTTGCTTTTGGTTGATTAGCTAAGGATTCATATTCATTTCTCATCAACTGGTTTAAGAGATTCCCTCAGTTCAAGTCTCATGACTTCTACATTGCAGGAGAAAGCTACGCAGGTATATATATATTACATCGTACATTTACGTTCCATTTGATCAGTTTGTACGTTAATAATATAGATCAAATACAGGACACTACGTTCCACAGCTTGCCGAGGTCATTTACGACAATAATAAGAAAGCTTCCACCAAAGATCACATAAATTTCAAGGGTTTCGCGGTAATTAAACTCCTTTCCCAAGTAGCTTGTTTTTAATATCTTAAATTCAATTCTATATGTAATGTTACAGAGCGATCTACACACACTCTCAAAAATGACTGTCACTCTGTAATGTTATAAGGTCAATTCCACATAAGAAAAAAAAAACCTGTGGCTTCCGCACTTGAAATGAAAATGATGGATATATTAATTATGATATGAACAGATTGGGAATGCATTGTTGGATGATGAAACAGATCAAAAAGGAATGATAGACTACGCATGGGATCATGCAGTGATATCAGATGCTTTGTATAATCAAATTAAAACCAAATGCAACTTCAGCAGTCCAGATCCCTCAGAAGATTGCAACCAAGCTCTCAATCAATACTTCGCTGTTTACAGGATTATCGACATGTACAGCTTGTATACTCCTACTTGTGTCGATACTAATTTCACCAAAACCAGACAACTTCCTCGCATTCAAGGCCATATTGCTCCTAAATTATTCTCCAAATATGTAAGTTTAACTTCGAAATGATCATGTGATTAACAATATCTATGAAACATTAATGTATGTAATTTGATGGTTTATTATATAGGATGGTTGGCGGAAGAAACCGGCTGGTTACGACCCCTGCGCATCAGACTACACAGAAGTGTACTTGAACAGGCCTGATGTCCAAAAAGCACTTCATGCTAATCTAACCAAAATTTCATATCCATGGACTCACTGCAGGTACCAAAATATATTCTCCATTTCAACATTATATCTTTTATTTCATAAATCACTACTAACTAACTAACTAACTATTTGGTGTGTATCATGTACATACAGTGAAAATATCACATTTTGGAGTGATTCACCTTCTTCAATCCTTCCTGTACTCAAAAAACTTATAGCTGGAGGACTCCGTATCTGGGTTTACAGGTATTTGATCTGTTTATTGTAATTTGTCTTGAGATTATGTGAACGGAGAACACTTTTGCTCACCCCCCTTCAAGGGAGGTAACCATTATCCCCCTCTTAAAAGGATGACATGTGTCCATAAAGGGGTACATTTTTAGACAATTTTACCCTTCCATAGACACATGTCATGTGTTTGGGAGTGGGGTAATGCTTACCCCCTTGAAAGGGGGGTGAGCAAAAATGAACTCATGTGAATGCATGTTCTTGTAAGAGTAATGGTAGGTTGTCCAAAAAAATTGACCAAATGATATGATGTGGCATGTGCGTTATCAACAATATATAGATCATCGTGATATGTTAGTTACAACTCATATGTCATATAATTTGGACAATCTAACATTACTTATAGTACAAATACTGTTTTTAAATAACTATTTTTAGTATTATTATCAAAAAAATCAAGTTATTGTTTAATTTTGACAGTGGAGATACTGATGGGAGGATCCCAGTAACAGCAACTAGATACACCTTGAGAAAACTTGGATTGAAGACTATTGAAGAATGGACACCTTGGTACACCAAACAACAGGTTCTGTGCTTAATTGCTTTTGTTCATTTAATTCATTCATTCTTTAAGCTTGAATTTTATTTATTTATTGGATTTGTTGGTATTTAATTAACAGGTTGGTGGGTGGACAATTGAATATGATGGACTCATGTTTGTTACTGTTAGAGGAGCTGGTCACCAAGTTCCAACTTTTGCACCCATGCGATCTCTCCAGTTACTTGAACACTTCTTAGCCAATAAGAAATTGCCATCTGCCCCTTTTTAATATTTGGTTTTCTGTCGAATTGATTCAATTGCCCAATTCGAATATATAATAAAAGATAGCAATTCCCCAATTAGAAGTAATGGACAACTTGTACATCAATTTGTTTGTTTACTTGTAGATATTTAATATTTTGTAGGGTTTTTTTTTGTTTTTTATTTTTATTTTTATTTTATTTTTTTATGTTATATCTATTTGCATATTCTAATTTTAAGTGACTTTATGCTGACTTTCATTTTCGACTTCAATATAAACTTCATCTACCCATCCGATTTTTTTCTATTAATACTTTTAGCTACCAATCACTGATCTATATTTATTATGTTACAAAAATCCCCCAAAGAATTTGGTGCACGAAGAAAACCCTTTATGCTTTAAGCCAAAGCATACATTCTCCAAGAACCTAACTTTTTGGTGATGTATCATTTGAGATATTATCCACTTTTTTTAGCTATATAAAGTAAATGTGAAGATACAAACAAGATCCATTATCCAATTCACTAAAACAAAGATGCAAACAAGAAAATATTTCTCAACACCTTGAAAAATGGGATAGGGAAAAGAATCACAGAATCATTTTCCCAACAAAATTTCATTACTAAAGTGAACAAGCAGTCCAAAGCTACCAAAAAAGAGCCAAAAGAGGAAGAACCAAACCTTAAAAACAACCTGAAAAAGAAAAAAAAAAATAGCTGTTCCATATAACAAAAACTATATTGAAACAAAAAAGAAACCCCAAAAAGAAGAAACTACCACACAAGTACACAACACCCTCCCATTTTAAACGTATGAAGATAAAAAAATGTATCACTAAGCACTTGATGTGTATATTATTCAAGCCCGGTACAT
The DNA here is from genome assembly GCA_030490815.1 of Acer saccharum. Lineage (NCBI taxonomy): Eukaryota > Viridiplantae > Streptophyta > Magnoliopsida > Sapindales > Sapindaceae > Acer > Acer saccharum. The sequence goes on from CM059873.1 coordinate 16,746,167, forward strand.
GAATATATAGGGTTAGTTGAAGAATACAAATAGATCATAGAGAAACTAAGGTGAAAGGGAAGAAAATTTGATTTGTGTATTATTCAAGCCTAGTACATGAATCTATAGGGTATAGGGCTAGACCTAGAGTAAAAAAGGAAATGCAATCGATGCCCAATTCTACACAGCTACTGATAACCAAGCTTTCCTACTTTTAACATTTCCCTCGAGCTAGAGCATAAATATTTTTAATACCCATTTTGGAAGAAAGATGCAAAAAGATACTCTTGTGCATAGCTTTGGTGGAAATATTTCCAACTTATCCCCAAACTTGATATGACAAGTAGGGTTGGCAAAAAGGCCCGGTTCCAATGGAATCAGCCCATATCCGCATGATGTGGTTCGAGTATATACTTGAACCGCATCATCAAAATATCCAGATAGATCTAAACTGATCAGACCCGCATTAATAGTGGGTCGGTTATGGTTCCAAATTGGTTCACAGTCAGACCCGTAAAAGAACCGTATTTAAAAAAAGATCTTTGATCTCTCACTCTCACCCCGCGTAACTCTCCCCTCTCATTTCTTCTCTCACCATCTCCAATTTCCACCATCTCGCCAGTGTCGACAAATCACGCCTTCCGTCGCTAGCGTCAACTCTGCCCGCCGTCTCCACCCTCTCGCTATTGTCGACAATTGAAATATACCCACTTTGATTTATTCGTCACCGTCGCCTTTCATGTCTCTTCTCATGTTAGTTTTGTTTGTTTTTGTGGATTTTCTTTATTGGGATTTTTCTCACTTTGATACCCACTTTGATTTATTCATGGGGTTTACATGATTTAATTTGGTTTTGATTGTATTTGGGTAATTTCGTGGTGGGTACTTTGGTTTTGTATCTTGTTATTTAGGTTTTTTGTTTGTTATTATTGTTTTAAGTTTGAGTGGTGCTATTGGCACACCTATTACTGAACTATTTATACCGAACTTTTTAAATTATTTAGTATTCTTTTTTTCCCTTTATCAAATTACTTAAAGAGACATACCATTTTTATTATAAAAAAAAATCTTGTACAAAGTAAAACTAATAAAACCTCACTTTCCTTATTTCAAAAAAAAAAAAAAAAACCTAATGACATCGATTATTTCTAATCGCTGAATATTTACTATTTTTGTTTATATTTTCTTTCAAATCTCGATATCATGTTTCCTATGTTTAGTATTTATTGATTTTATTGTTTGACATGTTTATTTTGTTTTTCTTTTCAAATTCTAGATCCATGTTTGTTATTTTTTTCCTCTTGATTTATTTTCTTTCAGATCTTCCAGACATGCTATGATTTGTATCAATTCTTTTGTAGATTTTATTCCGGATTTTCCAAAGTTAGTTAATGTTATTTACAAAAAAAAAAAAAAAAAAAAAAAAAAAAAAAAAAAAAAAAACAACGAAATCGCATCAAGAATCGCAACCAAGAAAACCTAATCTCTGACAAAACGAAACCACACCAAAATCCTAACTCAATCGCTCAACAAAATTATAAGACGATCAATATCACATTCACAATCTACCACTAGCAATCCAATCGACTACATTAAAAAAATCACATCTAATAAGGATGGTTTCACCATGGAATAAGAAGAAAAAACAAGTCATGTGAATAGATGTGAGAAAACTGTATATAAAGATTAGAGATGAAATGTATTTTTATTTATTTTTTAATTATTATTTTATTTTTTGGAAAATATATGGGGTGTATTAAGTTTAAAAAATAAATAAAAGGGTAATCCTAGAAATAAATCAAAAAAATTAATAAAAGCATTTAATTTTATATAATTAATTCAAAATTTTAAAAAGTAAGACATAAATAGTTCGGTAGTGGGATTGTCAATAACACCACTTTTAAGTTTTTTGGTGGTGGGTAATTTGGTTGTAAAACAATACATTGTAACTAAAAAGATATTAATTTGATTCCATGGATGGATATTATTGATTCTAATCTAGAATGATAGTTATCTATTATATTTTGTATTTATTTAAATCATGTAATTATCTATCCCGTAGTTAGAGTTGTTAACATTATCAAACTAGTTGTTTGTCTTGTACTAGGATACAGAGTTCTATCTCTACAGTTAATCATATATATATGCTTTCCATACTCAATGAGAAATAATAAGAAGAATTATTCTCTACATGGTATCAGAGCAACATTAAACTCAAATGAGTTCTTGATCCACTATGACTAATACCAATTCATCTTATTCCTCACAAGCAATAACTGTGATCTCCTCTTCTTCTTCCTCACATGAGATTGGTTCTTCCTCAAACATCATTGTCTCTATAAACGTTGATGCTCAAGCTCCACTAAAACTCACAGCAACAAACTATCACTCATGGAAACTTCAGTTTCATACCTTACTTGTTGTGTTTGACCTTATGGGCTTCGTTGATGGTCAAAAACCATGCCCACTGGCAATTGTCACAGTGAATGACATCGCAACACTCAATCCCGCTCACAACATCTGGATCAGACAAGACCAATTGCTCTTGAATGCAATCCTTGGTTCTTTATCTCCATCAATCATTCCATTTATCGCTTAGCTCAAACCGCATGTGATGCGTGAACACTTATGTGAAGCCTTCCAAAGGCCACATTAAGCATCTTAAGGGTGTCCTTACCAATTTCATCAAAGGAACCCAAACTGTAACCGAATACATGCAACACTATTGATGCTAATACAGAATGATATTTATCTATTATATTTTGTATTTATTTAAATCATATAATTGTCTATCCAGTAGTTAGAGTTGTTAACATTATCAAACTAGTTGTTTGTCTTGCACTAGGATACAGAATTCTATCTCTATATTTAATCATGTATATATACTTTATATACTCAATAAGATATAATAAGAAGAATTATTCTCTACATGGTATCAGAGCAACATTAAACTCAAACGAGTTCTTGATCCACTATGACTAATACCAATTCATCTTCTTCCACACAATCAATAACAGTGATCTTCTCTTCTTCTTCCTCACATGAGATCGGTTCTTCCTCAAACATCATTGTCTCCATAAACGTTGCTGCTCAAGCTCCACTAAAACTCATAGCAACAAACTATCGCTCATGGAAACTTCAGTTTCATACCCTGCTTGTTGGGTTCGACCTTATAGGCTCCGTTGATGGTCAAAAACCATGCCCACCAGCAACCATCATAGTGAACGACATCGCAATACCCTATCCCGCTCACAACATTTGGATCATACAAGACCAACTGCTCCTAAATGCAATCCTTGGTTCTATATCTCCATCAATCATTCCATTTATTGCTTCCGCTCAAACCGCCTGTGATGCGTGGTCTGCACTTGCCAACACTTATGCGAAGCCTTCCAGAGGCCATATCATGCATCTTAAGGGTGTCCGTACCAATGTCATCAAAGGAACCCAAACTGTAACTGAATACATGCAACACGTCAAAAGCGTTGCAGATGAGCTGGCCATGCTTGATGCGCTGGAAAACTCTGAAGATCTAACTGTCAAGATTATGAATGGGTTAGGTGATGAATTCAAAGATATCTCCTTCGCTGTCCGTGCTCGAGATTCAACGATATCCTTCGAGGAACTCCATGAGAAACTTATCAACTTTGAAGCGGTACTAAAGCAAGAAACTGTGAAAAGTCAATGGTTGCCCATCATCGCCAATTACGCAACTTGGCCATCCAGTAACCATTATGGCAGTAGCAGCCACCACAACCACCAAGCTGCGGGCTTCAATTGATCACACAACCTACATCTAAAACCGACGGATCCTCACTCTCAACAACAATACTCTAGGTTTTCTCAAAGTCACTCAAATAAACCGAGACAATATCGTGGTTCTTACTAACTATGTGGTGAAAAGGGTCATATAGCGAAGCAATGCTCCATGTTCACGCTAAGTCATGTACAATCTCGGGCTCCATCTAACCAGCCTACTAGGTAATGGCATCCCCGTGCCAACTATGCCGCTCCAAATTTTGCTCCCTCCCCTGAGTGGTTGCTTGATTTGGGCACTTCACATCATGTCACCATCGACCTCAACAACCTGTCACTACATTCTCCATATAGCGGCTCTGATGACATTCTGATCGGTAATGGTTCAGGTTTAAACATCACACATACTGGTTCTCTTTGTCTACCTTCTAAGACCTCAAACTTTTTATTGTCTAATGTCTTATGTGTCCCTAATATGAAACAACACCTAATTTCTGTATCAAAGTTTTGTTCTTCTAATCAGATTTCCATTGAATTCTCACCTTTGTTGTTTACTGTGAAGGATCTTCGTACGGGGGTACGACTCCTACAAGGACGAACTAGGAACGGTGTCTACGAATGGCCGTCTCATTGATGACACGTTGTTGCGGTGTCGGTCAAAAGATGAATAATTAAGTTCGACCTCGCTAGCGCGTGAGTCACAGGGACTAGCATAGTGGCAAGTGAGAGAATCGTTCCGTAGGGAGGTGGGACCCGTCGACCGTCACTGGTTCTAGCTATTATTACAACACTCCGAGAGAACTCATGTGTTGCGGGTGCAGAAAAGTAAATAATAATATAAATAAATAAATTAGCTAATATAATATATACATGGATAGGATGGAATGGAGAGATGTCATGAAATGTGGTTACACTAAGGAAATGACTCAACTGTAACAATGCTTCTAATTAAGTGCTAGACTCACTTAGTCCTTCAAATATGCAATTATATTGTAGGCTCGTGTTCCCTTAATTGATCTCTAATCTCTTTCGAGTCTTAGAAATCACATCCACACAATGCATGGATTCATTAAGTACTTTGGGACACACACACACGAGTTCTATACGCCAACTTAGTGATCTCTCAACTGTCTGGTCATATACAGTGGTTATTTCGTTGGGCATGTAATGCGCAACCGCATGGGCCATACTACAACCAATAATTCATTCACAATGACTAACCAAATACGAGATATCAACCAAGTAAAAGCATTAAGAATACGAGATACCCATACAACATGTATGTTATATGCTCGTGTTCCCTTAATTAATCTCTAATCTCTCTCGATGTCTTAGAGATTCCATCCATGCATAAATGCTTGGATTCATTAAGGACTCTAGGACACACACACGAGCTTTACACACCAGCCTAGTGATCTTTCAACTTACTGGTCAAATGTAGAGGATATCACACTAGGCATGTTAATGCGAACCACGCGATATATAACACACAACCTAAATATCATCCATAAGGTGGCTAACCAAGTGGAAGCATTAAGCAATGAAATACCCTTATAACTACATGAGCACAAGAGGAATTCAACTTGTCTTTACTCTAGATATGGATTTGGTTTAATCAATCTCCTTAGGATGGCTAAAAATGGGAACAAGCTTACCAAATAACTACATGTAACAAGTTGATTGTTATTCATTAAAACCATTCAATTTAAGTTAGGGGTTCATTCTCTTGATTGAGGAATTAACCAAAATCAATTCATCACCTAAGCCAAGTCATGGGTGAGCAATTGTGCATTTGAAAACAAAGACCCATTAAGTACAAGAATGTAGAACCAAAGTCTAATTTAGCAATTAAGTACATGCATCAATCAAACTTCTCCCACTCTTTAGAGCTAACACTCAATACTCAAATCATTCTAAACATGGTATTTTGGATCATCCATCAATCAATCAAAAATCATGGGATGCTAAATTACTCTACTTCTAAATTAAATTACACCACTCATAATCCCATTTATTGACACATATCAATTTAGACCCATCACACACATGAATATCACAACAAGATATTTAATCATAGATAAGCAAAGAGTAGAGCAAAACTCAAAGAATATAAGAACAATCATACATATATTGCAATAAGTGTAGGTTTACAAAATTCCCAAATTAGGGTTACGCATAAAGGAAAACAAGAAATATAAGAAATGAGTAAAATGAGACAACCTTTGAAGACAAACCCTCCAAAGAAGCTCCTAGCTTTCCTAGCCCGGTTTTGGTCCAAAGACCACTCATTTTCCTTGTAATCTACTTCTAAATATGGTGTAGGAAGTGTAAAAATGGTGGTGGAGGTGTATGGTGAGCTCATATGAAGGAAAAACCTCCATGGGAGCTTGGATTTCTCCTTATTTGGTGGAGAAGGTGAAGGAGATGAAAAGAATGGAAGAAAAATGGAGTAGGGCGGAAGAGAGAGAGAGAGAGAGAGAGAGAGTGTGTGTGGGATTCCTTGAGAATGAGAGATAAGGGGATATATATAGTGTGAGAAGGCTTAGGGAAGAAATGGGAGTGAAAGGACGAGATTGCCCTTGCATAAGTGGCTGATTTTAGGGCCTTCGCATGTGGGTTTTCAACAGCGTGCACCATTACGAAAACGGGCATAACTTGCTCTACAAACATCGGAATCACGTTCTGTAAAAACCATTAGAAAGAAAACATCTGGGGTTTTCCAATGATAGGTAGCACGAAACCTAATTCATTTTGAAGAGGAAGATATGGCCCCCGAAAGTTGAGCATTCTGCTGGAAGTTTTCAATTTCAGCTCCCTTGAATTATGCACCCTGATTTGGCGCCCCCAGGGCGCCGAATTACAAAATTTACAAAATTTTGAAGCTCTACCAAGAATTTAGCAACCCATAACCGCAGAATAAGGGGGCTGAATCCAACTTTGAAAAATTACACTTTTGCCCTAATATTTCTCCATTTTTGCACTTTAGTCCCTCAACTGGAAAATAACCTGAAACACTTCTTTAAACATATTAAATACCTAGTTTTACTTGGGAAACAAGCATAAAAGATGAAAGTAAGGGGTTACACAACGTGTAGAAATAAGAGTTATCACTCATGCTCATCACAAGATTCCGCCCATCATTATCTTCTCTAGTGTCAAAGCCTCTCTTCCTAATTGGCATCATCGTTTAGATCATCCTTCATCCAAAATAATAAATCAGTTAGTGTCCTTCCAAGCATTGTCTATTTTGTCATCAAATAAGTATAGTGTTCCATGTGATGCCTGCAAGTGTAATAAAACTCATAAACTACCTTTTTCGGTTTCAACTGTCTGTAGTTCAAAATCGCTTGAGGTTATTTATTCAGATGTTTGGAGTTCTCCAGTTATTTCAAAAGATGGCTATAAATATTATGTGCTTTTTGTTGATCATTTTACAAAATATATATGGCTCTATCATTTGAAAAATAAATCTGATGTTCATGATGTGTTCAGACGATTTAAAATTTTGGTGGAAAAGTTTTTTGGTCAATCCATTGTTTCTTTTTATAACGACAATGGTGGTGAATTTATTGTCTTAAAACAAACTCTTGCGAATCATGATATATCACACTTTACTACACCACCGCACACACCTGAACACAATGGTGTCTCTGAACGACGTCATCGTCACATTGTAGAAATAGGTCTATCACTTCTCACACATGTATCAATGCCACTCACTTTCTAGTCATATGCATTCACCACAGTCGTGTACTTGATAAATAGGATGTCTACACCGTTGCTTAAAATGTCATCGCCTTTTGAAAAAATATTTTCTATGTGTCCTTCCTATGATAAATTACGTGCGTTTGGGTGTCTATGTTATCTATGGCTTAGGCCATATAACTCTCACAAACTCGAGCCCCGGTCAAGAGCATGCCTCTTTATTGGGTACTCGCTGTCTCAAAGTGCCTATCACTGTTTAGACCTAGAAAGTGATCGTATATTTGTCTCTAGACATGTTACGTTCGTTGAGTCTATATTTCCCTACACGAGTCTCCATTGTTAAGTCCCTCATTCCAACACTGAAACACACACGTCCTAGTTGTTCCAAACCACAATAACAGTTCCGGTTCCACTTACTCTTGCATACACACCTAAATTTGCCTTGCATAGGATCCCTCGTTTGGCGGCACCACCTAGCTCTGGAGCTCGAGCCCTGTTTCCCATCCTTTCTCGGCTCAACACAGCCCATCCCGTAACAGGATCAACTGCCTCACCCGTAACCATCAGCTTACTCGTAACCCTTACCGACTCACCCGTAAACCACACCAAACCACTCGTAACCACCATCAGCTCACTTGCATCCCACCCGCACTAGCTCACCAGTGTACCGTTTGAACCAGTTCCAAACCAGCCTCCATCTAAACCAAGTCTACAGCTGGTGACTTCACACCAGCCATCCCATGGTTACAAGGCCAAAAAATAATATCCACAAACCAATCACCAAACTTTCCCTCTACAGTGTAATGTCATCACCCGTACAAACTGAACCAACTTGTGCCTTCTAAGCCCTAAAAGTTCCTAAATGGCAGAGAGCGATGTAGGAAGAATTCGATGCACTTATTTAGGATGGCATGTGGGACCTGGTTCCCTCACACTTGGCTCATAATATTGTAAGGTGCAAATGGGTGTTCCGCATTAAAAAGTCTCCAGACCATCTCTTGATACAAGTCTCACTTGGTAGCCAAAGGCTTTCATCAACGGCTGAGTATTGACTACACTGAGACCTTCAGTCCGGTGGTTCAAAACCACCTCAATTCAGGTTTTCTTAGTGATGTAGTTTCTCGTGGTTGGTCCCTTCGTGAACTGGATGTGAATAATGCTTTTCTTCAAGGGCATTTGTCTAAGCGTGTCTTTATGGTGTAACCGTCGAGCTTCAAAGACCCCACCTATCCTACGCACATATGTCACCTCAAGAAAGCCATTTATGATCTCAAACAGGCTCCTCGAGCATGGCACAATGAGCTTTGCTAATATCTCCTTCAAACCGGGTTTGTCAACTTTAAATCCGACTCATCTCTATTCATTTTGAATGCTAATAGATGTGTTCTTTTTTTGTTGGTGTATGTTGACAACATAATCATCACTAGAAGTAATGGGACTTTGGTGGAGAAATTTGTTTCTACACTTGCTCGGAGATTCTCAATCAAAGATCTTGGCTAATTGTCATATTTTCTAGGGGTTGAGGTTCTTCCTTCTTTGCATGGAATGTTTCTCTCTCAACAGAAGTATGTGACTGATCTCCTGGTTCGCACCAAAATGTTTGATTCCAAACTAGTTTCGACTCCGCTCATAATGGACCATTCCCTGAAACTTCTTGACAGCACGTTACTTACAGATGCCACTAAATTCTGTCAAGTAATTGGTACCCTACAATACTTGTCATTTACTTGACCCGATATTGCGTTCGCTATGAACAAGCTAGCTCAGTTTATGCATTGTCCAACAACTGGTCACTGGTCCCTTGCTAAGCATCTTTTTCGTTACCTGCATGGCACTCTTAGTCATGGCCTTCTCCTATGTTGTGACTCTCCGGTCTCATTGCATGGATTTTTTGATATGGACTGGGCGGGGAACCAAGACGATCGCACCTGATCTACAAGTGCCTATGTCATCTTTCTTGGAACGAACGATATTTCGTGGTGTTCTCGTAAACAAAGATCAGTAGCCCGATCTTCGACTGAAACGGAATACAGAGCCATCGCTTTTACTGCCGCCAAAGTCATTTTGTTCTCCAATCTTCTACAAGAACTATCAATTGTCGATGCTAATCCACCGACAATCTATTGTGACAATGTTGGTGCCACTTATATGTGCTCTAATCTAGTGTTTCACTCAAGAATGAAACACATTGCAATTGATTTTACTTTGTTCATGAAAGGGTCCAGTGAGGTCAAATCCGAGTGTCACATGTCTCCTCTTCAGACCAGTTGGCTGACTCCCTTACCAAACCATTGTCCAGGTCGAGGTTCACTCTACTTCGGTCTAAGATTGGTGTCTCTGACATGCCCACCATCTTGCGGGGGCGTATTGATGCTAATCTAGAATGATAGTTATCTATTATATTTTGAATTTATTTAAATCATGTAATTATCTATCCAGTAGTTAGAATTGTTAACATTATCAAACTAGTTGTTTGTCTTGTACTAGGATACAGAGTTCTATCTCTACGGTTAATCATGTATATATACTTTACATACTCAATGAGAAATAATAAGAAGAATTATTCTCTACATATATCCAACCCTATTGGATTCTCTATCTTCAATACTTCGCCAGGTAACAAGAAAAGTAGTAATTTTTGTTTACTTAATGATGAATTGTTACTGCACTGTGCATCCAACCTTTACTAATTTTTTTATAATAATTTGGGTTGGATTGGTTTTGATACGTTGATATATGCAAATCTATTAAAAGTTCGAAAAATAGGCATACGACATTGTTAATTGTTGTATTGAATTTCATTGTTTTTGTTTTTGATCAAGCAAGCGAGTGAAGTGAAGTGAACTACTGGTTTAAGAACTTGTAAAAACTGTCCTTATGTTAATATTTTACTATTTTAAGGATGGCTGTAATTAGCGAGTGCTAGACATTCTATGCGAGCTAAGGATTCAAGTATTTCAAGTATTTTGGGAAGATACTTAGCAAAAATTAGAATTTCAATGGGCTTAGATCGTAAGAGTTATCAATTTTTAAATTGATTTGGATATTTATGTTTAATTGATTTGGGTAATAAAAATTCAGGTCCAAAAAAATTCGAGTCCAACAAAAATCCAAGTCAGAAATACGGGTCAAAAAAATCTAAAAACGGGTCACTACCGGGTCGGGTAAAACCTAGAACCAAAGCGGGTCAGTTCTAGACCCGAACCAACTGTTTATTTAGCGGTTCTGGGTCGGGTCTGGACCCTTTTATATTTTGTGGGTATTGTATGGATCTGGTTCTAGATTGGATATGGATCCTTATTTTACCAACCCTTATTGATGAGTAATAACCTTGAAAGCCATCACACGCTCTCATATAAACCGACAGTCCACCTCGATATGCTGGTTGGCTCTTGAAAAAATTGATATGCAAATTATGTATTTTGCAACTTGGTTATCACAATACATGACAGACGTGCTTTTAACTTCCACACTTAACTCTTTTAGAGTGTGTGTTTGGTATGACTTTTGAAAAGATAAAAAACGTTTTTTTTAATGCTAAAAGTTATTTTGACTTTTTTATAATTGTTTGGTAAAACTCAAAATAGCTTTTTTAATATATGATTTGTCTCGATTACCCTTTATAAAAGTCATTTTATGTCTACTTAAATAAGCCTAAAATTTAGGTTTTTCCAATAAGCCTTGTTAAAACATATGAATTATCTCAACTACCCTTTATAAATTTTAGATATTCCACCATAATTTTTTCATTATAAATACATTGTCAACACCTTTTTTGTAATTCACTCAACCAAAAACTATTTCCAAAAATACATTGCCAACACCTTTTTTGTAATTTACACAACCAAAAACTTTTTTTGTTGGAAGTTCTACTATAAAAAGATCTACTCTAGAAACACTAATTAAAAAGTCATACCAAACACACCCTTAACTCTTTTAGACGATTTTTTAACCACAATAACTCACAAGCAGAATGTTTCATTGCAAGATACTTTAGCTCATCACTAGATCTTGCCACACATTTTACTTTTTGCTTCTCCAAGTCACTATATTACTCCTCGGAAAGATATAGCAACTTGTGAATCTCCTGTTTGCTTCAAATCCGTCATAGTCAACGTTGGACTAGCTCACAATGTCCAAGTTGGCACCTCTTTTATAGAGAACTCTTATTCCAATTGTCTGCTTTAAATATCAGAGGATACAACTATACACAGCTTCTGAATGGATCTTCCTTGGATTTTGCATGTATTGACTTATTGCAAAGGTGATATCTAGTCCATAGTTTTTATAAGCGCAAGGCACACCGAGACGCCAAGGTCTTCTTAATTAGAGCCTAAGTGCACTTTAGACTATAAAAGGAAGAAGAAAGGCGACAAGATTTTTTTTTTAATATTGCAATTGAGGCGTGCAACTCAGGCGCCTAGAGCTTAGCATTTGAGTGGGCAAGGCGTAGTGGCGTACGCCTCAAGAAAGGTGCCTTGCCTTTGCCTACTCAAGGCGTCGGTTCAACACCATGAGGTGCCTAGGTGCAGCTTCGACTACTATGGTCTATGGTCTAGTCTTGTTACTATCAAGTTGATTAGTTTATCCACAAGTCTTATGTATCTCCATTTATCTTCAAATTTAGGGCTCTCTTCATCATCGATGTTTATATTAGGATGTTTAGGAGTTCAAACTGATCAATACCTATTTTAGACAACAAATCTTGAGTATAATTTTTTTGGGATAGCATAGCAGCAGACTAAAAATGTTTCTTTAATTGACTTTCGCATCCTCAACACAGCACAAATCACTCCCGGATATAATTATATCATCAACATACACTACAAGAATATTACTTGAGGAAGTATGCCTTACAAAGATGAAATTTTCAAATTGACACCTTTTGAAGTCAAGAGACAAGAAGACTCCACTCAATTTATCATGGATTTGGATCCTCTCCTAAGCTAAGTTTTGCCTAAGCTTTGTGGATCTAGAGACACGTGGCACTTTATAATTGAATGGTTCAGATTTCATCTCATTTATTTTTCCATTTTTTACTTACACCAAACCTGAGTTTAAACACAAATTTATTTTCAAAATCCCAACCTCCTCTGTCTTTCCCTCATCAACAAGATTTTTTCTCAATCAATTAAAACTCTATCTCTATCAATTGGAAGGGATTTGAACAAGTCAATTTCAATTTCAAAAAACCTAAACTTTTATGTTCTTATGCAAGTTTCAAACTCTATCTCTAACGGTGGAATGGGCATTATGTATTTTTCATTTTTGTCAATTATATGTCATAGCAAGCAAATACTGTTCACCTTAAAACGACTCAAATAGTACAGTGGTGAGAATTCTCAGAATTTTTACAATTATTTCATTTATTTATTTTTATCACTTCTATGTTTTGATTTTTTTTTTTTTTTTTTTTAATGAATAGAAGCAATTAAGCTAATATTCATTTCTTAGTTATGAATTAAAAAATCAACTTTGAACTCTACATCTCCCGAACTCAATTGATGAAAGCGATATGTTGCTCATATATCTGGTTCCTCCAAGATTTTTTTATTGATTTTTAAATATCCAATTTATAATGTTTAAATATGCAGTATTTTGTGTGTCAAAAAATGCAGGTTAAAAAAAAAAACATCATTTTGCCTTGTACATGAGGAAACGCAGAGGAGTTTAGGTCTTTTAGGAGGAGAGAAGTTTGAGATTTTGAAATGAAGTGCTAGAAACGGTTTGGAGTGGGTAAAAAAGAAAAAAGAAATAAAATGAAATTAGGATCATTCAATTTATCAAGTGACACTTGTCTCCAGATCCCTATAAGCTTAGACAAAACTTAGCTTAGAAGAGAATCTAAGGGCGCGTTTGGTATCGTTTTTAAAATGGTGTTTTTGAAAACTTTTTTTAAAAATGGAAATCATGTTTTAAAAATGATATTTTAAAAAATATAACGTGTTTGGTATTGTTTTTTAAAAGTAGTTTTTTGAAACGGAAAACGATGTAAAAGTGTTTGGTTGTTGTTTTTAAAATGAGTGAAATAGTTGTTTAAAACTTTTTATTGTTTTCTATTATTTTGAAAACAATAGAAAACAATAAAAAGTTGTTTTTAACCTTTTAGTTGTAACTTTTAAAAATTTGTTTTTTGTTTTTAAAAACAAGTTTTATAAAACAGTTGTCCAAACACTCTAAAGTTGTTTTTTGTTTTTAAAAACAAAAAACTGTTTTTAAAAACATATCCAAACAGCACCTAAATCCATTTATAATACCAATCCCTTATTCCCTTGGGGTGCGTTTGGTACGTGGGACGGGACGGGACAACATAAGACAACTTTCTCTTGTCCACGTTTGGCGTGTTTTAAATGTGAGACGGGACGGGATAACGTGGGACAAAAAACATCGAAAGTTGTCCCACCCATGACCCCTAGACTTGTCCCATAAAATTACAAATCTCTCCCTCTCCTTCATCGATTCCTTCTCTCTCTGTTAACGCCTCTGCTCCTCTGGTCTTCTTCTCACATCTCTGCTCTCATCGTCTATCCTCTCGCCACCAGTCGCTTCCGGTCACCATCAGTCGCTGCCGGAGAAGCTTCTCTCAGTCAGATGTGATCCAACCATTGAACCCCACATCCAAGGTAAGTTTTATTTTTTATTTTTTCAATTCTATTTACATTTTCAGTTATTAATTAAATTTAACAATTTATTGCATTGATTCTGATTTTTGTTGGGTTGCTGCATATGGGTTTTGGTTTAGGTGAATGGTTTGGGCATTTAAAGTCTGCAATTTGAAATTGGAACCAGGTCTCTCTTTGCTTGTTAATATTATTCCTTGAACTGATGATGTAATTTGGGTGGATAAACATTCAATCAACATGTCGATTGATCTGTGTGTATTATACATTATTCAGTATATATGACCAGAGATTAGATTATATTATTAACTATTGTTTTTCTCCTCTCTTTTTTTTTTTTCCTTTTTTTCTTTTTTCTTGCTTTGGCAATTATCAAACAAAGAGGAGCTTTCATATGTCTTTATTATCTGGTACCATCAGAATTGAGACTCCTACTTGGTTTTCTTCAATGTGTATTCACTTTACCTGCATAAAATCAATGCTGACAGAGAAGCTATGCAAGCGGCTGGAGAATCAAAGGGAAGAGGAAGAGGCTGAGGCAGAGAGATTAGCTCAGGAAGAAGGGCATAACTTGTCATTTGTGGCCTTTCTTTAGTGTAGATGTTTTACAATTATGATAATTTTGATCTCTTTGTATCACTGCAGCCTTACCTAAGTTGCACTGATGAGTAATAATTTTGTTCAAATTCTACTTGTTCATTCATTCATTTCTCTGCCTGATTCAGTTTCTGTATTAGACAATATGGAAAATAAAGGCTCACTGTTTTGCTTCACAAATAGCATATATGTGAATGCCATCTGGTATATATACTAAGGTGATTTGGGGTGAAAGTCCGTGTGATCGTTAAGTGTTGATCGATTTATTTTGTTCGAACAGTTTGAATGTATGACTATCAATAATGCTCAAGGTAGGTGTTGATGCTAAAATTTGGGTGTGAGATAAGCTTTTTTGGAGACTGTTTCAGACCATATACAGCTGCTCTCTTTAGTTTACACAATAATTCAAACTCCCCTAGAGCAACAAAACCAAGTGTTTACTCCATATACACTTCCTCCTACAAATCTCCACATATGAAAGCATTTTTCACATCAAACTGAAACAAATGCCAATCATAAAAAACAGCCAAGGATATAATAAGAACTAGAACAAAGTAAAGTCGAGAAACAAGAATGAAAGTTTCAATATAGTCAATTCCATAGGTTTGAGTGAATCTCTTGGCCACTAGGTTTGAGTGAATCTCTTGGCCACAAGACAGACCTTAAGTTGTTCTATGGTGCTATTAGGATGATACTTTATAGCAAAAACCCATCTACACCCTACAACTTCCTTATTTTCTGGATGTGTCTGCAACTCCCATGTACCAAGATAACCTTTTAAGCCATCATAACTTCAAATTTTCTACATATTATTTCTATTTTTGGTTAGAAAATCCATTTCTACAATTATAAGAAATGAGAAGTCATAAAAATTCCATTTTCTACAATTATAATGGAGCCTGTGATTCATTCCACAAATAATGAAATAACTTATGTAAGCCTCAATGTTGAACAAGTAATTATTCATATACACAAATTTTGAAACCAAACAATTTCTAACCAACTGGTAATAGACATAGGCTTCATAGTAAATCATGAAATTGTTTGAGATAATCAATTCAACTTTCACTGTAGACATTGAAGAAAAGAATAAATACCTATTTGCTCAGGAATCATCATGCCCTTCAACTCTGTCCAATCAGGGTATAAATCTGAATCCTGTTCAGAAAAAAATAACATGGTAAAACTTGAATGGCGAAAATATGGAGAAAAATGAAAGAGACATACCTGGTGAAACTTCAAGCAGCAGACATAAGTATCCTGAATAATGCAGAATTGCAGCAAGGGCCTAAGGAATCTGACTAGTACAATTCTTGACATCAAAACAAAAATCGTGTATTTCTGATTATTGGTTGAAGATACAAGCACGAAAAATCAAACATACCCACTTATGTATTCAAAATTACAAATCCATGCCAATGGTTACCATGGCCAAACCTATTTTAAAATGCCTAACCCAATCAAGTGCCTGCTTGCACCTCAATGATCTAAAAGGAAAGCTTATGGATATATGTCCATCGATTGTGTGTTAAGCACACATTAATTGTGCATGTGAGAGAGAGAGAAAGAAAGAATTTGACTTTCTTAATATTAATTGAAAGAACAAAATGATCTAAGCCTCACTTGACTAAACAGAAAATTCTCACTAACTTACAAATTACAATCAATCAAATCTATTATTCTTAATGTTACAACAAATAACAGCTCGGGTAAAATTTAATTTTTTTTATGCAATCCCTCAAAGTAAAAACATGATGAATGGCTCCTAGCACTGCTGTTAAGCTACTCAACGATCAAAGAAGTCAGGGCCTGCCAGAGACAGTAGTTCTTGGCCAGCATCCTTTCCCATCAGAATCATATCTTGAAGAGCATATGGACCTTTTCTAGAAGTTTCAAGTACTGAAACACAAAGAAAAAAATATATATATAGCAACGTTACTAAATGCTTGGTTTCACAAATGGAAGAGTAGCTAAATGAAATTTGACAAAATCTTTTTTCTAAGCAAAGCAATTCATACCACGAGTTCCATCTGGGGAAGCCACCAAGCCTTTGAATACACAATCACCGTTGTCATCTTTGGAAGCATATCCAGCAATAGGAGTGCGGCAAGACCCATCCAAGGTCTCAAGAAAGGCCCTCTCACAAGTAACTGCTAGTCTAGTTTCGTCATGATTCAACGAGGCTAAGTAATCTTCCTGCAAAGTGCAATCCAATGAAGGACAAAAAAATTGAAAAAGACAGACATGATTTTGCAGAACTACCACAACATAACACTGTTCAAGAAAATAGAAATCTTGATAACCTGTCAGACATAGATGAGATCACCAGGAAAAAGAGAGCAGAAATTAGAAGCATTATTAAAGACAATTCTAACCACAGATGTAATAAAAAATTATTTTCAATTGAGTTTAAAATTCAGATGAACAAAAGGCTTCACAAATGAAATCTGATGGATGCAGTTAGTATACAAAAAAGATAAGTTAGTAAGCTAGGCCCCCTTAAGTGCTCTTCAATTTTGTTTTCCCAAAGGAACCATGCATTGTATCCACTTAAGCAGCAGCACTTGATAGTGTCTATCTACTATCCTTATTAGAGTTTATTATCTTCTTCATCCCAAACTACAATGTTATTAAGAAATGAAAAAAATTACAAAGAGGTAGAAGAAGGAGAAGAAGGAGAATTAACCAAACATTGAATACCAATAAACAACGACATAGTCATCCGATAAAAATGCCAGAAATTACTTTTGCTAAGGAAAATCCAAACCAAAAATCTAAACTATTCTACCCTTTATATTTACGCCAAGGACAAGAAAGGCCAATACGCTAAAGGCAAGCATTCTTAACTAGCAAAAGATTTCAAATTTATCCCACCTTAATAAGGAATTCAGATTCAATCTTCATCACCCACCGCGAGTGCAACCACAAAATAAAGAACATTTCACTCATTAGATGCATACCTAGACCTAGCACAGCCCCTTTACCCCTCAAGTTAAATAACCTAGGGCCAAAATTAGACATAAGATGTTTTAATCTCTAGCAAATACATTTTTGGCTCAGATACGATGACAGAGCCAGACATAAATCTATAATCAAATATCTTATGCCAACTAGACGTGCAATCATCTGGATAGTGAACTCCAGATAATAAGGCAAGGGATGCAAATGTATATATGTGACCCCTAAAAATACTAATAGTTCCAATAACAATGTAAAACCTCTATCCGCATACCATAAATTTTAATTTTCGAGAACAAACAGAACTTAACTAACAGATTGTTTAATTTTGACTGTAAGAACTGCACACAAAGTAAAGCATCGCTTTGCATTACTAGCAACTTAGCAAGTTCACAAGATTCAAAGCATTTTGCATGCATCAATCACCAATGAGAACTCCAATCTTAATATTGCATAGGATATAAGACTAGTGAACATTAGTACATTACAACTACAAATTAAAATGTAATATGCATGTAATCATCCAATGTTCACATTTATAATCAAGTATTGTTTGCGGCCCTCTATGAGTATACAAATATAACCTAAACCTTCATTAACTCAACACTTCAAACCTCTTAATAGAAATTGCATTACTTTTATTTTCAAGTATGTTTTATTCATCTGTTCTCCAATCACTCTCATGAACACAGCATCCCAATGTCTACTATCCATTAGCCATTTATTTATACAACATTTTGCGATCAGATAGCATGACTAAATCAATGTGACAACTAATTATGAAAGTATCATTGTCAAATTAAAAATAGTGAATTGCCAGTAAACAGGCTGCCTTAAACTGCTTAGTTCATGCATAATAATAAAGCAAAACGCATGAATCAGACATGCAGATTGTAGCCAACAATTCCAATAAAATAAAATTATCCAATATGTAAGCTTGGGCATGTGCAGTAAAATGTACCATTTTCCCATCATTGCTTCTACAGGCAATTCCTATTGCCCCTTGAGCAACAGCCGGAAGCATATCATCGATTGAAAGAATGTTAGTCACATTTTCAGTCATGTTTAAGCGTTTAAGTCCAGCCAGCGCCAACAACGTAGCTTGGACAACTCCTTCATTAAGTTTTCTTAACCTTGTCTGGACATTACCCCTAAAATTCTCCACCACCTGCATAATCAAATTAAACAACAGCATAAACAAAAAACAATAAAAAGATGTCAACTAGGTCATCAGAATAAGATGGCATTCAATGCCTCAAACACCCTCTCCTTTCATCTTTTGAAAGTATTTGTGTGTGTGCATAGTTTAATTTTTGTGTAAAGAAAATCTAAAGCAGTTTCTAAATGTAGTTTTTTAGCAGATTGACATTCTTACATGTGATAAAGTATTGCCAACTTACATTAAGTGATGGATATCTATGGAGTATTTGAGACTTTCTTCTGAGTGAAGCAGTACCAACAACACTTCCGGCTGGTAGCTCAGCTAATGAGGTAGCACTCAAGGAAATAAATGCATCTCGGACATCTTCACGTGGAAGGTTGCAAGGTAATATTGTCTTGTCAGGTAAGTACGTGGGAACATCTTTCATTGAATGCACAGCAATGTCAATTTCACCATTTATAAGTGCCTCATCTATTTCCTTAGTGAACAAGCCCTTCCCACCTATGTCCGCAAGTGGTTGAGTTAGTATCTTATCACCAGTTGTTTTGATTATTACAATTTTAACAGCCCCTTCTTCAGATAGCTCTGGATGCAGTGACATGAGTTTGTCTCGTGTCTCATGAGCCTGAGCAAGTGCTAGTGGGCTGTCCTACATACAGGAAGAACGTAAATAACCATAAAATGGAAGGAAACAAAAGTAGGGAAGATACCCAAAAAGGTGTTATAGAATTAGAATTTAGAAACAGAAAATAATTGCCACTCGCAATCTAAGACAAATTAGATGAAAATTGCAGGACATGATTTAGCAATGAAAGAGAAAACTTATTCTATAGCTAATAAACCATTTTCAATTGTTTTTTCCAAATAAAAAATAAGTAAACCATTTAGCAAGTCCAAATTGGTGACAGAGAGAAATCAATTGGTTCAAAAGAATAAACGTCATATCCAACATTAGAAATTAAATCGCCAATGACTATTTCTCTTTTTCATGTTTCCACAGAATTCCATTTTAAAAAATATTGCAAAACGGGCGAGATAAGGTTGGTCCGGTGGTATACCCCTCGCAACTACAACATGAGGTTGTGGGTCTGAGTCCTTCCCCTCCCCAAAAAAATCCCCAAATTTATGTAATACTTCCAAAAAAAAATATTGCAAAATGGAAGTTTCACATCACAATAAATTATAGCTAAAGCAATTAATCATTTGCCACAAATAAAGAGTGAGGTTCAAATCCCCTTAAGCTGCTTAGCTTTTAAAGTCAAAAACACTAATGGATGATCTAATAATCCAGAAACAAAACTAAATCTCTACATTAAACCAAAAGCGAAAGAGAGATTGCAGTAAACATTAGAAATGCTTACATTTACATAATAGCAGTTAACATTAGAAATGTCTGTTCTATATTACAATTAATTCTTAGGTTATTTTGTAAATTCAGCTTTGTCTTCTTAAAACCTGATATCTCTAGATCTAAATATTCTAGTCTTTTAAAATTAATATATATGGTAGAATTCTTCTATAATTTTACCTTATTCCTATATTGAGTAATTCTGTAAGTCTTCTTTGTGCTAGGCTTAGCTTTTCTGAAACCCAAGGTTCTCTTTCAGGATACCTTCTTCTTATCACTAATATACATAATAATGTTTCCACGCCTAGTAAATCTAATTGAAACAAACTTTGCTCAAATTCTTCTATAGTACCAGCAAGGCAAATATTAAGGAAACAATCATATAAATGTAAATGGCTCATTAGCTATTATATTCTTCCTCTACCACTTATGGTTTCTAGGATTTCTTTCCACCTTTTTTCTGCTAATTTAATACTACTTAATCTAGCCCGTAAATTATATTTTTCTTCTTCAGTTTCAGCTTCTTTCAACCTATTGCTAATTTCATTTGTATGGTTTCTGCAGAATTCTAAATGTTCTTTTATATATTTCTTAGATTGGAGATTTGGAACTTCTACTTTCATCTACTCTGGTTGATGAAGATGATGTTTGACCTTTTCTAAGCTCTCTTTCTTCTATCAATCTTTCTATTTCTTCGATGTAATTTTCACAGTTCTGCTTTATGTTTTCTAGCTTTAATACATTTTTATCAAATACTGGGAAATAGTTTCTAGACTTAATGTATATATCATCAAATAACCTGTAATGATTTTCTAACCCTTCTTTAACACAAGAAAGATATGACATATGATGTTTCTTCAGAGATTCTAAAGTAGCAGGATACTTATAGCTAATTCTAATAAAGCTTGATCTAAAATATCAAAACGATCACTCTAGATTTACATGATAATTTATTTATTTTTTTAACAATAACCTTTATTAAAAAAGGAGCCAAAGGCAAACAAGAAACGCAGCAGCCACACCAAGAGCAAAGCAAAGGCACCGAACGCCAAAAGCAAGCAGCCCCAACGATAATTTGATAGCCTCAAAGTAAATGAAGAGAGAAACAAAAGGAAACCATTTTTCAGAAAAAACAATTAAACTTTAAAAAAGCCAAACATAAATCAGATGTACAACTGTGTAAAATTGATCAAAGTCAAAGCTAGACTTGAGGAATTAAACCAAACCCAGAAGCAGAATTTAAGTAAGCAAAAACCCAACTGAATTTTAAACACTAATACAATCGATATTTCAGATAAATGAGCCAAATCAACGACAAATTTGATTAGTAAATCAAGCAACAACCTCAAATTAAAGAAAGAAAGAAAAAAAGTACCTCCCCCGAGTGCCAATTCTGATAATTGCAACCTTTGCTTCAACAGCAACAGAGGCTTTTGTGACCCAAAAACTTTGCTTTCTGGTAATTTTAGGGAAATTTTGAGACTTGAGGCAGGGTAACGATGAGAACCCAGCAAGAGAAACCGAACCTGAATAACAATGGTGCGACATTAGAGCAGTAGCCTGGTTTGTACAAAGCTCCATTGATGGAATTGTGTGATTAAGCTGTAGAGAAATTTAATAAATATTTATCAAGAGAAGAAGACAAAGAAGAAGAAGAAAGTGGAAATGCTGAAGTGGAGTTTTGATTAGGTTTGGCTTGCAAGGGAGGATCGGTTTCGTGGAAGTGCTGAAGTGGAGTTTTGATTAGGTTAATAAATATTTATCAAGAGAAGAAGAAGAAGAAGAAGAAGAAAGTGGAAGTGCTGAACTGGAGTTTTGATTAGGTTTGGCTTGCAAGGGAGGATCTGTTTCTTTCCAGTTGGATAGGATAATAGATAACATTTTCAACATCTATATTTTCTATCCTCTGTTTTGATTGCAACTATTCTTTTTCTCTTGTCTTCATCTTAGCCGTTGTCAGAAGTCAGATGGAGAAAGCTGGTTAGTTAACATAGAGACCCCTGCCGTGCGAGCGATTAACGGCTCCGTTAATTTGACTTGGATCGACCGATTAATTATTAAAATATCAGAAATTTGGTGGAAGGGAGTCTTGTCCTTCATCTCTCCTTCACCAAATTTTTTTTTAATTTTATAACTTTTTTTCGATGTATATAGTGTGTGTGTGTTTTTCAGCTAAAAAAAAATGAATTAAATGGATATGAGAGTCTTAACAAATTCGGTAGATGAGGCTTTCAACGTTATTTTAAAAATATATATATTTTTAATCATAAGAAAAAATTAATTTGTATTTAATTATCGGAAATCTTCATCTTGCCCTAAGGTACATATGTCTATATGGTTGAGTGCGACTTGAAGGAATTTGATCACGGGTCATTAGCTATGTGAGAGCTAATCAAATGTTTGTACACATTCTTAATACAACAGGTACATGTCTTAAATTCTGAGAACGGAATTTCTTTCAAGAGGGAGGGTTGTAGAGTCCTCCTGCATTCCTACTTATAATTATATTATTTATTTGTTTTGTTAGTATATGTTGATATATTAGCTTTTTACGAGTTATTTGACAACATTTACATTTAATTTACACCCTAAATGACCCATATTTAGAGATAAAACTGAAAAAACGAAATTATGGTTAGAAAAGGGGAGGTCAGAAGAAAGAGATAAAAGATATTGGGCCTACTCTAATTCATTATTTCAAAAATGGACATTAGGTCCAAGATGAACAACTTAGAGCTTACAGAAAATATAAATAGTATTATATAACCCCTATAAACACAATATATCAACCAAATGGCCTGCACTTTCAGCAACTTCGATAGAAAGACCAATATCAGATGTCCTCAAAACCACATCAGATTTATATTCATTCACAACATCATAGAAAGATGAACAAATAAAATCATACAACCTGATCAAGCAAAATTAAATTAATATAAAAAGGTTTATGCAACATTCACATTCAGCTTCTACATAATCTAAGTAAACAAAACAAATAGCACAATATTCTCATCCTCAGCAACTATGTTTGCATATATAATAATACGGTCGATCCTAAGGATGTTCTAAGCCTTCTGTTTCTTTGGCATACGGTAGCCACCGACAACACAAGCATGGTCTCTTTCAAAGGGCTCAAGGGTCACCTGCTCAAAAGGTTTGAATTGCTCCTGTTGCAGCTTCTTCACTTCACTTTGGAACACCGCTTCAGCAGGAACGGTGGAATCTATGCAATTTGCCTGAAATATTCAAACAAATCGACTTGTAATCTACATGTTGAGCACAATAATAACAATTTTATTAACATGGAATTTTTGCATTTTACGCATTTCTCCAGAAAACCCCAAAGAAGAAAAGATACATATTGATTTCCATCAACGATAATGAGCTTCACAAAGTTCAGACTACATTTTTCCAGTTACTCATTTGCAAGTGAATCAAAGGCAATCACAAACTTTTCAGGTAAATAAACAAGCTATAAAGAATTAACACCAACCTTGATTGAAATCACGAAATGACCTCCAGCTTTCAGAAAATATGATGCATTCAGGGCTAAAATCCTTGCCTATTATAGAAAACATCCACAAAACCAAAGAAAGGCTCAGAAATATAAATGCCAGTTAAAAAAGGGGGATCCATCCACTCCTGCAAAGCTATGGTCACCCACATAACTAAGAGAGAAGGAAAATTATAAAAACAGATGCCAAGTTGAAACAGTAAGATACAAGTCCACTCTAACAAAATCACGAGAGCACAACACTATTGAAAAGGGTGAAAAGGAACACATGCAACTTGCTAACATTAATTATAACAAGAAAGAAAAATGACACTTTAAAAAACAAGTCCCAGCAAGCCCAAATTCAAAGCAACTTAAACTTGTATCTTGTCACCAGCATTGTCCACACACAGATTCTGTAAGCAAATAAGTTCTTGAAAGTGCCACACACAAGGCATATTCAAGTACCAGCATTTGTTTGGTTGATTGAACCACTTGAGTAAGTGTATCAGAAAATGATAGCAGTTATTTTTTAACAAGATAAACTTAATACAAAATAATAAAGTGATAAAAGACTTTGACAGCAATCAGGTATCCTAGAGATATGGTGCAATCAGACCTTACACAAACCTGAATAATAATAATGCTAACATGATGTAGAAGCATTTGATTTTGTTATAAACAAGCACAAAATCATTAGCATTTCAGTATAATTTCTCAACTCTCACCATCACCTTAAACTTGGAAGTAAATAATATCATTAAAAACATAGTTTTAGTACTAAAAATAATGCTAAAACTACAAGGACAGCAAAGATATAGGAAAAGACAGCATTAGTAATTAAAGGATAACATGTCTGACCCAAAAAAACAAAAACCAAATATGAAAAAGAAAATTAAAACAATCAAAACACTGAAATAACTTCATTATAGCATCTGAAACTCGGTTTTTCATCACCCATAACGTCATGAAGGGGAATCCGAGTATATCATCATATGCATGAGTGAAAAAGAAAGCCAATATTTACCTAAGTATTTTAAATAGGAAAAGGAAAATCCAATGTAAACATAGGAGTAACAACAATAATTACTTGAGATATATTTATATATATATATATATAAACATATATTCAAGTTCCAAATTTCACCCAAAAAAAAAAAAGCAAATACATCATAAAGTTAATTGATATTGCATCAGATTCTCGAGTTTACATCACCCAAAAAGTCTTGAAGGGGAATCCGAGTAGAGCTCATCATATGCATAATAGGAAAACATAAACCATTTGAGAGATATAACAATATGTATTCTTCAATATCTGCAACCAATTCCATAAATAAACAAAGCACCATATGTTCCTCATAAGACTACTGTTTTCACCAGTAAACACTAAAACCCATTTTTTTACTAATTGTTGATAGATAGTTTATAAAATAAATATTCACAAGAAACAAACCTGATCAGGCTGAGCAACATCAGAAAATATCACATCCACCATGCCAACCAACATCCTGTACTTGGCAGGATGTCTAGCATCCTCAATAATGGGTATAACATTAGTTCTCTTCTTTGCCATGTTCACCAGATCACGGCCACTCCTATGAGAAAATTCCACAGCATATACCACTCCATTCTACAGCAAAGAAAAAACAAGAATACATAAGCAGCTATTAAGACATAAAACATATCAAACCTATTAACCCCACAAATGAACACTTACAGGACCAACAATGTCAGACACATGAGATACAGTTGTACCAGACGCTGCGCCAAGGTACAGGACACGAGCACCAGGTTTCTAGGTCAAACAAAAAGAAAAAAAAAATGTAAATACACAGTATGCAACATCATAACACATAATACAAAATAACTAAGCAAAACTTGAGGAACATAAAATGATCATGAAGAGAGACTTACAATCCAAATATTATCAACACCACCAAGAACAGCTGCAGCCAATTTTGAACGGAAGGGATTCCAAACTCTGTATTCAACTTTAGTTGCATCTTCGTTCTAAAGTGGGTAAAAATATATTAAAGTTATATAAAACCCACGAAATTACATACTTTGGACGAAACTTAGCAGCATATATAATCATTTTGATTGACTAATAAGACTATTGTTAAGAAATGATTTTGAAGTAAAAAGTATGTAAAAGAGAGTAACCTGAACAGAGATCCTCTTCTCATTGTACACAGCTTCTCCAGGAACCATATTCTTAGTGACAAGAGCATCCTCTTTACCCTTAGCAATAAACACACCATCGTGTCTATGTGGTTCCACCACAACCTTACTTCCTCCCTTCATTCCACCTCCACCGCGACCTCCTCTTCCTCCGCCGCGTCCACCACGTCCGCCGCCACGTCCACCCATAGCGCTACCACCTCTTCCGCCTCTACCGCCGCCGCCAAATCCTCTTCCTCTACCTCCTCCATCACCTCTGCCTCCCCTGAATCCACCACCACCACGGCCTACAAACAAGAGAAAAACAAATTATAATTCACATTTCTAACAATCAAACAAGGAAAAACATAAGACCTATACTGCTATTTTACCTCTTGTTGCTGGAGGTCTCATCTCTTCTCTTCTCTGCGACTTAAGACTTCGAAGAGTGACGGAATGAGCTGAGCTGCGCGTTTTCGAGTTACAGTTTTGGCTCTGGGTGCGCCTTTGTGTTGGCAATGGGTGCGTTTTATAGTGGCCGATTTTAGGGTTTAGGGTTTTAACTTAATCAAGCGGCGCACAGTACCCGCTTTGCTCTTGACTGTTGGATTGCAAGGTTATTCAATCCAACGGTCTAGGCGTCTAGCTTACCAAAAGGCTCACGTAGAGATACTAACCTTTTGACCTAGACCCGTTTAGGGGTATGGCAAAATTACCCGCCCGCCCGTTTTGTGTTAAAAACAAAACTTGTCAACAATTCGAAGATGCTTGAATTTTTTGATAGATTCAATTTATTCATTTTTTTTAGTTGGGTTTTTTAATAGATTGACAAAGTAAAAGCTTAATCAACTGTATACTTAAGTTATTTTAGGGTATGTTTAGCACGTCATACTGTACTGCACTGGATTGGATTTATTAAATTGGACTAGACTGTATTGGATTGGAATGTATTTAGGGCGCGTTTAGTAATCGGGCTCGAGCAGAATCGGAATCAAATTCCATTGGAAAGAGAATGGAAGGGAATCGGAATTAAGTTACTAAATTCCATTACTATGTTTATTAACTTTTTAAGAATTAAAAATGGAATTAAATTTATACAAAGTTGTTAACAAAAATATCCTTATATACAAAAATAACCGTATATAAATATGGAAGATGTATGAGTATAGCTAATATATAAAAAAATTAAAGAAATAAAAAATAAAATCAGAAGCAGCATGACTTCGTGCAGTTCACAAAAAAAATTTGGCCGTTGTATGGTACTGTATAATGTTTTTTTTTTTTTTTTCTTTTGTAAGTCTTCTTTTATCAAACTTTATATATATATATATATATATATATTAAGTGGGGATATTTTAGTAAAAAGATATAAATTCCCCTTTTCAATCAGGAAAGGGAACTTGATTCCTAAGGTGGGTGGGGGGAATCAAGTTCCCTTTCATTCAGGAACTTAATTTCTGATATGTATGTGGGGTCCACGGAACTTAATTCCCCATAAACTTAGTAAACGTAGAAATTCAAAAATCAGGAACTTAATTCCCTTTCCCAAGAAGAATTTATGATTAGTAAACACGCCATTAATACTATCCCATATTTGGTGTTCCACTGCACTACATCGTACTGCCAAGGGGTGGGCATGGGTTGGTTTGGGTTGGGTTTAACTATACCCAAACCAAACCATTATAAAAGCAGTTTAATTTTTTACAATCCAAACTAAACCATTTATAAGATAAAACCAAACCAAACCAAACCGATAAAAATCGGTTTGGTTTGGTTTGATTTAATGGTTTAAGAAAATAATTACCTTATTTTTTATTTGAATAAATTTAATAATATCAAATTATCAAATATAAGTAGTTAAACCAATTATCAATAAGATAAACAATAATACTAATTTATAATACTAAATTTAACTCAAGAACGATAATCGTTAAAATTTTTTTTAAAAAAAAACTCAAGTGTAGAATGCCTAAAACTTATAAAATAAAACTAAATCGTTTAAGCTTCTAAATTAATAATATCTACAACCGTTGAAGCAACCACTTTAAAGTTTCAAAGTTCACTTCTTATTGCATTGGGTTAACTTTAGTTTTTATATGTTTTCTCCGATAATTTAATTAATAATATATATATATATACACATATAAGTATGTAATGGTTTGGGTTGGTTTATACGGTTTGGTAAAACGCAACCCACAAACCAACCCAAACCAATTGGGTTGCTCAAAAACAAACAAATCGGTTTATTTTATTTAATGAAACCAAACCAACCCACTTAAATTGGTTTGGTTTGGTTTGGGCGGGTTGATTGGTTTGGCGGTTTGGGTGCCCACCCCTAGTACTGGACTGCATTTTATTGAATTGTATTGTATTGTATTAAATTAAAAATTAGTATTATTGATGTAAATATTTTATTTTATCAATTATTCACTATTGTAACTATTGTTACTAAGATACAATAGTATCTTCTTTAGATATTTATTTAATTTATTATTAAAATATTTAATTTATTTTTTATTCTATAAAATTTAAATTGAAAAAATATTGTAAATTGATTTTTTCTAATTTTAATAATATATTGGTCTCGTAGGATATGTTATTGTTTTTTTTTTTTTTTTTTTTTCACATTTCATATATATATATATATATATATAATTAAATTGAAAAGGTTGTATTAGAAAATAGAAATAAGAAAATAAAAAATCAGTGGGACCAACAACCGACAACTTTTTTCCTTTTGTTTTCAATTCGTTGAGGGAAATTATTATTCTCTCCCCTGTAGTTTGCCATATTCTCCAGTCTCCTCCCTCTAGGTTCAAAATTCTCCAATTTCCCCCCTCTCATGCACAAATACAACCAATCTTAACATATAAAATGAACCGGACAGTATTGATGTTGGGTAAAAAAATTTAACCGGACTATTTAATCAGGTGTAAAATTTAAATATTTAATCCAGTTCATATAGTACTATTTAATCCACCCCATAAAGACCTAATTGGGCCGTACTTAATTCGCACCCGCTCACCTGCATTGAATATTTGCTTTTTTTTTTTTTTTTTTTTTATACAATACGCAAACAATTGCTTCAACGAATGGGAAATTATCATTCTTCCTCCTGTAGTTTGCCGTATTCTTCGGTCTCCCCCCTCTAGTTTCAAAATTCTCTAATTTCCCCCCTCCCATGCACAAATACAACCAATCTTACCCTATAAAAATAGGCATGGGAGGGGGGAAATTGGAGAATTTTGAAACTATAAAGGGGAGACTGAAGAATACGGCAAACTATAGGAAGAAGAATGATAATTTCCCATTCATTGAAGCAATTGTTTGTGTATTGTATAAAAAATAAATAAATAAATAAAAGCAAATATTCAATGCAGGTGAGCGGGTGCGAATCAAGTACGGCCCAATTAGGCCTTTATGGGGTGGATTAAATAGTACTATATGAACTGGATTAAATATTTAAATTTTACACCCGATTAAATAGTCCGGTTTAAATTTTTTTACCCAACATCAATATTGTCCGGTTCATTTATCTTGTCCAGTACTGTGTACCAAACAAGGCTTTAGTATTTGTACTTTATGTTTGAATTATTTTTTGTTAAACATGCTGTTTTTTTATTGAATTTAAGTTTTATTCATTAATAAACCTAAATTTTTAGTTGTAATTTTATTTAGATGTGTAATTATTTTTTAATGTTAAAATTGTTATATATTTTTTTAATTATTTTTAAAAAGTTAGTGAGGATAGGGCAACTAGGGTTTTGTCACACCTGCCCCAATCAAGTTTGGGAAAAAAATCTCTACCCCAAACAAGGCATGAGATGAGTATACTGCAACTTGACCCAAACTAGGGATGACAATTAAATCCGAACCCATAGGATCTGCCTGAACCCAACCTGTTTAAAGAGGGTTTAGGTTGGGATAATTGTACCCGTGGGCGGGTTTCGGTTTGAAAATTGTACTCGTCACGGGTTCAGGTTTGGGTATGGATGTGAAAAAAAAGTCATACTCGAACCCGCGAACCCGTTATTGTGTGTGTGTGTGTGTGTGTGTGTGTGTGTGTAATTTTAATATTTTGAACTTATGGATTATGGACTTGTGTTGTGTTAGAATTCAGAACTTGAATTTACGGATTATGTACTTATGTTAGAATTTTAGAACTTGAACTACATTTGTTTTTTTTATTTTTTATTTTTTGTTATTTTTATATTTTTTTTGTTCTAGTTTTTTTTTTTTTTAAAGCTATTTATACTTTTAAGCTTAAAATTAGGGGTGGGCACAAAAACCGAAACCGAATTAAACCGAACCGAACCAAACCAAAAAGGGTGTTTGGTTTGGTTCATAGCTTCTATTCGGTTCAAATCGATTTGAAATTTGAAAACCGATTTGAATTCGGTTTGGTTTTGGTTTTGGACATACAAAACTGAACTGAACCGAATAAACTAAATTGTTTAAATTAATTATTTTGTAAGGTTCAATTTTATTATGAAATGTTTGTTGATGATGTTTTATTTCAGACTACATTATGTACTACATTTTTTGACTTCTATTTTATAAAAGTTACAAAGTTTTTATATTTTGAGGTGTTCAGATCAATTTGGTTTTCAGGTTCAAACGGTTCAAACCAATTCACATTTTCAAAAACCAAATATATGTTGGTTCATTACGGTTTTGGCCAAAACTGAACTGAACTGAACCATGCCCACCCTTACTTAAAATGATAAATGTTCACGGGTTCACGGGTCCGCAGGTGCCACACCCATCACAAATCCTTTGAAGTTCGCGGGTTCGTGGGTGGGTTTGTATGTTGCTTAAATCTGCGGGTGAAACCCGAACCCGAACCCGTTACATTTCGTGGGTTCGTGGATGGGTTTAGATGTCATTTTCTTTCACGGGTTTGGGTTTGGTTTTTTCCAAACCCGCCCGAACCCGGTCAATTGCCATTCCTAACCCAAACTGGTAACAAGTTTGGGGTGGGGTGAACTATCCATGACTCGTCTCATTGTCATTATTAATGTATGTTTGGTATGGCTTTTAAAATGATCAAAAGCGTTTTTTTTAATGCTATAAGTTATTTTGAAAAAAAAAAAAAATAGTTGTTTGGCAAAACTCAAAACAACTTTTTTAATATATGAATTGTCTCAAATACCCTTTAAGAAAACCATTTTATGTCTACTTGGGGAAGCCCAAAATTTGGGCTTTTCCAAAAAACTTTTTTTGAGCTTTTTTAAAGCATATGAATTGTCTCAACTACCCTTTATAAATTTTAGATATTCCACCATAACTCTTTCATTATAAATACTTTATCAACACTTATTTTGTAATTCACTCAACAAAAAACTATTTCTAAAAATACATTGTCAACACCTTTTTTGTAATTTATACAACCAAAAGTCTTTTTTGTTAGAAGCTCTACTACAAAAAGATCTACTCTAGAAATTCTACTTGAAAAACCATACCAAACACACTCTTAGACATGTTGTTCAATAAGCACACTCTTTTTTAAAATTTAATTTATTCCTAATATAATTTCATATTTCTAGTAAAAAAAAATAAAGAATTAAAATAATCAACTTTATTGACCTGTTACTAATTATATTTTACGCCAAATCGATGTTAATTATATTTTACTTAAAAATGATTTTAAATTTAAAAAAAAAATACTTGAAATTGATTTAAATATGAGTAAAGAGTAATGCTAGATATTTCAAATCTCATCTCAGTTTGTGTCCCAACATTTGATGTGACAATTGAATGCACATAAAATGAGGCAAGTAAGAAAAATCATCGACAAAATGAGATTGATTCAGTGATATACTCCTCACATCTATACCACAAGGTTATAAGTTCAAGTCATCCCCATTCCCTAAAATACCTAAATTTATATAATAATTCAGAAAAAAAAAAAAAAAAAAAAAAAAAAGATGGGATAAATCATACTTTATCAATTGTTGCATCATACGTTAGGATGCAAGGCAATACAAAGTAGAGATGTCTAATATTATTTTTAAAAATATACTTATTTTACTTACATTTGATTTAAAATATATTCATTTTACACAAAAACAATTTAAAATATTTTTATTTTATTCAAAAATAATGTAGAATTTTTTTTATTATTATTTTTTTGCAAGTAAAAGAATATTATTAACTCTCAAAAGGAGTACTTAGGGTTGGGCACAATTCGGTTCGGTTTGATTTTGGGCAAAATCGAACAGAACCAAAAATACTTCAATTTTTAGAAATTTGAACCGGTTTAAACCGATTAAGAGATGGTAACCAAACTAAATTGGATTGATTTTGACCGGTTCAATTCGGTTTTGGGTATTATTAATATTGTGAAAAAAATTACATGCATTCCACCCACAGTTGCCAATCACATTCCACATACATAAAAGCATGCATTCCACTTCAAGCTCTTCGAACCAGAATCACTACTCTCCCCATTGAATTCACATTAGAATCATCATCCATCTATTCTCATACAAATAAATAATAATAAATTATCAATTTCAATGCACGTTAATGACCGAGTAGCGGTGTAAAAATGGGTCGGGCTTGGGGGCCCCAGCCCATTTGGCACAGTATGGTATGGTGTCGTGCCAGGCACATCGCGACAATGAGACCGTGCCAGCCCCAACACAGCACTTCTCGTCTCATGCTGGGCTGAATTTTCACGGCCTGGAGTGCCTATCGTTTCCTCTAAATTTTTTCAAAATTCAGATCCCTCCATATTTACCTTTTTACCCTTATTTCACTTTCCCTATAAATACACATTTCATTTCTAATTTTTTTTTACACTAACACTCTCTACTATCTCTCAATTTCAATTTTCAAATCTCAATTCTCATTCTCTCTACGCTTACTCTCTCTATTTCTCTAACCTCTGTCTAGTCTCTACACACTCTCACTCTCTAATATAATCTCTAATTCTCTATTCTCTAGTTTGTAATCTTTTCTCTAACATTAGGGAATGATTATAATCTTATTAATGAAACAAAAATAGCAGGCCAGCACCAAAGGGCCGTGTCATGCCAGCTTTTTAGGTAAACATGCCAACACGGTACAGCCCTTTTTCCGACCGTGCCAATTTGGCACAGCGCGTTTAATGGCATGACACTGGCCGTTCCATGCCACATTGTGTCGTGCCAACACGTTTTTACAGCATTATGATTTATGACCGATTACATAACAATTATTTTTCAACATTAAATCTATTTACAAAATTGAAAGTCATATCAGGGGCAAAGCCAGGATGTTATTGTAGAGTGGGCTACTCATTAAAAAAAAAAAAAAAAAAAAAAAAAAAAAAAAAAAAAAAAACTAACATTGACAATACGAGAAAATTACATTAATTGAAAATTAAATATACACTTAAGCCTCGTTTGATTTTTTGTCTGAAGACTGAACAGTGCTGAATGTTACTGAAGACTGAATAGTGACTGAAAATTGAAAACTGAAAAACATGTTTGTTTTTTTTCACTGAAAACTGAATATAAGTGATAAGTTGTTTGTTTTTTTTTAAGTTATAAATATCTGAAAATAAATACTTTTACATATATACCCTTCTAACTATTATTTGTTATATATTTACATTTTAATATATTAAGGACAACTCTAACATGCAAATTAATTATAAAATAAATTTATTTAGTTATTAATAATATTTCAAATTTATATTATTCTGGATTGGTTGGTTTGTGGACAGGTTGGTTTTTTTTTTTTTTTTTTGGTTCTAAATTGAATATCATTATCAATGAATAACAACATGATTAATTTCTCATTGTAATTGTTACTTTTGTTGATTTACATCCACCAATAATGTTCAATGAGACAAACCATAATAATAATATATATATATATATATATATATACAAAATATATTAGAATTTATTAATA
Organism: Acer saccharum; assembly: GCA_030490815.1. Lineage (NCBI taxonomy): Eukaryota > Viridiplantae > Streptophyta > Magnoliopsida > Sapindales > Sapindaceae > Acer > Acer saccharum. The sequence goes on from CM059873.1 coordinate 16,779,847, forward strand.
GAAAAAGGCCCAATTGAAGCTGGCCAGGATACAAACTTCAGCACACAGCGCCACAACAAACAAAAACACCCAAGCCAAAAGCAGAACCGAAATAGAGCAGCAAACGTAATACATCAATTGATGGTTATATATATATAACTTTTTTTTTCTTATGAAAATTAACATCTCAAAACCCAAAAAAATAAAAAACTCATAACAAAATCTGTCTAAAATAAAATTAATAAAACTAATTATGAAATTATAGAAAAAGAAAGAAAGAGTACTGACTGAAATATGCTAGGAAAATTTGTCTTCAGTTGTTTGTGTTTTGAAGCAGCTAGGTTTTCTAATGTTAAAGTTCTTTACGGTGAGAAGAAAAAAAATATATATATAAATACAATTAGGGCTTTAACAGAAGACAAAATTGGAAATAGATTAAATTAGTAAGGATAGTTTTGGAAGTAAAACTTTGCATTAAATTCTCCTGGATTTGTGTTAAGTGAAAAGTGAAAAAATTTCACTTTTCAAAACAAGTGGTTTTAGGTGCTCATTAAGTGATTTTACCACTTAAAAAATCAAACAAAATAACTGAATGGAACACATTAAGTGCCATTCAGTGTTAAGTGGAAAAATCAAACAGGGCCTTAGATAAGAGGGGACATAATGGTACGTTACTCCTCAAAATTCATATTCTAAACAAAATACATAAACTTTTTTAAAAAATAAAGACTAAATAAGAAATAAACATGCAATTCAAATATAGTCACAAACTATCTCAATTTTTTTTTACAAGGTTTCATAGCATCGAACTCATCTATTATGGAATTTAAGTCAATGGTATTGATAATCTCTTTTTCCATATAAACAACCTTACAATTTGTAAGAAATTTTGAGAGATGAAAGTTTGTCTACCTGGGACGTGTGTTGTATTTTGTTTGTCTGATACTCTGATGTGTTTTACTTTTTATGTTGAGTTAGGTTAGTTTGTAGATAGAATAGTAAATTAAGGTAATTTCATTAAAATCTAATATAATAGCAATAAATATAATTATTATATTCTAATACAAGGGAAGTAAATGTAATTATATATGTATTAACTTTAAAAAAAAAAAAAAAAAAAAAAAGTTAGCCTGGGCTACAGCCCAGGCTAATTATCAAATGCCTCCGCCCTTGAGTCATATGATACAAACTTAAAAATCAAATAATTTGGTTGGGTGATGTTTTCGATCACAAATTTATGGCTTTTCAGAGCTTTCGATTTAAAGAAATTATACGTGTTAAATTAATCTCATTTTCCTCATAATTTGACTCGAATGATTCATAGAACTGCTGATTCACATAGTTATATTGCATAGACTCTTGACAACCATAAGAGCAAAAACATGTGATTAGGAGAATTTAAATAACAATCTAGGGTGTCTCCAATGATTTTGTAACCATAAAATGGTGGAAAGACTTTTAAACAACAACATTATAAGAAGTCAACTTGGACTTAGTCAAACCGTTATGGAATCTTGTGTCATTAAGGATATAATGTCACTAACGTCTCATCAGAGATTTTCGAGATAAACCAAAGATCATGTCCCAAGATTTCAACAAAGATTTAATGTGAGCCAACCGTTGTCTCACTTCCTTCCTCTAATAAATAACAACCTCTTTATTTATAATGGGGGGCTCAATTCTACTCACGCATGAGCAAGCTATGACTTCGCAATTAACGTTATTGCTATCATGTCGACCTCAACATGGTTGACATGCATGCCCCTGTTCGACACGCAACAACCATCTAGTCAACACCTCTAGCCTACCTCATGCTTAGTAAATCTCTATCAACTCTTCATCGCTAGTCTATAGTCGACACCTCTGGTAGACCTCATGCTAAGTTGATCTCTATCAATTATTCATCGCTCGTCTATGGTCGACACATCTAGTCGACCTTATGCTAAGTTGATTTTATCAACTCTCCTTCATTGATCTACGATCGAAGTTGATCTCTATTAACTTCCATGTCATCTGTCCATGGTTGTTTACGTAGACCTAGACTTAATCAACATCCATATCATCAATCAACATTGGTCTACGTCGACTTGGGCATAATCAACTTTCACATATCTATTTCACATTGGTTTACGTCGACCTCGACATAATCCACTTGTACATGTCCACTCCATGTTAGTATATGTTGACATCGACACAATCAACCCATATTATCTTCATTCCTCATTGGTCTACGGATGATCTCATACCATGTTAGTTTACTTTGATCTCGATATAATCAACTCGCATATCTCTACTATACGTTGGTCTATGTCAACCTAGATATAATCAAGTAGTATATCTGTTGGAAAATGTTGACTAAGGAGTAATTCTAGGAGTAAAATCCTAGGAGGATTTCTAGGAATTAATTTCCTATAACTATGGACTTATAAATTAATTGTTAGTTGACTAATTCATTAGCTAAATGTTAGGAATTAATTAGTTAGCATTTATAGCCTTAATTGTAGGCCTAATTGTAGGCTAAATAAGGAAACTTCTCTTGTATATATATATATGCCCTATTATAACTATTTGAAAATTAAATCAATACATAAAAATTTTCATGGTATCAAAGTCTTAACAAATTGTTTATGGTTTTTTTGCTACTTTCTAAATTGTTCAGAGCCTATAACTCTTTAGGTTTACTGTTTCAATTTTTTTTTCTTCTCTTTTCTTCTTTTTTCTCTACTCGCTACAGTGCTGCTATAGTACCCCCGCTACAGTACTCCGTTTTTTTTATGGCTAAAATTAACTCCATGATTTTTCCTACATACTCAAATCCAAATTTAAGACTAATGTTAGTTATCATGAAAATCAATGGAAAAATCCTCATTGCCTTATTGGATATTGGTTCCTCACGGAATCTTTTGGCAAAAGCCATGGTGGACCAATTAGGAATCCAGCCACAGCCTTACTCTAGCGAGATTCAAGGTGTGAATGGCGAATCTACATTCGTGGATGGATTGCTAGATGTTCATGTTCAGATTGGTGAATGGAGTGGGGCATTTACCATATTAGTCATACCCTTGGATAACATTAACTGTATCCTTGGGATGGACTTCTTTGTGTCCAACAAGGTCACACTTACACCGCATTTAGGTGGGTCGCTGATCAGTGACGAGACCAACTGATATTATGTATAAACTGGGTTCGATTGTGAAAATGAGTGACTAGTCCGATTTCAGGAGTTGACTGTACCTAAAGAGGGGGATCTAGCAATGATTGAGAAACTTGGGGCAATAATTGATCATTCACTGGAGATCCCAAATGATGACTCGGTAACTATTCATGCTAGTGCTTCTCTTGCCCAAACAAGTAATCTTTCTACCAGCTATTTGAGTCACTTTAATTCTGCACCATGGATCATCGACTCTGGCGCGTCAGATCATATGACAAGTATCTCCTCTTTGTTTAATACATATTCACCTTGTTCTGGAAACAAAAAGATCCGTATTGCCGATGACAGTTTGTCATCCATTGCTAGAACAGGTTCTGTCAAGATTTCTGATACTATCACTCTTAATTTTGTCCTACATGTCCCTAATCTCTCTTGTAACTTATTATTAGTTAGCAAACTCTCTTTTGACTCTAACTCTTCAGTTGTGTTTTCTCCTACATTCTATAAATTTTAGGAACAGACTTTGGGGATGATGATTGACAGTGCTAAGATGTAGGATGGGCTCTATTATTTTGAAGATAGTATAAATAAGTCAACTTTTTTTTCAAACAGTGATGTAAGTTCTCTGCTTGTAAAAGAGCAGATAATGATCTGGCATTTCAGATTAGGTCATCCAAATTTTGCTTATTAAAACACTTGTTTCCGACTTTATTTCAAAATTTGTCTTTTTCTCAATTTCAGTGTAATATTTGCTATTTTTCTAAAAGTACTCACAAACCTTATGCCTCCAAACCCTATAGGGCCTCAACGCCCTTCTATTTAATACATAGTGATGTTTGTGGGCCGTTTAAAATTCTCATTTTAAATGGAAAACGTTGGTTTGTAACTTTTATTGATAACCACATTAGATTATGTTGGCTCTATTTGATGAACTCCAAATCTGAAGTCGAAAAACTTTTTAAGGAATTTTATACTTTAGTTGAAACTCAATTTCATACTAAAATCAGTATTTTAAGAAGTGATAATGGCACATAGTATTTTAACCAATATATTGGGAATTTTTTAAAACAAAAAGGAGTTCAACATCAATTTACGTGTCGCCATACACCCCAACAAAATAGGGTTACGGAAAGAAAAAACCACCATCTTTTAGAAGTGAGTCAGGCTCTCATGCTTTCAATGCATGTGCCAAAATATTTGTGGGGGGACACTATTCTAACAGCTACATACTGTTAGGATTATGCTCAATAGCAAGAGTGTAATGTTGTAATTAACAATCTTTTTCATATTAATAAAGTGATTTCTGGTTTAACAAATCGTATAGCATTTATAGTTTAATATTATAATTGTCAAAGTAAATAATCATAAGGTCTAAAGACTATGAGAAAAGAAGAATTGTTCGTACATCTGGATATGTATGTGGTAGACACAATTCTTTAGTTAGTCTTGAATAATGTTCACAACTTAAGTTAAAGGTTGGGCACCTTTATCTTGTTAAAGTTGTAGAATTCTTTTGCTAGCATTTGAGTGGGATCAAATGAGATATGATGAGTCTAAAATCATCGGAGTGTCTTCGAGCAAAAGGATCTAGTGCACTGGGTGCATTGAACTGGATCACAATGAAAAGCTTTATCTAGAACCGTCAATAGATAATAGTCTTTTCATTATCAGGATAATCGGAGAGTCTATCTTAATCCTGAGATAAATGATGGACTTATGGTTGAAAGTGATATCATTTGAGTTATCAATGAGTACGATTATATCGCATAGTCTATCCTCGATAGTTTGGTGATATTCATTTGTTAATCGATAAAGGACTTCATTTATAGATATGGACATCATGACTCCATTTATTAAATGAGAGTATAATATCATCATATGGATGTTTTGAGGTAATTGGATATTAAATCTCAACGTTGAGTTTTCGATAGTGTCTATTGAAAACATGGCTTCTGGACAAGTCAAAATATCCAAGTTCAAAACGTGGTCATATGAGTAAATATGGTAACTTGGAGAGTTATAGGCGGTCTATGAACTCTTGGCGATTACTGATATTAATCATGAGGATACACTTTCTCCAATATGATTGTCTAGGGTATGAATGAGGAGCATCTTCCTTTTCTATCTTTATTTAAGAGTTCAATTTTAGCTCTTTAGTGGAATGAGTTAAAATTAATGGATCGGACCTAAGTGAATCATTTGTTGATTGTGATTAGGTTATGTCTATTGAAGATTAAATTTAGATGGCCCGCCAAGATCCCCAATCCACACGGACTTGCATGGATCACTTGATATATTCTACCGGACCAATTTAAGGGTCCATCTTGAATTGCATTTAATATATTAAGAATATAATTTGCACATTATTTATGTAATGGGCTGCTCAATTATATTAATATATTAATGAATGACATGTGGGCTTGTTTCTTTTAGTAAGAATGGGTCTGGTTCACATGTGGGCTTTTTATTTAAAGTCCAATGGATTAAATGAAATAAAGAAAATAATATATAGCCTATTTGTTTAAGTGGGGCGGCAAGAAGGTTTTATAACCTAATATATTATTTTGTTTCATTGTTTTAATTAAATAAGAATTAATTAATTTATTAATTAATTGTTTAATTAAGAAACAAATCTTTTCTGAATAGGAAATATATTTCCTAGAGTAATACTATTGTAGTAGTTTACTAAAAGTAAAAAACTTGTTTGAAAAGAAAATAAATAATTAATTTTATTTATTTAAATCAAATAAGAAGTCTTTTTTATTTAGTCAAATAAAGGAATAAAAGATTTATGAATTAAATTAGGGTTTGAAGTCTAAAACTAAATAGGAATTAGGGTGCAATACAAACTCCTTTGGGCTTGAGAATTGCGGCAACCCTAGTCCCTTTTAGGTTAGGATTTTCGGCCACCCTAAAGAGAAAGAAGAGAAGAAAATTTGGCAACCTATATATACACTCTTATAGATTTCGGCCAACCTAATGCTTGGTGCTTGAGATTCTATTTTCTTCTTCTTCTCAATTCATAGAGAGATTATTTTATTCTACTAAAACATAAAAGAGTGATAGATTATTCTTTGATGGTATACTATTTGCTTATTCATCAATAAGCTTGTGTGTACAACATCGATCTAGGTTCACGCGAGTTTCGATCATTAGATTGAGAACTCAAAAGTGACCGGAATAATCTTAGTATTCTTTTGATTGTTTTTGTGACTAACAAATAAAAGAAAAGTTTGTTTTGTCCATTCACAGGTTTGCAATTCAAAGAAAAGGGAGACCACGCTCCTAGGTGATCCACGTTCGTGCTAGGATTGAAGATCTTGCGGATTACCATCGATGCAAGTCAATCGGATCACGCGACAAAAGGTATTCTTCTTTTGTTAGATAATATATATGTTTAATTGATTAAAGGGTTTAAGGTTCATAAAAGGAAAAATTTTTAAAAGTTACTAAATCAATTTTTAGTCTCGCTTCCGCTGCGTGTACTACGGTATTTTTCCCTACAATTGGTATCAGAGCCTGGTTGAACCCTTTTAATTAATTAACGTATATATACGTGGATCTATTTCTTTTTATTGTGATTATGCATGTTTAGAAAGAGATGGCACTCTAGGTATTCGCATATATAATTACATGTGATGTATGGATTTATATATGTTTTATGTGGATTGTTATTGCTCAATTTTGGTCCTAGATTTTCAATGTATTTTTGTTATAGAATTGTAACAAGAAGGGTGGTCTATTATCGCCATAATTCTTTCTTGGTAGTTGCTAGGTTTTATTTTATTTTTTATAAAAGGTGCAGTATTTTTTTTTTTAAAGATTACTACTGCAGTTTTTTTTATTTAATTTTTAGTGCAGTTTTTTATGTGTAAAAATACTGCAGTGAATAAAAAAAAAAAATTGAATACTGTAGTATTTTATTATTTTATACTGCTGTAATGTATTTGGGTGTTGAAGATTCGAAGACACGAAGAAAAACGAAGCAACCGGAACCGAGAACGAGCACTGTGCGCACCCTAGGAGTTGATTGGGCTGCGCATGGCAAGCCCATTACATGGTGGGCTGCGCACGGCAGCCTTGTGTGGCCCCATGCGCAGCCCCTTTGTGGGGTTGTGGGCTGTGCACGCCCATGGGAGAAGGCCGAAGGATGAGCATATGTTTGATGGGCCACTTGAAGATCTTGTATTCCTAAACAATTGTAATTTACTTGTTTTTCTAGGATGGGCCAAAATTGTTGCTATTTAATTTATGCTTAAATATTACAATATTTGTTATTGTATGATAACATGACATATAGAATAGGAGTGCCACTCATATATCTCTTTTGGTATGAACATGCATTGAATGATTTAGGTATCTAAATTGGCATCTAGATAATTTGGTAAATCATTCTGTGGGATTTAATCACACGCCTTAAATAATTGAGTGGGAGAAGGTGTTTTTGTAACACCTATGGCCTCCAAGGTTAGTTGAGCTTAATTATTTATTGGTAATCCCCCCAAGGGGTGTCCATGAATGGAATTTAGCAACATACTTCCTTACCAGGATAGACTAGACAATGGACTCAAACGAGATCTACTCCCCAAGGAGGGATTTTCGTGAGAGAAAATTGAGGGTCGATATCTTGGTAACACACTCAATGTAATTTTATTGATATCCTCCCAAGAGTTCTTGTCAGTAAAATTGCAAGGCTAAAATTGAAAGTGCTGGTTGTTATGTTAACAATTAGGTGGGACCTAGTCTAACTAGTAAATGGTGCGAACTCCCAAAGGAGGCGTAACATTTATGGGTGTTGGATCACCGTTGAATTTTTATGATTGAGTTATTTATTTAATTCAAGATAAATATTTAAAAGTGCTTTATCATGATTATTTACTCATATATATTTTTGTTATATTCAGAAATCATAACCCCATCCCTAATGAACATCTTAAAAGATAATATTTTAACCGGAGATAATTATGTCACATGGAAAAAGAAAATTGGGTTGTTGCTGCAAGCTGAAAAACATAAGTTTATTCTGTCTGCTCCTAAACCACCTGCTCCTACTTATGAATCTCAGATTCATTTGGTTGGTAAAGTTGCTACTGTTAAGGCCCGTCAAAAGGTCAAGGAACAACAGAAGAAAAAGCAACTTGGGCCTACCAAGAAGGAGACCAAGAAAGTAACCAAGATCAAAGGGAAGTGCTTCCTTTGTGGTGAAAAGGGACATTGGAAAAGAAATTGCCCAAAGTCCCAGAACAAGAAGGAACAATGTAATATTAATTATCTTGAAACATGTTTTTTGGCAGATTCTACAGATTCTTGAATCATAGACTCTGGAGCCACAAATCATGTTTGCTATTCCTTACAGGGGTTCCAAGAAAGGAGAAAGTTGAATAAGAATGAAATCAACTTGCGTTTGGGCAACAGAACGTTAGTGTCTGCAAGTGCAGTGGGAGATATTAGAGTTAATCTAGATTCTTTTAGGCATTTAGATTTGATAGACGTTTATTATGTACCTCAATTCAAGAGAAATTTAATTTCAGTTTCTTGTTTGAATAAATTTGGGTATTCGGTTACTTTTAATAAAGATTTTATTATTAGTAAGAATAACAAATTTATTTGCAAAGGTACATTGGAAAACGGCTTATTCTTTTTGCATAAAAATATCTCTCACTCGTTAGACACAGAATTAACGGAACCTAATCATAAAAGAGTAAAATTATCAATAGATGAAACCTACCTTTGGCATTTACGCCTAGGTCATATTAACCTTGATAGGATTAAAAGATTGGTATGTGACGGACCTTTAAGTGACTTAAAGGTTGATGATCTACCAACTTGTGAATCTTGTTTGGAAGGTAAAATGACCAAAAGGACGTTCTCTGCCAAAGGTGTAAGAGCCACTGAATGTTTAGGATTGATACACACTGATGTATGTGGACCTATGAGCATTCAAGCTAGAGGTGGATATGAGTACTTCATCACTTTCACAGATGATTACTCGAGATTTGGTTATGTGTATCTCATGCGACATAAGTCGGATGCTTTTGACATGTTCAAAGCATTCAAAGCTGAAGTGGAAAATCAGCTTGAGAAACACATAAAAATCTTGAGATCTGATCGTGGTGGAGAATATCTATCTGGTGAGTTTCAGCAATATCTTATTGATAATGGGATAGTTTCTCAGTTTTCTGCACCAGGTACACCTCAACAAAATGGGGTAGCAGAAAGGAGAAATAGAACTCTTTTGGATATGGTTAGGTCTATGTTGAGTTATTCAACACTTCCTATTTCTTTTTGGGGATATGCTTTACAAACTGCTATATACATTCTAAACGATGTACCATCTAAGTCTGTTTCTAAAACACCGCATGAGTTGTGGACTGGGCGCAAGCCTAGTTTACAACACTTAAGGATATTTGGCTGTCCTGCGCATGTGTTAAAAGGAAAGACAGAAAAGATGGAGTCCCGTTCAGAAACATGTATATTTGTAGGGTATCCAAAAGAAACTAAATGATATTATTTCTATAGTCCTTCAGATCTTAAAGTATTTGTTTCGACAAATGCTAAATTTCTGGAAAAGGTCTATATGAATGATTTTATGCCTAGAAGTAAAATTGTCCGGAATGAGATGTCAGGAGATACAATTCCACGAGAGGTTACACAACCTAACCCAATTGTAAGTTCCGATCCAACACAAGATCAACAACCCACCATTCCTCGTCGTAGTGGGAGGGTTAGAACACAACCCGAAAGATACATCAGTCTGGGAGAATCAGTGGAGAATCTCCCGGAAGACGATGATCCCTACACGTACAAGGAAGCTATGGAGGATGTTGATAGTCGCCATTGGCAAAAGGCAATGCAATCTGAGATTGAATCTATGTTCGATAACAAAGTCTGGTCCTTTGTAGACTTGCCTAAAGGGATAAAACCCATTGGGTGCAAGTGGGTATACAAGAGGAAAAGAGGTATGGATGGAAATGTGGAAACCTTTAAAGCTAGATTGGTAGCTAAAGGGTATACACAGAAAGAAGGTATCGATTACGAGGAAACCTTCTCTCCTATGGCCATGCTTAAATCCATTAGGATACTCTTATCCATTGCAGCATCTTTAGATCTAGGGATTTGGCAAATGGACGTCAAGATAGCTTTCCTTAATGGAAGTCTTGACGAAAGCATCTACATGATGCAACCAGAGGGATTCATTGAAAAAGGCCAAATGGAAAAGGTATGCAAGTTGCAGAAATCCATATATGGATTAAAGCAAGCATCCAGATCCTGGAACATAAGGTTTGATCAAGCTGTCAAAGGTTTTGGATTTATTCAGAATCCTGATGAACCTTGTGTATACAAAAGGATTAAAGGCGACAAGTTGGTTTTCCTGATTCTTTATGTTGATGATATACTACTCATTGGAAACGATGTAGGTGTATTGACATCAGTAAAAGAATGGTTAGCAAAACAATTTGATATGAAGGACTTAGGAGAAGCAAGTTTTATTCTAGGTATCCAAGTAATAAGGGATAGAAAGAATAGAATGATTGCATTATCCCAAGCTTCATACATAGACAAGATCTTATCTAGGTTTTCCATGCAGGATTCCAAGAAAGGTATGTTACCTTTCAGACATGGAATCAAGCTTTCTAAGGAACAAGTTTCTAAGAATGAGCATGAAGAGCAATTCATGAGTAGAGTTCCATATGCCTCGGCAGTTGGAAGTCTCATGTATGCAATGCTTTGTACTAGACCAGATATTTGTTTTGCTGTTGGCATAGTTAGCAGGTTTCAATCGAAACCTGGTCCTGATCACTGGACGGCAGTCAAGCATATTTTCAAGTATCTCAAGAGAACGAGAGATAATATGCTTGTATACTCTGGAGGGGATTTGATTCCCGTTGGGTATACAGATTCTGATTTCCAATCAGATTCTGACTCCAGAAAATCCACATCAGGGGCTGTGTTTACTATTGGAGGAGGAGCAGTTATATGGAGGAGTATCAAGCAATCTTGTATTGCTGATTCCACCATGGAAGTTGAGTATGTTGCTGCATGCGACGCTGCCAAAGAGGCTGTTTGGCTCCGCCAATTCTTGATTGACTTGGAAGTGGTTCCTAGTGCGAATAAACAGATCATTATCTACTGTGACAACAGTGGAGCAGTGGCTAATTCGAAAGAACCAAGAAGTCACAAGAGAGGTAAACACATTGAAAGAAAGTATCATCTTTTAAGAGAGATTGTTCAAAAAGGTGACGTGACGATTACCAAAATCGCGTCAGCAGAAAATCTATCGAATCCCTTCATAAAGGCTCTACCTCAAAAGAGTTTCGATGGGCATCTAGAGAACATGGGCATGAGAGATATGACACATTTGCTATAGTGCAAGTGGGAGATTGTTAGGATTATGCTCAATAGCAAGAGTGTAATGTTGTAATTAACAATCTTTTTCATATTAATAAAGTGATTTCTGGTTTAACAAATCGTATAGCATTTATAGTTTAATATTATAATTGTCAAAGTAAATAATCATAAGGTCTAAAGACTATGAGAAAAGAAAAATTGTTCGTACATCTGGATATGTATGTGGTAGACACAATTCTTTAGTTAGTCTTGAATAATGTTCACAACTTAAGTTAAAGGTTGGGCACCTTTATCTTGTTAAAGTTGTAGAATTCTTTTGCTAGCATTTGAGTGGGATCAAATGAGATATGATGAGTCTAAAATCATCGGAGTGTCTTCGAGCAAAAGGATCTAGTGCACTGGGTGCATTGAACTGGATCACAATGAAAAGCTTTATCTAGAACCGTCAATAGATAATAGTCTTTTCATTATCAGGACAATCAGAGAGTCTATCTTAATCCTGAGATAAATGATGGACTTATGGTTGCAAGTGATATCATTTGAGTTATCAATGAGTACGATTATATCGCATAGTATATCCTCGATAATTTGGTGATATTCATTTGTTAATCGATAGAGGACTTCATTTATAGATATGGACATCGTGGCTCCATTTATTAAATGAGAGTATAATATCATCATATGGATGTTTTGAGGTAATTGGATATTAAATCTCAACGTTGAGTTTTCGATAGTGTCTATTGAAAACATGGCTTCTGGACAAGTCAAAATATCCAAGTTCAAAACGTGGTCATATGAGTAAATATGGTAACTTGGAGAGTTATAGGCGGTCTATGAACTCTTGGCGATTACTGATATTAATCACGAGGATACACTTTCTCCAATATGATTGTCTAGGGTATAAATGAGGAGCATCTTCCTTTTCTATCTTTATTTAAGAGTTCAATTTTAGCTCTTTAGTGGAATGAGTTGAAATTAATGGATCGGACCTAAGTGAATCATTTGTTGATTGTGATTAGGTTATGTCTATTGAAGCTTAAATTTAGATGGCCCGCCAAGATCCCCAATCCACACGGACTTGCATGGATCACTTGATATATTCTACCGGACCAACTTAAGGGTCCATCTAGAATTGCATTTAATATATTAAGAATATAATTTGCACATTATTTATGTAATGGGCTGCTCAATTATATTAATATATTAATGAATGACATGTGGGCTTGTTTCTTTTAGTAAGAATGGGTCTGGTTCACATGTGGGCTTTTTATTTAAAGTCCAATGGATTAAATGAAATAAAGAAAATAATATATAGCCCATTTGTTTAAGTGGGGCGGCAAGAAGGTTTTATAACCTAATATATTATTTTGTTTCATTGTTTTAATTAAATAAGAATTAATTAATTTATTAATTAATTGTTTAATTAAGAAACAAATCTTTTCTGAATAGGAAATATATTTCCTAGAGTAATACTATTGTAGTAGTTTACTAAAAGTAAAAGACTTGTTTGAAAAGAAAATAAATAATTAATTTTATTTATTTAAATCAAATAAGAAGTCTTTTTTATTTAGTCAAATAAAGGAATAAAAGATTTATAAATTAAATTAGGGTTTGAAGTCTAAAACTAAATAGGAATTAGGGTGCAATACAAACTCCTTTGGGCTTGAGAATTGCGGCAACCCTAGTCCCTTTTAGGTTAGGATTTTCGGCCACCCTAAAGAGAAAGAAGAGAAGAAAATTTGGCAACCTATATATACACTCTTATAGATTTCGGCCAACCTAATGCTTGGTGCTTGAGATTCTATTTTCTTTTTCTTTTTCTTCTCAATTCATAGAGAGATTATTTTATTCTACTAAAACATAAAAGAGTGATAGATTATTCTTTGATGGTATACTATTTGCTTATTCATCAACAAGCTTGTGTGTACAACATCGATCTAGGTTCACGCGAGTTTCGATCATTAGATTGAGAACTCAAAAGTGACCGGAATAATCTTAGTATTCTTTTGATTGTTTTTGTGACTAACAAAGAAAAGAAAAGTTTGTTTTGTCCATTCACAGGTTTGCAATTCAAAGAAAAGGGAGACCACGCTCCTAGGTGATCCACGTTCGTGCTAGGATTGAAGATCTTGCGGATTACCATCGACGCAAGTCAATCGGATCACGCGACAAAAGGTATTCTTCTTTTGTTAGATAATATATATGTTTAATTGATTAAAGGGTTTAAGGTTCATAAAAGGAAAATTTTTTAAAAGTTACTAAATCAATTTTTAGTCTCGCTTCCGCTGCGTGTACTACGGTATTTTTCCCTACACATACCTCATTATTAAGGTTCCCTCACGGATCTTGAACCATAAGACACATATACATTGTCTTAAACATTTTTTTTCCTAATAATAGATTAGTTTCTAATTTCCTCTTAAAGTTTTTGGCAGCACTGTTTTTGTGCATATACCAGACTTACTTCGGTCTAAACTTGATGCTAGAGCCGAAAAATGTGTTTTCATCAGCTACCCCCTAATAAAAAAGGGTATAAGTATTTCAATCCCCTTACAAAAAAAAAAAAAAAAAAAAAAAAAAAAAAAAAAAAAAAAAAACCCATATTAGTATGGATGTGACTTTTTTTTAACAAAGACCTTTTTACTCTAAAACTCATCTTCAGGGGGAGAATGAAAATAAAGATGAGTTTGAAAATCATTTGGAAACTAATAATTCAGTTTTACCAAATTCTTTCTTTCCTAATAGTTATCTAAATTCTTCTTATAAAGAAACTGTTTTTGAAAAGAAAACAAGTGTTAATAACCAACAATTATGGACTGATATGGTGCCAGATCTTACTGATTCTAGTCTAGGGGGAGAAACATTACTTGGTGAAGATCATAATCAAGATAATCATCCTACAACAGAGTTACTGGTTTATACTAGACGAAAGTCTCATACTAATAAAGAACAACCTCATCTGGTACAAGACCAGTCAGCTTTCCCGAGGTCTAATCCTGATCCTCTTACAAATAAGCATAAACCAGGTAATACTTATGATTCTCAACCTGTCTTTATCACTCATCTTCCTTCTACTTCTCAACCCAATGTCTTTTCTGATCTTGACATTACCATAGCTAATAGGAAAGGTGTCCGGAAATATACCATACATCATATAGCCAAATACCTATCCTATCACAGACTATCCGAAAATTGCAAAGCCTTTACTTCAAAAATTTCTCATCTAGTCATCCCTAGGAACATACAATAAGCGATAAGACACCCAAATTGGAAGGTAGCTGTTATGGAAGAGATGAATGCACTAGCCAAAAATAGAACATGGGTTGTTGACGAGTGACCAAAAGGGAAGAAAACTGTGGGATATAAGTGGGGTTTCACAAATAAATGTAGAGCTGATGGATCCTTAGAAAGACACAAAGCCCGCCTTGTTGCCAAAGGGTTCACTCAAGCCTATGGCCTTGAATACCATGAGACTTTTGCACCTGTGGCCAAGATCAACACCATCCGAATCCTTTATCTGTAGCAGTAAATCTAGACTGGACCTTACACCAGTTGAATATAAAAAAAATACTTTTTTGAATGGCAATCTGGATGAAGAGGTATTCATGGACTCTCCACCTGGATTTGAGGGAGAATTCAAGAATGGTAAAGTGTGTAGGCTGGTAAAATCCTTGTATGGATTAAAGCAGTCACATAGAGTCTGATTCGAGAAGTTTGGAATGGTTGTGAGAAGATTCAAGTACAACCAAAGCCAAGGAGACCATACACTCTTCTTTAAACATTCGAATGGAGGTAAGAAGACTATTCTAATTGTCTATGTAGATGACATAATTATGACCGGTGATGATATTAAGGAAATAAGAAGATTAAAACAGTTTCTAGCTCAAGAATTCAAAGTCAAGGATCTAGGCAACTTAAAGTATATTTTGGGGATGAAGTTTGCTATGTCTAGAAGGGGGATCTTTGTGTCTCAGCAAAAATACATCCTAGATTTATTGGGAAAGGCTGGGATGACAGGCTATAGGGCTGCAGAAACTCCAATAGAACCAAATCTTAAACTTGAGGCTGCTAAACAAGAAAGTCAAGTAGACCGTGAACAATATCAGAGGTTAGTGGGGAAACTGATCTACTTAGCTTACACTTGACTTGATATCTCATTCGCAGTCAACATGGTTAGTCAATTCATGCATTCACCAAGACCAGAACACAATGAAGCAACTTTAAGAATCCTGAGATATCTAAAAGGGACACCTAGGAAAGGACTATTATTTGCTAACATAGGTCATTTTCAGGTTTCAGGTTGAAGTCTTCACAGATGTGGATCGGGCTGGTAGTGTAACAGACAAAAGATCTATATCCGGCTATTGTACCTTTGTTGGAGGAAACTTGGTGACTTGACGAAGTAAGAAACAGGGGATTGTAGCAAGGAGTAGTGCCGAGGCAGAATCCAAAGCAGCTGCCCTTGGAATTTGTGAAGTAATCTGGATAAAAAGGCTTCTTGAAGACTTAAAGGTTTAGGTTTTCTCTCCCGTGAAGCTATATTGTGACAACAAGTCAACAATTGCCATAGCTCACAATCCGGTTCTACAGGATAGAATTAAACATGTAGAGATAGATAAACACTTCATCAATGAAAAGATAGATAGTGGACAGATTTGTATGCCCTATCTACCCACTACAGAACAAGTGACAGACATCCTCACGAAAGGCTTACCAAAGAAGCAATTTGACAAGTTATGTTGCAAGCTGGCCTTGGAAGACATTTTTTCGACCAGCTTGAAGGGGAGTGTTGGAAAGTGTTGACTAAGGAGTAATTCTAGGAGTAAAATCCTAGGAGGATTTCTAGGAATTAATTTCCTATAACCGTAAACTTGTAAATTAATTGTTAGTTGACTAATTGATTAGCTAAATGTTAGGAATTAATTAGTTAGCATTTATAGCCTTAATTGTAGGCCTAATTGTAGACTAAGAAAGGAAACTTCTCTTGTATACATAAGCCATATTGTAACTATTTGAAAATTCAATCAATACATAAAAATCTTCAGTATCCATATTTTATATTGGTCTACAGATGACCTCATACCAAGTTAGTTTAACGTCGACATCGACATAATCAACTCACTTATCCCCACTTTTTGGTTACCTAAGAAGAAGTAAAAAACTTAAATAATCAACTAACGTGAAAATAGAAAGTCACTAACATCAAACTTAAAGAGTCAACTATCATCAAACTACTTAAATTAACGTAGGTAAACATTGTCGTGTTAAGGTTGTGTTGTTTGCTTGCAAGCTCCTTTTGAGGAGAAATCTGATGATGGTGCATCGGTTCCACTCAATGTGTGACATGTGTCACTCACTTAAATTTAAAGAATATTTTTTCCATTTTTCCTATTTATTTCAAGCCGATCAAACCCTTTTTCTCTCTAATTTTTTAGTAGCACTATTTTCGTCTTCACCCCAGATCTCGACATCAACGCTATGATCACTATTTCACATCTCGACATTAACATGGATTGAGTATACTTGGATCAAAATTTGTACCTCAACATCATCTTCGAAATTAGTGACTTGGGAAGCATGTTCATGTATGGTTATAGATTGTAATTGATGAGTTATGAGAAAACAGTGTACATCATAAGGCTAACGTGAGACATTAAGGAAATATTATGAATGGTGTGGAGTGTGGACGTCCAAAGATTACCTTGGGTAGAGGATCTATGATAGGGCCACCATGAACCTGCATATTATTTGAAATAAACGGCTATTTCTGTAGGTCCTCTACCTTGGTTAAGTCCTTCTCACTAAGTGAATAATGACGCATAACCATCCCTTTTATTGGTACTAGCGAATCTGAAATTACAGCCTTTGAGTCCATATTATGATCTTTCAAAAGTTTGTCTTGGTTGTTGCCACAGTTGGAGGCCATCCCCCGTAGATTGTATATATGGCCCATTTATATAAGTGGGGCGGCAAGGTGAATATATTAACCTAATATATTATTTTGTTTCATTGTTTAATTAAATAAGAATTAATTGATTTATTAATTAATTGTTTAATTAAGAAACAAATCTTTTTCTGATCAGGAAATATATTTCCTAGAACTATACTATTGGTAGTAGTATACTAAAAGTAAAAGACTTGTTTGATAAGAAAATAAATAATTAATTTTATTTATTTAATCAAATAAGAAGTCTTTTTATTTAGTCAATAAAAGAATAAAAATACTTATGAGTTGGATTAGGGTTTGAAGTCTAAAGGTTGATGGATATTAGGGTGCAACACAAACCCTTTTTGGTGTGGGATTTGCGGCAACCCTAATGCCATTATAGGAAGATGTCGGCAACCCTAAATCAAAAAGGAAGCAAAATTCGGCCACCCTATATATATTTCACATGATAGGGTTCGGCCACCTCTAATGGTTGATGTATTCAATTTTCTTCTTCTTCTAAACTCATAGACAAGTATTTGATTATTCTACTAAGACATAAAAGAGAGAAGAGATTATTCTTTTGATGGTACACTAATTGCTTGTTCATCAATAAGCTTGTGTGTACAACATCGAATTAGGTTCATGCGAGTTTCGATCATTAGATTGAAAACTCAAAAGTGACCGGAATAATCTTGGTATTCTTTTGATTGTTTTGTGACTAACAAAAGAAAAGGAAAAGTTTGTTTGTCCATTCTCAGGTTTGTAATTCAAAGAAAAGGGAGACCACGATCCTAGGTGATTCACGTTCATGCTAGGATTGAAGATCTTGCGGATTACCATCGACGTAAGTCAATCGGATCACGCGACAAAAGGTATTCTAATTTTGTTAGTTTATATATATGTTTAATTAATTAAAGGGTTAAGGTTCATAAAAAGGAAAAATTTTAAAACATACTAAATCATTTTTTAGTCTCGCTTCCGCTGCGTGTACTACGGTATTTTTCCCTACAACATATTTTTATCTGTAACCTCCTTAAGACCACGTCATTCAATGCTTGAGGAAGCACCTTGGGAAGAACATCATACAAGACTTTTGTCATCATCTCACATATACTTTTATACGTAACCTCCTTTGGCTGAGGGTCATCCATGCCATTTGGATTGCATTAAGTCTCAAGAGAATCGTTGTTGGGAAACAGTTTCCTCCGAACCGAAGATGGATTATGATTGGCAATGGGAATGAATTTGATCCTTTTGCTTTTTAGTTTCCTAGTTCTCCAAATCTGGAATATCACCTATGAATTCACACCCCTCTTGATCATTTGTAATAGACTCGGTTGCAATCGTCAGGGTAGAACATCCCCTATGATTCAAACTGCCACAAACGAAGTCCAGGTCAATTTATTTATAATAGGTTAACTGTCTTTCAGCTAGAGTAGGTATCATGTCGACTGTTATCAACTGCATATATATATATATATATATATGTATGTATGTATGTATGTATATTTATACATATCTAGTTGAAGTGTTCAAAAACTGCAAGTTTTTGAATTGGAGATAACTCGAACCAAGGTGAATGCCAATTATGCCGATAAGAAAAGGACATATCTCAAGGGCCCAAACCTAAAAATGTTATCAGTAAGTATCGTTATAAACATGTGATAGAAATTGATCGAGTCAATTGGTATTAAAGCCATAGTAATACGTGGACATACCTGAAAAGAGATAACAAAGCCGGAAAGGTTGTAAGTGAAGCTACCTTTCGATTTTCCTATAGTATTTTGTCTTCCTCTTTTTCTTGCTTTTCCTTTTGAAGTACCTACATTTTCTACAAAATGTTCATCATTAGCTTCATCAAGTACTTCTATTCTCTTGCTTCTTGAGTTCTTGTTTGATGGTTTGATCCTCTGAGTTGGTTAGTGTGCTCGGGTATAACATTTTAATCCAATGCTGAGTCAAGCTGTACATATATGAACCCCATGGAAAATCTTTAAAAGTTTCATTGTCAACTACTAATTCAAACATCCATGACGATACCATGTCACGTGGGTTATTAGTACATAAAATATAGTCTATGACCAACAAATTTGCCATCTTTAAGGCATCTTGACCTTGTCTGTCGGTTAGTCGTTTAAAATTTTGAAACACCAATGCATACGTCGACGGTCGATCGATTCCCGAAATGTCTTCCATAATGGTTGTTCTCATTTGGAGTAAACTACACCCTTATTACTCCATCCGACAATATTCCCATTTTCAGCTCAGAACAGAGGTAAAACTCCTCTTGACCGAAATGATATTGTCGCAAACCCAGCCCAAACCATATTTCGTCATCTCTATGTGGTGCTGTATTTGGAGTCCTAGTGGTATATTTGATCTGCCTCTTCAGAATAGAATGAACAACTTTTGTATGTACAGTTACAAGCAAAGCTAGATCTAAGTAGTGGCCAAATGTCTTTGCTTAAACCATTATACCATATCAAATCTACCTAAAACTTTAGCAATGTTAGCAAGACTCTCATTATTGCTCCGACTATGCATGTGCATTCTTGCATTCATCCATCCCTCATGATCCGATATAAGAACATTTTCGCATTTGGGTCCAAAGCCGTCTGAAAATAAGAAATATATTAAATGTAAGTGTCATGGAACTTTTCGTCGAACGGAATATATGAAATAATAAGCGGTTGGATCGAAAGCGTCAGAAAATAACATTTTTTAATAACAAAGTGCATACAAATTTCAGTAGTCAGATAAAGAATATATAATCCTACACAAAGAAATGAAAACTTATTGAGCATCACAATTTTGGAAAATCACGGAATAAGTGGCTGACATGGTTGTCAAGAAAAGTTCTGAAAATTCATGGCAAATCATATATGGAAAATCATAAAAGATCATGAAAAATCAAAATAAGTGGCTGACACGTTCATCATGAAAAGTCATGGAAAATCACGGAAAATCACCGAAAATGTGGCTGACTTGGTTTATCTTGAAAATGTAAGGAAAAATCGTGGAATAAGTGGCTGACTGATTTGTCTAGAAAATGTAATCATGAAATAAGTAAGTGCCTAACATGTTTGTCCTCAGAAAGTCTTAAAATGTTCGTATTCAAAAAGTCATTGAACACAACATAGCATCCAAAACAGAAATTTCCTAATAGGGGGATGAATGTTCAAATATTAATGGTTTGTCATGAAAAGTCCTAGAAAATCATGGAAAATCAGATTAAGTGGCTGACATGTTTGTCATGGAAAATCATGAAAAATCACGGTATATCATGAAAAATCATGAAAAATTCAGCAAATCACAGAAAATGTGGCTGGCATGTTTGTCTTGAAAATGTCAAGATAAATCATGGAATATGTGGCTAAATGGTTTGTCTAGAAAAAGTCCTGGAAAATCATGGAATTTGAATATAACATGTTTGTCTTCATAAAGTCCTGGAAAATCATGGAATAAGGGGTTAAAATGTTTATATTCAAAAAGTCATCTAACACTACATAACATTCAAAACAGAAATTTCCTAATGGTGGGATGGATGTTCAGATATTAACATATATTTAAAGGGGGCTGGGAATGGGGGTCAAAATGCCAGGAAGAACCTCAATTTCCTTTCTTCTTTTGGAGCCTTCATTGTGAGTGTGTAATGTTGAATGAAACAACACACCTCTGAAGGTCAAAAGACAAAAGAAGACAATAACAAGCGACCCCTATTCCATGACGTTTTCAAGACAAACATGTTATATTCCGAGATGTTTCCAAAATCCCTCTTTTCAAAAAATACAAATTCTTTAGTTAACAGAACAAACTATTTAATTATAAATAGAAAATGCATAATACAGAATATATATGGAAACATTTTTGGTCTTGAAAACAATCTGGAATAAAAGTTGAGTTTCAAAATGAAATGTATCGTGGGGGGTAAGGACCACCATTGGGGGTGAGACCTTAATCGCAGGGATGTGGGTCATAATGTAAGCACATATTCCAAATTTTATTCAGTTAAACAACAACACAAACCCTAACTAAATTGAAGATTATGTTCAAATCAAATGTTAGGGGAACAATCCAAATTTTGGCCATAATATTAACAATTACGGTGGAAAAAGATGGCACAATGGACACCAATTGGAGGAAAAAATTAGTAGGGGTATAAACCCAAACCAATACATCTCCCAAAAAGGTGTGTTTTATAACAAAAAATAATTGTCCAGATTCGGATATTCCCTTATCTTCCATATACACATACATTATACATAAGACAGCCCTAAAATAAGAAAGAAATTGGAATCCATTGTGCCGATTAAGAAGACAGAGGTAATTCGATCCTACCTCGTCTCCTTCGTATACGAAGTCGGTGTTGACGGTGTACTAAATCGTAGCTTGAAAACAGCGTCTTCTACTGTCTGCAGGAACCTTTATTGTAAAGTGCGCCTTATGTTCTACGGAGTTCGAAAGCTCATCGTTTCTGTTAAGCAGAGAGGGCAGGGGCGGAACTATAAGGTGTCAAAATTACAAAGGTAACAAATTTAAAAGTCAAATTAAAACCTAAACATGGAAATAAATAAAAATAACAATATATAACACCCAAAACTTACACAATGACCAAATATATCTAATAAATATATATTTATAAGAAATAATCATAACATTGGACAATAATTTTTTAACTTTAAAAGGCATAATTTTCCATTATATATATCTAACAATTCCATTTTTTCACACAAAAGATACATCTCCAGTTCTCCAAATATCTAGTCAAATTTGATTAAGATACATACAAAAAGAGGAAAACATGAAAGAACCATTTTCTTTACAAAAAGATCTTCTCCAATTATCTCCAAATATCTAGTCAAATGTGACAAGATATATACAAAATGAAGAAAACACACAAGATATATTTTATACTGTCATTTTGTTTCACATTGATGATATCACACTGATATGACATTTTGTTTGCATCAGACTTCATATAAATATATAATCAACCACCAACCCATTACATATATATATATATATATATATTTCTCAACATAGGAATTCGAAATGTAAAGAAATGGAAAAATCAAAGATTACATATAAATATATAATCAATCACGTTTTACGCTACTCATACAACTCATATTACAATAGTCCAGTTACTTTCATTAGTTATTTGTTGTCAAAGTGTCATTACAAATTTAAAATCGACAAAATAATGTTTCCACAAACAAAACAAAAAATACACATAAATAAACTTAATAACATCACAATTCCAAGACACAATAATTAATTAATGTTTCCACTTTCCACAACATTTTCTCTATCAAATCAAATAAACAATAACTAATTGATGTTTTAAAAAAGAAAAATAAGAAATTTTGATGGAAAAGTGAAATAAAATCTAACCTTGGTCTTTGAGTAGTTCATTGAGTTGTTAAGCAAGAGCTTCTAAGACATAATAACTAATTGATGTTTCTACAACATTCTCTTTCTCTCTGTCAAAACAAATAAACAACAACTAATTGATTATTCAAAAAAGAAAAATAATAAATTTTGATGGAAAATTGAAGTAAAATCTAACCTTAGATCATTGAGTTGAGTCTTCAATCTTGATTAATTGAGTTGTTAAGCCAAAAGAAAGGTAGAATCGAAGAGAGATTATAATTGGGAGTGGAAAGTTTTCATAGGGTTGGAAATTGGGGGTGGATTTTAGACTGAAAAAGGGAAATTGGGGGTGGATTGTTTCTGGAAATATGAGCAAACGTATAGTTTGTAGAGTGACTAGAGACTCAAAGTCTATGTGCATAGAGTGATTAGAGACACCACCAATATTTAATATTTTTATAATTTATTTTATTAAAAAAACATGTAGAGTGATCAGGGACTCAAAGTCTATATGTATAGAGTACATGCTATGTACTATTTTTTTTTATTAATAAAATAATGACTTAATTTTTTATTTATTTATTTATTTTTTTAAACCTGGGGGTGGTGGAGGGGTGTTGCACTGTTGCCTACTGGCCTCCGAAGTGGTCCGCCCCTAAGTGGGGGGTATTTGATGGTCAACTAGTTCGGAAGGTTAGGAGGTCGTGGTTATGTTCTTCACTTTGTCCATAGACTGTTTTGGGGGTTTCCCGTTTCAAACAAAACCCCCCATTGAATCCTTTTGTTATAGGTGAGAGAAATAATAAACAAGAGTATTTTAGTCCTTTAGAAGACTTCTAACCTGTCAAAACAAAACACTTAATTAGTGGTATAATTGTAAGTTTAAGTTTTCAAATACAATGAATTAGTCACAATGGATATTTAATATATTTAAAGTGGCTATATATTATTATTACTAGTGTGTCAACCCTTGCAATGCACGGGTCTTGTTAAGAATACTATCGTATTGTATAATTGTTAGAAAATCAATAAAAGACTTTGCTACTACACACAAACTCATGTATATCCGAAATGACAACAAAGTGGGAATTAAAATTCATGATTATAGTATACCAATTCAGGGTTGGGGCAAGGCTAATTTAATGTTGTTACTATTATCATTTGGAGTCTTCCATGGAGGTATGTGGAGCGGTTGAGGCCTCTCTCCTTAAGGGTTTAGCTAATGAATAGACGATATAGGCCTCTCTCCATGGAGCTTTTCTTTACTTCCTACACAAATTGATTGGAGTGTGTCTGTTCAAATTGTGACTTGAAATTTATATCCATTATAAGCCTATTTGCTTCTTCTTCATCATCATTCTTTTTTAATGATAATATCTATGTATTCATAATCACTTGTCGAAAATCATAGAGAATAGTTGAATTATTTAATCCAAAAAAAAAAAAACTCATAATTAATTTAACTTGAATTAATATTAGCTAGGGTCATCTTCACACATAATCTTAAACATATTAAAGATTACGAAAAAAATTAATAAGAAAAGTATATATGTATTCTTATTTAAAGAGAAAGATGTTTTATTTTTTATTTTTAAATTTAAAACAGATTTTTACTAAACACAGCCACAATCATTTTAATCCAAGATAAAATCTGAAAAATTTGACAAAGATAGAAAATGAAATTTGATCGATGCGCAAGGCATCCAAAGGAAGTGACCTGAGAAACATTAATAAAGCCATTTGTTTGGAGCATCGAAACCAAACACTCTCGAGACTACTTATAATTTCTCATCCTCCCTTTTGATGCTTCTCTGCATCATATTATTCACATGAACATGAATATCTCTCATGAACTACATTTCAAAATAAAGTCTTCATAGCCAACTTTAAAGACTCAAATTTGTTACTCTTTGTTGTCAGTGAGCAGATACTGTGGCTGTGTATTCTAAATTTAGCTGCTTTTATTAATAACTCTTGCTAATAATTACATAAAAATTAGAAGCTGGCAGATGATGATGATAATTAAGCATAAACTTTTTTTTTTCGATTGTAGGCCTTCCATTTTTTGGATATGAAATAATCCCCTGGGCTTCATTGATGAACAGACTGCCAAGCCAAAATTGTTGATCTGAATAGCTATTCTGTTTTGTCTCTATAGAATTCGGGTTCCTTTTCTATCAGATTATTGAAGAAAGCAGGATGACTTCTGAGTTCTGACCACTTTGGAAAACATTATATTATGAAATGGAAGTTTTTTAGAGAGATAGACCATACAAAACAACACAAAGTGTGTTTATAGTGATTTGGTTTGAGAGATTGGATCGAGGGTTACATACTTGCATGTATAAATAGATGTAGAGTTGGTAATTTTTTTGGTGGAATGTCAAAAGATTTTTAAATATTTAATAAAAATATATTTAATTATATATTCAATTGACCGAAAGATAAATATTTATTAATAATATTCTTAAATATATTTAATTATTTATTAAATAGGTTTAATTAAAAGAATGTCAAAAGATAAATACATATTAATAATATTTAAAAAAGGATAATGCTTGGGTACTGACTGGCACGTGATATTTTTTCTTTCACTTTTTACATTTATCTTCTTGTATTCTTTCAAAATGGGTCACGTGCCAACACCCCATTAATGGGGTTAGTACCTTGGGTACTCAAGCTTTGTCCTTTAAAAAATATAAAGACAATATAAAAACTCATTAATAAGGAGATAAGTAGAGGAATATAAGGAGATGAAGGATCAATGCATTGATTCCAATTTATAATTAGGCCAGTTTGGTATTGCTGTAACTTTTATAATAATCACTATTAGTTGTACTGAAGAAATAATTAGCTGTAAAGTTAATCAGCAAATGTTTGGTTAATTGTATTTTTAAAATTACTGTATAGCTCAAAAGTAGTATACATATGTTTGGTAATTTTATTGTAAAAAGTGCTGAGATTAGTTACAATAACTAAAATATACATGAGTTTAGGACTATATTTCTTTTTTTTTTTTTTTTTTCATTAATTATATATATAAACCAATAGTTAAGTAAAATATTTAAATTGAAAAAAAAAAAAAAAAAAAAAAACTCCACAAGAACAATTAAAAGATTTTTAAGAGATTTTATAAATCAAATCAATATTTAAATAGAATATTTAATTTTGAGATAAAATAAGGTATATACATGATTTTAATTTGATTTCATAAGGATAATAATGATATTTTAAAAGATGCATTAAATGCTGAAATAGATAATTTCATAATCACTTTAAAAAAGTAACCTCCCATCTATTTCTCAAAATCATTGTCAAAACTTGCTAGATTATTAATTAATCACTTTTGAAAATTTTACCAAACATCATTTTATGTCAAAATTATAAAATAATTTAATTTTAACTTTTTAAAAGTAATACCAAACTGCCCCATAATATTGATACCCATAATATTGATGAATAAGGTATCAATATTATCATTAAATATTATATTATTATATGATTTATCTTTTTTTGTTTTAAAAAAGTATTTATGGCGGATTGATTATTATACTATTATATGATTTATCTTTTTTTAAAGGTATTTATGGCGGCTCCCAGTGAGGAGAGATGCTTCAGTACCTCAGGTTTAAAACCTGATGTGGCATGTCTGTCCACTAAATTTTTAACACATAATCATATTTTAAAAACCCTACAATTATTAATGCCACGTCATTAAAAAATTTGTCAAATCAGATATTTTAAAACTTTTTTTTTCTTTTTTCTTTTTTAAATAAGATATTCTTAAACCTAAATATAATTTTAATCATATAATTTTCTTAGACTCATCAACTTCTCTAGGTCTTCTCCATTAACAACTTCTATGTAATTTCCTTAAAATAAATAAATAATAATAAAAAAAAAAACTTCTCTGCAACCAAATTTATTTTTTCTCACTCTTGTTTTGTTTTGTTTTTTTTTTTTTTAATTATTATTATTCAACAGATGCAAACTTCATAAACATTAATCTCTTCTCTTCTCCAACTCCAATAATTGCAAAAATTGGGTCTTCCATATACCATAAACCATATAAAAATTGGTTTCTATTTATATACCCAAATAAATAAAAATCAAGAAAAACGAAAATCAAGAGAGAATGAGATGCGAGAGAACCGAAACAGAAGACACAATGATGAAAGAGAGATTGTGAAATTGAGAGATTGAGAAGTTGTAAATGGATGAGTAGCTGTGAATGGAAGAAGATGTAGCTAGAAGCTTGAATGGAAGACATTGCAGATAGGTTAAACAAGTGTGAAAAAAAAAAAATGGTTGAAGAGAAGTTAATGGAAAAGACGCAGAGTGTTTTTGAGAAAATTATAAGATTAAAAGTAGATTTAGGCTTAAGGATATCAGATTTAGGATTAATAATATCTGACTTGGCATGTTTTTTAATAACTTGATAAAAAAATTTATGACATGGCATTAATAATTGTATAGTTTTAAAATTATGATTATGTGTTAAAATTTTAGTGGGCAGGCGTGCCACATCAGACTTTAAACCCGAGGTATTGAAGCATCTCTCCCCAGTGAGAAGTATTTTTTTTATTATATTATATATGATTGCATAATATATTATTATATGATTTAACTTTCAAATAAATAAATAAATAAAGACATTTATAATAGACATGTGGCATTCTCTTGATGAGAAGTAGCTATTTTTATTATATTATATTATAAATCATAAAAATAATAAGAGTAATTGGCACAATTCCCCCCCAGACTATACCAGCTTTTGCATGTTGCCCCATAAACTATTTTATTAGGCATTAAACCCCCTGAACTATCACTTATTAGCAATCCTTTGGGTTTTTTTCCCCCTGAGGGGGCATCTTTAGTCTTGTTCTGCCAATAAGTGATAGTTCAGGGGGTTTAGTGCCTAATAAAATAGTTTAGGGGGCAACATGCAAAAACTAGTATAGTCTGGGGGGGATTTGTGCCAATTACTCAAATAATAATAACATTCAATGAATGATTTGTGCCACGACCGCATCAAAATAGGAAAAAAGCTATTATATATATATTTAATGAAAATAATAGTAATAAAAATATAAAAATAATAATAATACTTAATGAAGGACACGTGTCACAACAACTTTAAAAATAGGAAAAAAACTATTATTATATGTGTGCTTATATATATACAGTCTTTTTATTGTTAGTTCGTCCTAATATAAAATATATCAGAGCATCATCTCCAATGCTATTATGCATTTGAAGAAAATGGAGTGCCACATAGGATAGATATTTAAAAAGTTAGAAAAACTCTCTCCAATGCTATTATCTAAGTTGAATATGGAGATGACGTGGCAAAAAAAAAGTTAGAGAATATGGAGTTGGGTTTCTAATTCTAGAAACTCTCCTAGAAATGCTGACTATGATTTTTAACTCTTTCCACCAATAAGATTAAACCTCATTTAATTGTAAAACAAAAGAGGAGAGAGAGTGTATTAATTGTTTTATTATGATTGGATATAAAATGGATACATATTTGACTTTAAATAATTGCATTAGAGATGTGAATATGTATTTCTCTAATTTTTTTTTAAAAGTGGGCTCATAATAAATTGAAATGCTGATGTGACACTATTTAGAAACTCAAAAATGCATATTTGCATTGGAGATGCTCTCAGGATGAAGAATGTGGACCACAGATTATGGAGAAATTTTGACAAATGCATGTACTTTAAGTCAAAGTATGTAAATCTAAGAGTAATGCTAGATATCACAACTATTTCAACACAACACAACACATGTGGCACATGCGGTGTCAATTGGTGAGTTGATACATAGATAGGTGAGATAAATCATTATTAATGTGTATTCACTCACCAATTGACACCTCATGTGCCACGTGTGTTGTGTTGGAATAGTTGTGATTTTAGTTGTAATATTTAGCATTACTTATAAATCTAATGATCCATATTCTTCGTCCTATATATTTTATATCATGACGAACTAACAATAGAAAAATTGTATATATATATGATTTTATATTAAAAAAAATAATTAATAACATTTATGATTGCCACGTATCGTAATTATAAAGTTTATTATTATTATTATTATTATTATTATTATACAGGTTCATACTAACTTAATCGGTCAAACCTTTTGTAAGAATTCGGTAGATATTTTAATTTTTAGGTGAATTATGTGGTCCTAAATGTGGAAACATCACGCAAAGTTTTGACAATGAACTCAAAATAATTTTTCAAAAAACAAAAATATAAATGAAGACAAAATATCTAGCTGAGGACTCATAATCCTACAAGCTACTACTACATACCATTCTCTTCTTATCCTCTTCAATTTCATTGAAGGAAAATAAAAATAAAAATGGCAACTGCTTTTGCAGGTCTTCAATTAACGACACCTATTGCTTCAACAAGAATTCCAAGAAGCTCAAATTCAGCTTCTGCAAGGTTACTACGACAGAATTGCAGCATAACATGCAAAGCCTCCTCGTCGTCTGCTAATAATTCTAGTTCACTCACCAATTATATCGATTTCGATCTATACGATCTATTAGGCATTGATAGTACTAGTGATCAATCTCAGATCAAGACTGCGTATCGTAATCTGCAGAAGAAGTGTCACCCTGACATCGCCGGCCAAGCCGGACACGACATGGCTATTATTCTCAACGAAGCTTACTCTCTTCTCTCTGATCCCAATTCTCGCTTGGCTTATGATCAGGTTCATTGAAATAATTTGAACATACAAGTTTGTTTTATTTCCTCAATAATTTTGAAATTTCATGAACATGATTTGATTGATTACAGGAACAAGCGAAGATTGGTGAACTGCGAGGGTACACGGGAAAACCAATATATTCGACATGGTTAGGATCTGAAAGTGAAGAAAGAGCGGTGTTTGTTGACGAAGTGAAATGTGTTGGTTGCTTAAAATGTGCATTGTTTGCTCAAAACACTTTTGCTATTGAATCACTTTATGGAAGAGCTCGAGTTGTTGCTCAGTGGGCTGATCCTGAACACAAAATCAAAGAAGCCATTGAAATTTGCCCTGTTGATTGCATCTCGTAAGTATCTTTTTTATTCATTTTTTTTTTTTAATCTATTAAAAACTAGGGTGAATATAGACTCGAACTCACAGTCACCGGTTTGACCTCATGTTGTCACAAGTATCTAATATTCATAGAGCAAGTAAAAAAAGCATCATATAGGAACTTGATTTTTAAGGTATAATAGTAAAATAGATATTTTTGGATTTAGCTATCTTAAAATTCCAACAATGTGGGTGATCTACCTTCTTTTTTATTTTTATTTTTATAATAAATAATAGCAATTGGATTACAATCCAACGGCTGTAGTTCTATCCAACAACCCAAGTGTAACAATAAGGTTTAATTAAAAATGAAAAGAATTCATAATTTTATTGAAACATGGTTTTAACAGAGGTGAATTACTGTTCAATGTGGTTCGGTGGTATACAATACCTAAAGTCGTACTGTCCAATGCGGTTTGATAGTATACAATAACCATTCATTTTGATAACGTTGTAGATTAAAAAAAAAAAATTTATCTATTGTGAGCTGGTGACATTAAGCAATTTAGCTTTCAAAATAATAATCAAATCAAACCTTCTGTAGATTTTTTTTAATATTAATTTAATTTTTGCTGTTCCTGAATCAAGAATGGTAGAAAGGGCGGACTTAGCAGCACTAGAATACCTAATGTCAAAGCAGCCACGTGGCAACGTACGAGTGGGTGCAGGCAACACCGGGGGTACACGTGTCGCCAATGTTTTCGTCGATGTCAAGAAATTTCAAATGAGATTTGCCGATGCCATGGATAAAGCTGCTACCAAGGTATGCACATTAAACATTATAAACCAAAATGTATATATATATATGTATGCAGTAGAAATCAAGGGAGGTTTTGATATCAAAACAATTCATTAATTTCAGGAGAAGGACGTGAACTGGGCAGCAATTCAAGCTATCAGATCAATCTCAAACTGGTTCTATTGGCAAACACCTACCTCACAATCTTGCCAATATCTGACTACTACCACTCAAAAATCAACTGAACCAATTATTGAAAAGCTTCGTGCCGCTGCTGATGCCGTAAAACAAGCAAGACAAGAAGGAACCAAAACCATTCACAGCATTTCATCAAACAACACTAGTGATGAATATTGGTTTCCATCAACTCAGGCTATTCCAGATTCGACCCAGATCAGCTTGAGCTCCAAAACTGCTTCGAGGAATAGAAAATGGAAGGAAACAAACGAGAAGCGATATAAAGAAGTGGAAAGCAACAACACAAGGAACCCCATTGCAATGGGAATTCCGGTGGTGATAGCTGCCATTGCAGTGGCCATAGTCCGGAAGCAAGTCAGTCAAGGAGTGGTGGGTGATATAAAGGAACATATAGGTGGATCTTTGGCATTGGACATTGTAAATAGCTCTTGGTTACCGGTTATTTTGACAGGGATTACATGGTATTTCATTGGAGTGGCAATTGTACAATTCATTCAAGTCATAGGAAATAGGCAAGAATAGAAAAAACTTACAACATACCTACTATTGTTAGTTAAATACAACTGAATATAAAAGTACATATGTAAAGCTCAATTGTGAAGCATATTCACAATCCATTTATCTTTTAAGTCAAGTAACATGCTTGATGCAACGGGTTTTCAAATGACAATCTTACAGGTTTCATTACAGCTTGCATCATCATTCAGTAGCGGTATTTGGTAGAATAGTCCTTAGGAGCAGTCACGAGACCACGACCCTTCCTTGCCCCACGGTAGACAGTCTCAACTATATCAATAAACTCCTGCTTGTCCTTGAGAGCCCAGTTGATCTTGTTGTTATTTCCAGTACCAAGATCAATCATAATGTGCTTGTTCCTGAAGAAGAACATGACTGTTGACGGATCATAAAGCTCATACATCGTATTAAAATCAGGCACCTCTGTGATGTCCACGAGATAAATCACAGCAAAATTCTTAATAGTCTCGGCAACTGATGCCAGCACTTCATCCATCTAAATCACAAATATTAAAAGAAATAATAATCAACTCGTAACTGGATTAACTATCAAGAAACAAAAAGGACAAAAAAACAGAGCAACAATACAAAAGTAACTAAACAAGATGACACGAGGGCAATTTGCAACACATAAAAGCTGTGATTCAGCCAAAACACTTTTAAAGATCTGTTTTACTGAAAATCGGAGGACAAAGGAATTTGTAAGAAAACAAGGTTGCTTGCCAAAGATACAGACCAAGGCCTCAATTTCGGTAATTGGAATACACTGATACTACCACCACTAACAAGTTGGATCAATAAATACAAAAGCACTCAGCACCACACATCAATAACCCACAGACTATCCGAAATAATATCTATGGCCAAAACCATACTCCTTGCAACCACTCAAAACCGGTTTTATGCCCTTGAAATATATTACTGCAGTGTTCAAATTTTACCATCTATTGTTGCAAATTAATAATAAAAAACCATATTATGAGAAAACTAGCTTCAATTTCAGTGAAGCCAACATCATTCAACTATCTAGACTTCCCACATATTTTTCAAAAGTTCTGAAGGCAACTAATGTCTTGTTCAGTCAGCAAAACTAGCTACTCGTACTGTCGTACATCATAGGTAGGCAGGGAATGTGGTTAATATTAGGTTATTGGTATTTAAACCACCTGTAAGGGAAAAATTCTTACAGAAGCAGAAATGCAGAATAGATAA
The DNA here is from genome assembly GCA_030490815.1 of Acer saccharum. Classification (NCBI taxonomy): domain Eukaryota; kingdom Viridiplantae; phylum Streptophyta; class Magnoliopsida; order Sapindales; family Sapindaceae; genus Acer; species Acer saccharum. Next base: position 16,812,403 of record CM059873.1, read on the forward strand.
TTTCCCACCACAAGCCCAAAGATAAAACCAAATTCATGAATGAATGGGTAACAAAATCTAGATTTATCTTAAAGGAAAAAATGTCAGGAAAATTGAGCAAATTGCAACTATGACTGAAAAGGATTGACATATTAGAGACAGACTCCAAATGTAATTGTATGTAAAATAGGTGAAAACGTACAGTAAAACAACCAGACAAACAACCACTATATCTAAATTGTTAACTGTGTAGCTCAAATCCACCGGTTGACATGTTCATAATACACTACGAAAACTTGTCAAGTAAATAGTCCAAATTTGGCAAACATTTCTCTTGTACAATTTTTATTATGATGAAGCGACATGAAGTGCCCAACGATTTGCAATATTTGTCATTGTTTAACTCAGACTTTGTGTCAATTTCCATTTCATGTTTGATAATTAACTTACATTAAGGGGTATTATACTAACATAACCTTTTACTAGGCAACATGAGAATCTAATTAATCACTCTTCATGAATCATGATCGACTCCTGTTCCTCTATAATTCCTATAACAATTTAAACATGTACCTTTGTTTTCCAGATATCCCCAGTTTTTGCAATTCTGCGTCCAGAGATATAAATATAATTTAAAAAACCATAATAATAATAATAATAATAATCAATTTCAGCTAGAACTAAAATACCTTTAAAATGAGCACGGCTTAAACGCACGTAAATGAGTTTTAAGTCACCAATACTGTGTCAAATTCAACAACGAGCCATTCAAATTCAAACTCCATTAACAAAAGTTAATAAAAATAAATATAGAATTCATAGAAGAAAGAATAGAGAGAGTTGAATTACCTGCATACAGGTATCGTCCCAGTCATGACCAAATCGGATGATGACGACGCGTTCTTCCTCAGCAAGTATGGCCTGATCGACGGCCCAGCCGGAGTGCAAGTGCGGTAGCAGATACGACATCTTTACCTTCTCTTCACTGCAATTCAAAGTGGAATAGAATGGAGTTTGTTAATTTTTTAAGAATGGTCATGAAGCATCTAGAACAACCTTCCACTATATTTGTTGCGTATATTAACGCTCTTTCAATGGTCCACGTATGCCACGTCGATATTTTTGTCGCTCCGTATTGTACTGTTATATTAGATTATATTGTATTGTACTGTATTTTTAATAATGTATTATATCGTATTAAGTTATATATATATATATATGACTTTATTATATTATAAAAATATAGTATTTTTTAAAAGAATAGTTAATAAATCAATAAATATTTATTTTAATTAAAAAAAAAATTTTAAATAAATAATATTTTTATAAATAAAATAAATATTTCCTATATGATTTTAAAATTATAAAAAAATATTAACAGCATAACACATATTTCATTAGTATTCCATATTTATTGAAAAAAAATGTTTTATCTAATACAATACAACCTAATTTTAATACAATACTGTATTGTATTATTTTAGTACATTTTAATTGCTTAATACAATATAATACAGTAAAACAAATGAGGCCTTAAGGGTTAATTGCAATAGCATGCCTTGAATTTTTTTACAATAACACAGTAATATTGTATTTTTACATTTATTACAATAATGTACCCTTGACCTTATTGACTAACGGTGTAATTGACTGTGGTTTTAATGGTAAAAAGGTAAAAATTTCTTATTGACAACAAGTAAAATAAAAAAGTATTTTATTGTAAAAAAAAATTGAATAAATCTTTAAGAAAATTAATTAAGAAAAAAAAATTAAGAATATTTTTTGTTTTTTACTCTAATAAGTTTTGTTTGTTGTTATAATGTGCTTATTAATTAATTGTTTATTTGCTTCACAATCTAAATATGATTTTCTAATCTTAAAACATGAACTATGCTACATTTTGTAATATAGTATTCAAATTTTTTTCTCAGAACTTATCTAATAATTTATAAACTATTTGTTATTCTTATAGTTGATAAACAATGGCATGGATAAGGTATGGGATGTGTTTGAAATTGAAGACTATACATGCAAATAATCTGTTTAATTAATTAAGCTGCATTATTTGATAATTTTGTCAAATTAAGACATCTTGAAGTTACAATGTCTGAGGATTGTCGTCATGTTTTTCCAATTTTATGTTTGACATTAGATATTCATGAGAATTAAAGTTTTATTTTCATGTTTTAGTAGTTACTTTTTCTTTAATTCTTTGTTTTATGTTGGATATATGTCTTCATAGATTATTAATGAGTAATGCTAGATATCACAATTAAAATCACAACTATTCCAATACAACACATGTGGCATATGGGGTGTCAATTAGTAAGTGGATACATATTAATAATGATTTATCTTATCTATCTATGTATCCACTCACCAATTGACACATCACATGTCATATGTGCTGTGTTGGAATAGTTATGATTTAGTTTGATATCTAGCATTACTCATTATTAATACATTTGTGTACTATATTATTCAAGACCAAAAGTATCAACACAATTTGCACTAACGTAAAGTTAGACAACTCATTTTTTTTATCTCACCTATATCTCAACTATCATTGTTATAATTAGACTCATATGACATGTGACAAGTGAGATTAATCATAATTAATATGCATCTATTTACCGATTGTTTGCATTATTAAAACTACTCTTGAGTGTTCGAATTTATTTTTGAAATTTGTGCTTCAATTTTAATAGAGCTCAAAATTACCTATGTGTAGGTGATTATCACTTTGTTCCCTATATTTTTTCAATTTATCAGTTTTTTAACCATGTTTTGCATTTTTGCAATTGACTTTAATTGAATGAATTACAAATACAATCTTGCCCTCAAACATTTTAAAATTTGACAACTTGCCTTTCACTAATTTTCAATAAAAATTGAGTTAATGGGGTAAATTGCACCATTTGGGGAGGCAATGGTCGGAATAGCACCAGATTAATAATTTTTTGTGGAAATAGCATCAAATTATATGATGGGACAAAAATACCCTTACTTACTGTCTAGCCCAATTTTATTTATTTATTTATTTTTTATCTTCTTCTTCATCAACCTCCAGTGGAGTTCTTTTCTAGATGTTGAACAGACCTCCATTGTAGGTTGAGTTCTTTTCGACCTCCGACAGATGTCTTTTTGACAGACCTCCAATGGAGGTCGAACAGAAACAACCTCCATTGGAGGTTGATGATGAAGACAATAAAAAAAAAATTGCAATAAGTCTTGGATAGGGAACCTGAGACTTATTGCAATAAAATAAAATAAAATAATAAATAAATAAATAAAATAAAATTGGCTTGGAAATCTAAGACGTATTTTTGAAATTTGAGACTTATTTTGTTATAATCTGAGATTATCAGTCATTTTTACAAATTTGAGACTTTTTGGGAAAAATATGATTATTTTTGTTTGTTTTTGTTTTTATCTCTTTCGACTAGGGATGACCAATGGGGAAATGGGGTCGGATGTAGGTCCTCTCATCCCCATCCCCATCCCCATTTGCCAAACCACCACCACCCCCATTTGGGGAAAATGAGGATGGGGTAGTTTTGGGGGGAGGTCCCCCTACCCCCATACCCATTCCCCGTTTTCCCCATTTCCCCCGGGTCTCTCGTTTCCCCATTCCTCCATTTTCCCTGTATCAGTAAAAATTACATAATAAAAAAACGCACAATCCATTAAATTCAAATACAAAATAACATCCAATACAAAAATTACATAATAAAGATGTATATATAGTTAGTAAGAATAAAAATATTGAAAAAATAAAAATAAAAATATATTAATATATTATATATAATATTTGGGGGAAATAGGGAAATAGGAATGGGGGCACCTACCCCCATCCCCATCCCCATCCCCATCCCCATTTCCATGAATTTATGGGGGAAATGGGGATGGGGAGGGGTCCCCCGGACCCCTCTCTATTTTAATTTGGGGATGATTTTCATCTCCATCCCCCTCATTTCCCCATTTTCCCCCAAATGGGGATGGGGGAGCGGGGATTTAGGGCCTCAGGGGAAAATGACTATTCCTATTTTCGACCTCCATCAATGGAGGTTTTTGGGAAAAAAAAAAAAAGACGTAAAAAAGAATAACACTAAAGATGAGGGCATTTTTGTCCTTTGGTGCTATGTCCACAAAAATTAAGTTGATGCTAATTCCAAATATCGGGGAGTAAAGAGAGCTAAACTTTTTATATATTTATTTTTGAACTAGATTTCAGGGAACAAGACAAAATCAGACGAGCCCACCAACAAAAAAAAAATAAATAAAAAATCACTAAAGATTCAATCTCTCTTGTTTTTTTTTTTTGCTGCGATTACTGTATTCTCTGGGATTTCGTTTTTGGTTTGCTGTGGAGAAATGTCATACTTGGAGAAAGTGCTTTTGTGTGTTGGTGGTATTGGTTGTATTGCTTCTGAGATCTGCTTATACAAGTTGTACAATCCTAGAAGAAAAAAATTGCGTACACACACACAGATTCTTGTATTTCAAGAAACAGATCGAGTCGATAAAACATCAGATTGGTTCATGATTTGATTATATAATTTGTATACTTGTAGTACAAGTAGAATGCAAGATATATAGTGCAAGTTTCACATCTAATGCATGTCACCTTAGATTCTCAATCAGCCCAAGCAACTAGCAAATATGATTACAATAATTATATAAATATATATCTCTATAGGCTTTATTTATAGTAGATTTTCTTAGTTAGCAAATCAAACGTACACCAGAATTTAAACAACAACAACACGTACAATTTAAACCAAAAGATAATAGCCAAGCCAAGCCAACCAGATATGTCTCTCCTTCATTTCCAGGTGTAATCACCACTTACGATCCCATTCTATTACATACACTCCTCAAAGCGTACCTGAAAATATCGATCGAAGAGATTAATGTATAATGTCTTCAACTGATCAACCGCGGTAGACAATGATGACTTAACAGGAGAATGTATATAACAGAGTAAACTGAATTTATATTTAGCAAAAGCTAAAAGAACAAATGTAAAGCCATTCTTGTTTTGTACAATAGAGTTATTTATTTATTTTTTTTATGGATTGTACAATAGAGTTCTTAATTGAAACAAGAATCAACTAAAAAATGCACTGGTTATTTAGACAGTTATATAGCTAAGAATTTGAGAAACAAATCAACAATAGCCAGTACATAACATTAAAGAGATATCAACAATGTACGGAAATTGAGATTGCAAATCCTGTTAGGGTCTGTAGTCTGTACTATTAATTACAATTTTGCATTGATTACACATATTACAAAGACCAAGTCCATAATGAATATTGACGACAATTTATGTAAACAAATGAAAAACAGAAAGTTTTTGAGGACAGAAACTACTTGAGCAACTCAAAACAGTATGAAAATCTAAAAACTTCCCACATATGCTTGTAAAGTGGGCATAGTGGGACTCGAACCGTTGACCACTAGGTGTGGAAAGGATGTGCACTACCATCTCTACTAAGAGATGATGCATGTGCTCTTAAACTTATCATGTTATAGGTTGAAATCCAAACACAACCCATTAAATTAACGAGTACCCGATATGACCCATTTACCCATTAATTCATAGGTTAGACTAAACCAACTTAAATTTATGATTTAAAATTTTGACTTCAACATTTCAATCACTTATGTGCTTGTAATCAAAGAGTTGTAAATACATTCAAATCTCAATCATTGGATCAAGAGCACATGATTGATTGAGATGTTGAAGTCAAAATTTTGAAGTCACAAATGTAATTTGATTTAGCTTGACCCTTAATTCTTTTCCTACTTAATTAAAATAATGGAGGATATATTTTCTTTGGACACCTGATCTGGAAGACTTGCAAGGGTTGATTTGTTAAAGCAATATTTAAGGACCTTCCATATATTTGTAAATTACATGTTTATCCTTGATATTTAATTGTGTTAAATGGGTTAACGGGTTAGAAGAGATTCAACCCAAATACGACTCATTTACTTAATGGGTTTAACGTGATTACCTGTTAGTGACCCGAACCAAATAAAACCTAACCCAAATCCACAAATATGATGTCGTGGCCTATATTGCCACTTCTAGTTTTTACAAAATTACCTCATGCTACACCTACATCTCATTCTCACTTGCCCTATTTATTATTAATTTTTTAATGTTAATTTTTTTTTTTATAATGTATTAAAAATATTTTTGATATTACATTATTATCCTGATGGATTCCTTTCCTACTATGATCATATTCCATCAACCAAACATCCTGAATTCTTTGTTTTTGAATATTAAGTAAATGTTAAGAGATTTCGAAAAACATTTTAGTTAGAGTTTTTTGGATTGTATTAATAAATAATTTTGGACAATGCAAGAACTCAAGTCAAAATTTTAAATACTGTATTCTGATTTTTCTAATTTGAAAAATAACTCTTTTAAAGCAAAACCTAATCAGGCATAGAACATCAGGATGGAGTTTTTATTTATTTAAGAAATGACGAAATATAAAAGAAAATGAAAATCTAAATTTATCAAAATTTATAGATTAACCTAAAATACATCAGAAAACAAATGAAAATAAGTTTTGGTTTTTGGATGTAGTACTGCAAGTGGCCATGTGAAAACTTAAAGTTAATAGCTGGTGGTGAAATGGACGTGAAACAACTTCTGAGACTCTTTGCTATTTTCGGTAACCAAGTCTGAGTATTAAAAATACTTAATAAAACAAGTTCTCATGATAATTATACAACATTCATTTGCGTGACTGTCATTTTCTTTTCCTTTTGTTATTTTGTTTGTTTTTGTTTAAATCAAAACAATTTTGATTGATTCTCCAATCTCCACATAAATGTTGTATAAAATTAAAACCCCCATGAAATGATTAATTACCTATTGTACATTTTTATTGAACAAAAACTCAAAACATTATCATTGTTTTGCAATTTTGTTTTTTGTTTTTTACCAACCGATCGAGTAAGTGGCAATCTGTAAGACTTGATAAATAAATATGTTCTATTTATTAAAAAAAATAAAGTCATTAAATTTCTAGAGAAGTTATGTTTTATATTTATTAATAAATATACTTTTCTTAAAATTAAGAAATTAAATCATGGATCTTAATTAATTCTTTCAAAAAAAAAAAAAAAAAAAATCATGGATCTTAAAAGGAGATAAGGATTAACGAGCGAGATAAATTTCTACTAATTATGAAGGAAATTTAAAGATATAAAAGTAAAAGCACCAAAAAAAATCTGACATATATGCACACATGAAACTCAAAAACTGTTTTCCCACATTTATAACTCATGATCGGTATGTGAAACAATAAAATAAATATAAGATTGGATAACTAAAATTCAGTGTTTTAAAATTATTCTCTTTTAATTTATAACTAAAATAATTCAGCTGGTAAACTAATCATAAACTCAAATTATTGAGAATCCTAAACTCAAATGAGAGAGAGAGAGAGATAGAGAGAGGGAGAGAGAAAATAAGTTGGTTAAGATGGGTGGTAGCTAGAGATTAATTATTATCTTTACGGTTTTTTTATTTATTTAATTATTACCTACAAGAAATTCTAACACTGAATGGTTTGGTCAAAGATCTCTCGGGATCTACCGTGTCAAGATCAAACGATATATATAGGTGCAGCCCGGATAGATAAACCTATGATATAAGAGAGAAAAGTCCTCACACCTCCTTAAAAGTTGATGTGATACACAATATATTATCAACTTGGTTAGTAATGAAGATGGTTGAAAACATTATCTGTGGAGGGTTTGTTACAGATTGTCGTTTCCCAATTGAGATCTTAACCAAGAGCATATCAAGTTATAGTAACCTTAGTATCCTAACCATTCTCAATTGTTAAATCTTTCTCTATTTGGAAAAAAATATCAGCTCCGGTTGAGAGCAGCAGGGAGTGGTTAGAACCTTAAAAGTCACAGTAATAACCCTTTTGTCCCTCCTTTCCTTAGATGAAAACACACACACAAAAGGTTAATCTAGGGTTTATGCATGAGGGGCATTTTGGTAGTTTTCTTCAAGGTGGTTTGGTTTGCATGTATTCAAATAAATCAGCTTGCCCTACAAAACCCTCTCCCAAAAATTACAAGTAACAAAAAAGAAAAGATCAGGTCAGCCAAGTCCTCTCTCTCTCTCTCTCTCTCTGTGATTTTCTCCATTTTTACAAACCAACACACTTAATAGTAAGTTCTTATTTTAGGTTTCAAAAGCTTTCTGCTGTCTAGTAGTCCCTTTTTGAAATTGATCTTTATATATAGTAAGCATTCTCTTTTTTTTTTAAAAAAAAAATTGCATTCATTTTGATGATTTATAAATTTTATTGCTAATAATTAATTAATGTGGTTAATATATATAAAGATATTTATAATTTTCTGAAATTTGTTGGTTAAAAAGGTGGTGATCGATATAATTATGGGACGCGGAAAGATTGAGATCAAGAGGATTGAGAACTCGACGACAAGGCAAGTGACGTTTTCGAAGAGGAGAAGTGGTCTTTTGAAGAAGACACACGAGCTCTCAGTTCTCTGCGACGCACAGATTGGCCTCATCGTCTTCTCAAACACTGGAAAGCTCTCCCAGTACTGCACTCACCCTTTCAGGTTTAATATACATATACTCTTCTGGGTGTAGTGTTTTTTACTTTCAACAGTTTTATTTTAATTTCATCATAATTTTATTTTCCAGATCTGTTCTATATATGAATTAATTAAGTTTACATAATTCTTGTAAAATATATGTTGACCAAATTGAGTTTGTTTGACCAGCTCTGACAAAGTTAGTGCCCCATATTGTTAGAATATATATTTGACATCAGCTGATCATGATAATGATTGCAACACAATGTTATATAAATCATGAACAGCTCTTAATTATATACGACCACAAAGTGTACCATTAAAATATAAAATGATTTTATAATTATCAAGAAATTAATTTGTATCATATATTTTGAGAATTTCAATCCTATAAAGTAGAGAAAATGCAATATGCGATGAAATGTAATTCATGCACTATATAAGCTGCGACCTGCATCACGTACATAATAATTATTGTTTTACTTCACCTAGCTAGCTATGGCATATATGCAACTGTGTTTGTGTTGTGGCACAGAATGGAGGAAATCATTGAAAGACATCAGAAGGTTACTGGGACGACTCGCATTCCTGATCGCCATGACAACCGGGTACGTACGTATGAGTAATTTTGCACAAATGTAGTGATGTACTGATCCTTTTAGGTCTAAATATATATATATATATATGCATACAATCCCTTGATTTTGATTTAATTAATTTCATTAATATATAGGAAGAATTATACAATGAGTTAGCGGTGCTGAGAAAAGAAACTCATCGTCTTCAACAAAGCATTGGACGCTACACTGGTGAGGAATTGAGTTTAATAGCATATGAAGATCTCCATGGACTTGAAGAACAACTTCAACTTTCTCTCGACAAGGTCCGGGCACGGAAGGTATATACTCTTAATCGCTTCTTTAATTATTTACTTTACAATTAAACTCTTTACTAGCTACAGGCCTAACTACATTATCATACGTAGATAACGAAAGAAAAATAATAATTAAAGATGATAACGAGACTTGGTTTAATTTAACCCACATTATAATATTACTCCCCTTAAACTAAAACTCTACAATTAATACTGATATATGGTGTTGCCATAACTACCATAGCCATTCTTACAGGAAAATTGGCTTCTCTCTTCTAATTAGTAATAACCATCTTGACTTCAGGAATGATTTTTTTTTTTTTTTTTTTCATGTTTCTAATGTTTGTGATCACCTAATTACACTCAAATCACTTTGTCAAGGTACGAAAAATCTTCTCCATAACTCGGAGATCTTTAAATGATCAGCAAGGTCCAATGTCTGTGAATAATAATAATTTTTTTTTTGTTCATATGGAGGATCTGAACAAGCTCAAAATGTCTTCAAAAGACATGCATGGTCAACTTTCTTTTGTTAGCATAATTCTTAAAGATGGTTTAGTACGTTTCTTCAATTGAAGATTTTTTTTATTTATAATTCTCTCAAATATTTTCGTTTCCCTTTTTTTTTTTTTTTTTTTTTTTTTTTTTCACTATCCACAAACATTAAATTGTCAATTAGAAACATGCATGTTAATGAGTTCAAACATTTAATTAATTGTCACAAGGAGTTTCATCAAGGAAAATATTATCTTGGATGATCATATATGATCAATTTTTGGTTTAGAAATTTAATTAGTACCAATATTCCAACTTTGTGTGTTCATATATGATGTTCAATATTTGTGGCTGGATATACAGAATGAGCTCCTTCAACAGCAGCTTGCTAATCTACGTAATAAGGTAATTAAAAACATGACTCTCTCTCTCTCTCTCTCTCTCTCTCTCTCTCTCTCTCACAAGACAATTAATTAAAGCCTTTTTTATTAAATTTCCTTTACCCTTTTTGTAGGAGCGAATTTTGGAGGAGGAGAACAGCAACATCTACCAATGGGTAAGAATATGTGGAATCATATAAATATTCACTCTTTTGAATTTCTTTCTATCAAAGAATAATTCTGGTATGATTATATATATATGCAGCTTCAGGTTCAGGAGCACCGGGCAGAAATAGAGTATCATCAGCAGGGAGCCGTGGAGGAAGCAAAGGTGCCGGTGGAGAATCTTCAAATCCAGCTGGAACATTTTCCGTTCTTTGGCGGAGAACAACCCAATAGTGTCCTTCAGCTTGCAACTCACCACCCTTACCATCATCTTCAACTAGCTCAACCCAACCATCAGGATTCCACCATTTAATTTTGTTTCGACAGCTATATATGTATTTGCAGATAAAGGGGTTTCTGAAATTATGATTTCTAGTCCAGCTTTGTGTGTTTTCTATTAAGACCTCTTCTATGTAATTTGACTATTTGCTTTACTATTTAGTAGTAACTTGTGATCGAGCTCTTCCATAAAATACTCATTGATTATGAAATTATGAATTGGGATGGAGATTTTCTGAAACTCAAACACCTTCCATATCATACAAAAGATGATGTTGGATTTGATAAACATCATGTTTCATTTGACTTACAATAAATTTGAGAATCATGTAAATGTTTTCTGACTTGGGATGTGTTTTGTCATGAGCTATGAATCTATGGAGGGTTCCACACATCTCTACAAAACTACACCCAGGATACTTCTTTACTCCTCTCATCTCCATGGCTTCCCTCATCGCTCTTGCATCATCCCAGCGCTTGAAAACTGCATAAACATTCGATAATCCAACATATCTACCATCGTGATCAGGATCCAACTCGATAAGCTTTTTTCCAACTATTTCCGCAACATCTAATTTACCATGGTTCATACACCCAGTAAGCAGAGCACCCAACATCGAAGCTGTTGGCTCCACGGGCATTTGACATACAAATTCATATGCCTCTTCTACTCGACCTGCGCGTGACAAAGCATCAACCATGCAAGCATAATGCTCGCTCTTTGGTGTCATGCCACATTTAATAAGACATTCGAATAAATACCAAGCTTCCTTTACTAATCCTCCATGTGCTGAAGCACTCAACAAGCACAAAAACGTAATCTCATCCGGGGTGATCCTAACTGTTTGCATTTCTGTAAATAATTCAAGTGCTTCATTAACAAATCCATGCATTGCCAACCCTCCAATCATAGCATTCCATATAAAAACATCTCTCTGAAACATCTTAACCTGACGAAACACAACCAAAGCCTCCTGTATTGCCCCGCACTTGGCGTACATGTCAACTAGAGAAGTTTGCAGGACCAGAGTCAATGGAAGGCCATTATCAATCATATACTGATGCATCATTCTCCCATTGTCAAGTGTGCCTAAACGAGCACAAGCACACAACACACTCACCATAGTCACCTCGTTGGCCTTGGGACCGACATCTCTCATTCTCTCGAAAATCGTCAAAGCCTCCTTGTAATCCCCACTCTTAACGTATCCATCAATCATCGAACTCCAAGACACAACATCTTTGTTTGGCATCAAATCAAACACCTCTCTTGCCATATCCATTTCCTTACACTTAGCATGCCCATCCAACATGGAATTCCAAGAAACCAAGTTCCTCATAGGCATTCCATCAAACACCTGACGTGCATACCTTATGTCGTGACAAGAACCATACATGTGGATCAAGGAATTGGAAATGAACAAATCAGACTCATACCCAGATTTCACAATGTGAGCATGAATTGTTATGGCAGTATCTCTCTTGTAAAGGCGCGCGGAGGCCTTTGCAAGAAAAGGGTACGTTAAATAGTTTGGCAAGACCCCATCTCGCAACATTGTAGCAAAAAGAGAGAGAGATTTATTAGGGTTTTGGCTCTTGGAATAACCTCTTATGACAGTGTTCCAGTAAAAGACAGTTGGATTTGGTAGATTCAACAAGACTTTGGAAGAGTAATCGATGTTACCTGCATCGGATAGCGCAGCGAAAGAAATGAGTCTAGATACAAAAGGGTCATCTTGAGAAAGGCTAAGAGTGATTAAGAGAGCATGAATTTGTTTAAGTGAATGCATGGATTTGCATTTATCAAGGAGACTGATCAGAGTTTGGTTTACATTGGAATTCAACATTTACATTTACAGGGAAATATGAATTGGGAACACACTTTCAGAAAAGTTGGGCTTAAATATGCCCTCAGCTCTTTATTATTTTTTATTTATTTTAAATTAAAAAAGAAATATTAAAGAAGAATTTGGGTTATAAAAAAAAAAAAAAAAAATTACTGAATACTTGAATTTGGATCATTGAATATTAAGGAGGTGGACTCATCTTGACCACTCATTTTAATTGATAGGTGAAAAAATAAATAGAGAGGAAGCCCTATCTCCTCAGATTTAAGGAGACTTTTGCTGGAAAATAATTTGAGAAGAGAGCAGGTGTACACTACACTTAGCTCGCGTTTCTTTGGAGACTTGGCTCAATGCTTAACAGCACTTAATTTGGTTTTTCCTTTAAACCATTTTATTCCTCAAAGCAACCCTCGTCTTCCTCTTAACTCAACATCGAATATCTCAGATTCCTACTTTAATAACCCAATCTTTCTAATACCGAAAAAATTGTTGACTGCTTCAAAAAGTTATCCCAATAACTCATCTTTCTCCGGCTCCTGAAGAGTCTCCTATCCTGTAAAGCTTGTGGGTGTTGACGTGTTGTACAAGTTACTACTTACTACTGTGTCTAATGGCATTAGCAAGAATAGTCACGTACTGAGAACGAAATTTTGGAGCGGTAGCAGCTCCCTGCCCAAACCAACCATGACAAATATTTGCGGCTTTTAGAAGTTTCAGGAATCGAACAACCTGAGTCTATAAAACACTTCCATTCTCTATGAGGATTCTTTCCCAACATATTTTATTTATTGAGATAAACCTCAAATCCCTTGAAAATTTTCAAGTAACATACAATATAATTCAACGATTATATAACTAAACTATGGGAACGAGCAAACCAAGCTGGATAAAACATATTATAACTTCCACTATTTTTCAATCAATAAGAATTCTTTGGAAATTAACAAGAATCTACCTGCTATGTCTGTTATTGAACAAAGACAACATCCACATATAGATATAAACTAATTCCAACAGGTGGGTAAAAATGTTTCATTTCAAGTTACCCACTAGGAACATTTTGGTCCACAAATAAAAGAGCTATGATTATCAGTCACTGTGAACTTATGCTGGAAGAAATTGTCTTTGTAGAAGATGGTGCTTTATAGATACTAGCTGTTACCTTAAGTGGAAACCTCAGCACTGCAAACGGGGCAGACCTGCAGTCACATTACAGTGATCAATATATACGGCTTAAACGAAATATTGATACAATTATAAAAACCAAATTAGTGGTTAGGCTGCAATTTCTTAATATAAGAATTATACCATTATGAAAAAAAAGCTATTGTAAGAGAAAGAGAGGGAGACACACACACAATGAGAGGGGTAGATATCATTTTGAAGATGGTGACAATGAGAATTCTAGAAAACTCAATCAAAGATAATAATAGAAGATGAAAATGTGTCACGCCAAGTTGCCTGTTATGGAAACATTCTTGTAATGATTTACAGACATTTAGTGTTTGATCACAATAAACAGAAATTACCGACCAAGATAAAGAGTTTGTCATCAAATGATAGTCTATAGATGAAGAACAGTGTTTTAACTCTCAAGATGCAACGATATGATACAAATTGTATATTTTTTTTAGCTAACTGCATCTGCTGTAAACAAAATCATTGACAAGAACTTCATAAAATACATACTAGATCAGGTTAATGATACATTACCCAAAGTGCAAACACATATAAACAAGTGACTTGGAAGCACATAAACTAATTTATTAAGAACAACCTAACAAGCTGCTGTACACAAACAACACCAAATGAGGGAAAAAAAAAAACTAGAGTTACAAAGGAGCCCAGAATCAGAAATTAAAAGAATTGGGTAGGCATAAGGTTTGTTATGTGCAGGGTCCATTTACACCACCAGATTATTGTGTACGTATTTTAGAGTACATAAATACGAAAATGAAAAAGGTTTTCCACCAATTATTTTCTGTTAAACATAGAGAAAGTTCAAGGTAAAACATAATTCTTCCTTCAGTTCATCCTTAACATGATCATGAAGAACTTCAATAATCTAATCACGTTTATAATTTCCCCTCAAATAAAATAATTAAAATTTATTGAGTCAAACATTCAAAATATGAAGTGAGTTATTCACTCATGCTGCTTCTACGTCCAGTAGTTTTAAAAACACCAAATAGTACAAGACTACTGTCAAATTACTAGATGAAGAAAACAAATCAAAAACTATCACCGCCCATACTCTGGATACCTTCCTTTTTTTTTTTTTTTTTCAGATGCTAGCTAGTTTAGTTAGTTAGGTCTCTTATAGTTATCTAAGAGGTCTTAAAATCAAATCCCACCCATAAACTACTTTTCAAAAGTACTATTAAACATTAGACTCCAGATTTACAGATTAGAACCTGGAAAAACATCTGCAAATCCAATATATAGTTCAGATTAAAAATAGACAGCTCAATTTTTAGGAAAATCCATTTAAACCTGAAAACAAAACAATTGAAGTAAACAGTTAAAAGTAATTGTGTGTTGATCCTCAAACCATCCTAAACAGCTTCGATGTTAAAGGCCAAACCCATTAAGCATTGTTCAGAAGGATATAAAAAAGCATAAAATACTAATATCACAGGACATAGTTTGAGGTAATCAGTGAACTACACTGCAGCCCCAATCAGTGAAACACAATGCAGCCCCAGAAACAACCAACATGGCCTTAAATCAATCCTGAGCCAAGCCAAATCTGAAATTAAAATTGTGCATTCATTTCTTGTTTAGGTCAAGAACTAATTATATTGAATTGTAAGAGAAATTACATTAATGCTGCATTTCCCAAATCCTTTACCCAAACAATGAGGCAAGATGATTAGTAACTAGCACATGATCACCACATCATCCACTGATCTACATGGTAGCTACAAATCACGTTGCCGCATTACTCTAAATCATCCCAGCAGAAACCTCTTTTATTTTTCAATTAATTTAGTTGTAAGAGATTGAAAAGCCAATTTACACCAAATTTGACATGTGCAATTACGTTCAGAAACAGTAAAAATAGTAAACAACAGCAGACCAAGCTGGAGCTCTTATTTAAAAGACTGAACATCAACAGTTTAGCACATGGATGAGACTATTCTTGACAATATGAAGCTACACAAGTTCAGAAGTACCCATCAAAAGGATCATGAACCGGTGAATTTTACAGCAGTAGGAAATTGCAATGACACCAATGACTGATGATAAATGCATGATTTTTATATGAAATTCAATGGAACAGCGAAGACTTATGCTGAAAGAGAAGTAAATCTCGAAAGAACATTACAAAAGAACTTAAATTAGAAGATTATATAAAACAACATATTTATGTAACAGAAAAAACGCATACGTTGGTGTGTACCTTGTTTATTTCCAACCAATTATTTATGCAATCGGAATGGTATGAATGCTTGCATGAAAGCACTGTCAAGGTTTCACCATCCTCATAGTCCAAGCGACAAATGACACACCTGAAACACAAGCTAAGCAATTCAATCACCGCACAACCATGAGCTGAACATAAGAAATTACACCAATTACACTCCGCACTTACGAATCATTGCTTCCGTTCTGACTGCTTCCTGACTTGTAACTTACTGTAGGCAATGAGGCAATTGTATCAATTGACAAACCTCTGCTCTCAGTTCCAATCACTTCACCCAGTGCAAGCAACTCCTGATATAATTAAATAATGACATAAGCAAAAGAAAAACAAAGCATCATATAATGCAGCAAGACAGAGCCACTCTAACCTCATAAGAAAGTTCATCTGGATCAATCTCTTCCCAAGTGTCCTGCAAATGCATGAGCACATGAGATGCAAATATAGAAAGCACAATTAAGCAGGATGAAATAACTGTTACTATCCCCTAAAATACGAATTGAAACCAAGCATTCTAAACAACAGGAACTAATATATTCGCTCAAAACTGAGATTTAAGGAAAAAATTAAAATATTTTCTAGGTGTAACCTATGAAGCACAGATACTTCTTGGAAGGCAACGAATCACATATAGAGGCGTGTCGGAGCTCTGACACCCTTGATACGTATCAGATATGCAATTTTATAGTATCCTGATTTATTTTATTTTATTTTATTTTTGGATATGTTGGGGATACGGTCCAGCACACTCCCATACATATCAGATAGGCAATTTTTATCATTTTTTTTTAAAATAGCTATCACCACAACCTATATTCTTTCATTATTTATTGCTGTACATTGAGAAGGCAAATTCCTACATTGGTATCCAAAGCTCTAAATTATGAGCTCAACAAACAAGCTACCTTGGAAACCTACAAAAAATCATATATATCTATATATATATATATATATATATATATATATATCAACGTATCCGTATCCTATTTTTTTGGAAAAGGCCATATCATCGTATCCATGTCGTATCATATCCGAATCGGTGCTTCCTAGGCTGTAACTTAATTTAAAGACCACATTGTAGCAGTAGTAATAAAAAACTTTTCCTAACAAGAAACGTTCATTAATAACATAATTTGATTATAGATAAAATTCCTGTCTAGGAGAACATTCCAGGTTATGATACTGGATCTGCAGTATTAGGCTATTAGCAATTACTAGTTCATTGCAATAAATCAAAATATTTATGATCTAATCATAAATGAAGCAATAAATTTTATTGATTGTCCAAAGGTTTATCATTATTAGGAAAAGGAAATGGAAACACTACAGATAAGAAGTTAGGGTAAGATAAAATACAAGTAATTACAGGCAATCACATAATGTTATGACATTCAAGGCTCAATTGTAATTATACTGTTAATAGAAACTTAAATCAGGAAAACCATAGCAGTTAAAGGCGTGCCTAGGCGTCAGGATGGTGCCTGAAGAAGGGCCAGGCACGCCTTATAAATAGGCGACCAGAGTGTGTTCAGCGATGATTTCCTAATGGGAATAATCGAACACACAAATTCTCTCTTCTTCTCATTTCTTTCGTATGGTTTTTTATGCTCTTTATGCACATGATTTCCTAATCGGAATAATGTTGGATTTTGGACATAACAGAGGGCCCCTAGCTTTCAAAGTTAAATTAGCTCGAGCATTTGGAAGCTACAGATCTGATTCCCATTGTGAGTGGTCTTTCAATTTCATCATCAGTATTCTTGAGTTGTCTTTCAACACCATCTTATCTCTGCATTTCTTGAGTTGTCTATCAATAGCCATTCACTATTGTCATCATCATACTCTTACAACCCTCTGCATTGAGTTGTCTTTCCCTCAGCATTGAGTTGTCTTTCGATGGCCATTCAATATTGTCATTATTACACTCTTACAACTCTGTGCATTGAGTTGTCCTTCAACAGCCATTCAATATTGTCATTAGTAAGCCTTGTGATACATTGGGAGTATCAACCCTTTTAGGGGGGAATTTCCCTCCAACTCCTACTTCATCACCCTATATAAAGGGTACTGCTCTCAGGATCTCATAATACATATCTCCTCTCAAGGTAAAGCCATTCAATATTATCATTATTAAGTCTTGTCATACATTGGGAGTATCATCCCTTTTAGGGGGGAATTTCCCTCCAACTCCTATTTCATTACCCTATATAAAGGGTACTGCTCTCATGATCTCATAATACATATCTCCACTCAAGGTGCTAACTTTCTCATAATACATATCTCCTCTCATACATACATACATACATACATACAAATATTTTATTGTCAATTCGTCCTGATATAAAATATATCAAGACGAAGAATGTGAACCATTAGATTTACATACTTTGACTTAAAATGTATGCACTTGTCAAAACTTCTCCATAATCTATGGTGCACATTCTTCGTCTTGATAGACGAACAAATTGATAGTAGAAAGACTATTTATATATATATATATATATGTCACTCATATGTTTGTACATATTATACGTGCATTTATACAAAGGCGTGTCACCCAAAACTAGAGGATGCAGTCCCCATTTTTTTGGATGGAGGATGATGCCATCCTCCACCATGACTTAATCAAAACGATTTTCTTTTTAGTGGATGGAGGGTGATGTCATCTTCCACTATGACGACATCATCCTCCATCTACTAAAAAGAGCTGAAAACCATCAAGATTGAGGATGATATCATCATAGTGGAAGATGTCCCCATTTTTTTGGATGGAGGATGATGTCATCTTCCACTATGATGACATCATCCTCCATCCACTAAAAAGAGCTGAAAACCATCAAGATTGAGGATGATATCATCATAGTGGAAGATGACATCATCCTCCATTCAAAAAAATGGGGACTACATCCTCTAGTTTTGGGTGACACGCCTGCACAAATATAAAAGTACGAGTGATGATTGTATACATGCATTTCACACATACAATATATATATATATATATATATATATTTATAGGTAATGGGATGACATTTTGTATAAATGCACATATAATATGTACATACAAACATATGATACCAATAAAATATAATGACGACATAAAAGAGAATGCATAGAAAGATGTATAGAAAATGTAGAAACATAAAAAGAATTTAAAGAAATATGTAATGAAAACAACAGTAAATATTAAAACAGATATATGCAATTTATTTGTCGAAAATAAAAGATTATATTAATCTCAAAGAATTTACAATGATTGTCAATTCCCAAGATAGAGAGAGGCTAGTCATAGGTACTAGAAGTAAACACTAGAATATTTTAAGGAGAGTGTTTGGGTTTGGGGGTTGGGAGGATTACAGAAAGGATTTCTTCCAAACTAGAAATTTGAACCAGCCTTACAATAGTCTAAGTTCTTCTTAAATAGAAAGGATGAACTCGAGTTACTGATTAAAGTAACCTTGGTTGACTCAACCTTGGTTAGACTTTAATTATTGTAAAAGAAACCAGATAACATGCAATTGTTATCTGGAACTGTTCCCCAACAGTAAAAGAAGACAATAATTCGATATTGTAATAATTAAAGTCTAACCAAGGTTGAGTCAACCAAGGTTACTTTAATCAATAACTCAGTCTTGAAGGGCTGGTCAAGATGTAAAGTTTGGCCCTTTGGGTCCAATGCCAACAGGACCCAACCCTTTTAGATTTTCATTACTTCTATTTTCAGAATAATTTTTTATTAAAATTGCAAATGGAAAAGCAGATCAAAAACCACTGCAACACACAAACATACAAGTAGATCCAAACACATATAAATATATTTAATTAACAGAATGGGGGCATTTCCAGGATCAGAACACAACCTGTCAGTCAAATAAGCTTGAATACAATGTTCAAACACCCCTAAAATCAGTTCATTTATCCCATATCTAGCTGGTCTAACAAGTATTAAATTTGCAACTATTGCCTATCCCAAGGTCTCTAAACTGTCTCCAAGAGCTTTATCTACCTTAGGTTCTAAATATTTGTTCAGCTACATTGTAACTTACCTTCCACGTATATTTTACTGCCAATTCCATCATAAGATAGTTGATTTCCAAGGCAAACAAGATTTCTTGAAATAAATACTTAATAGAGACATGGAGGACGTTATTAAATTTTTTTAAAAAGTGCCACTAGTATTTGAAGTAATGCCTTGAGAACTTAAGTGAAGTCACGTTGGTCTAATGAGCAGAGCAGATTCGAGAAACTCCAAAACTTGTATATCCACTTGTTATACCATTACTAATCTATCAAAATAAAAGATGTTTACAGAACTTTAGATTATATCATTACTAGTTCGAAAAAGCACTGTTATCTCAGTTATCTATGTCACCACTAAAATAGAGTGGCAAAAGCTATTTTCATAACTATCATCTCCCTCTTCTCACCAATGACAAATGACTTCCCTTAGGGATGTCAACACAAGGAAATCTACAATCACACATACATGCACAATTTTGAAGTCAACGATAATAGCATTCAACAAAAAAGATACTACAATTAGAGAGTCCAATGGTGTAACAAATATCGAAGAAAAATTCTCAAGTAAGATTCACAATCAAAAGTGTAAGGTTATACTGTAGAGAGTGAGAAAGAGTTAAGAATCATACCTGGGAGTTACCACCATGATCCTCTAAGTCCTCAACTTCTCCTGCAATAACAGAAAGTTGGTACACATTGAGAAATACATAACTGCAAAACCGTAACAGGAAATATATAACAAGAGCTCCAGGATAGTTGTGACAACTAACGATCATTTATTCCAGCAAGGGCCAACAATCTAGCAGACATTTCTCGTTCTTCAGCATCCTGAAGAGCTCTTGCATAGGCCTCGTCACTTGAAAAGGCATCTGGGTCGTATTCAACACTGGGGTTATTATCTTCTCCATCTTCATCATGAGCATGCACATCAAATGCATCTTCTTCTTCTTCGTCATCGATATCAGTGCCATCATACTCATCTTCATCATTGTCATCGCCCTCACTGTCATCATCGGGACCGCCAAAATCATCCTCTTCATCATGCAAATAACTTCCAGCTTCCCAACTTCCATAATCACTCCCCTCATTGTTCATCCTTAGCATCATGTATGCTCTTTCCTACTCCAATATCAATCAACATACATTAATTAAACCACAAAAGAAATAAAACGACGCCAAAATTGAAGGCTCAAATATACCATTAACACCAGAATTGATTGGAATTTTTTTTTTCAAAGAAAAGAGATAAATATTAATGATCCAAACAGTAGTACTAGGCTCAATTCAGTGGAAATCATTTATAATACTTTTGGTCGTCAAATATTGAAACGTTGGATTGCAAAGAAACAGAGAAAATCAAAATTAAGATTAAATTTGTAATGGGTTTTTTTCTAAGAGCAGAAAAACATTCAAATGGTCATTATAAGAAGTTTCAACAAAAAATTAATTAGAGAGAGAGAGAGAGACCTGTTCTTGAAGGGTTCGGGCAAGAGCGAGGTCAGCATCGACCTGACTGAGGTTAGTGAAAGGAGTTCTTGCAGTTGATGGATTGGATCGTGTTTCTTCATCATCTCCTTGTTGTTGTTCAGTTTGGGAACTCAACTCATTGTTGTTGTTATTGTTAGGGTTCGCTTCTTGTTCTTGCTCTGTTTCTACGTCGTTGGTCGTTTTGGCTTTGTTGTCGTTGTCCATGAAATAATTTGCAGGGGGATTTTTGATTCAACGAAACAAAACCACTGCTCTTCGTGGATCGAATCAAGAATCTTAGGTATATATTTATATTTAGAGAGAGAGAGAGAGAGAGAGAGGCAACAATTGGCAATGGATGATTTAGAGAGAGAGAGTATATAATAAAGGGCTGTTTGCATATATATATATATATATATATATATGGAGAACTTCATAACTGGCCAGCAAATTTATGTGCAAAGAATTATTATTTTTATTGTTTTTGAAAATATATCTTACTTTTGGGACAAGATTGCCCTTTACAATTTTTTTTCTCTCTCTTATTTTCTCACGCCTCCTTCTTCTCTCTTTCTCTCCTTCTTCTCCCTTTCACGTCTTCTCTCTCTCATTTTCTCACGCCTCCTTCTTCTCTCTTTCTCTCCTTCTTCTCTCTTTCACATCTTCTCTCTCTCTCTCATGAGCTCATCATCTTCTTCTTCTTCTTCTTCTCTTTCTCTTTCTCTTTCTCCTTCTCCTTTTTTTATCCAGATTTTTTTTAAAAAATTCAGGTTTTTTTAAAGGAAAATTTTTAGATTTGGGAAATTTTCCATATTTAAAAAAAAAAAATTCAGTTTTTTTTTTGAAATTTTTTCAGATTTAAAAAAACGTTTGGATTTGAGTTTTAGTTGTTGATTTGTGGTTGTATTTAAGTTTGGGTTGTGGTTGTTTTTATGAATGGTGGGAGTTGTGTTTAGGTTTGGGTTTTGTTGAAAAAAAATAAATAGATTTTTCGGATTTGATCTTTTTCAAACAAACTTTTCAGATTTTATTTTGTTTAAACATACCAGGCAATGAATTAAACACACCGGACTAATTAAACACATCAGACAAAATGAATTAAACACATCAGGCAAAAACAATTAAACACACCAGGGTCTAGGGTGTGTAATTGGTTTGCACTAGTGTGTTTAATTGATTTGCATCGGTGTGTTTAATTGATTTGCACCGGGGTGTTTAATTGGTTTGCATTGGTGTGTTTAATTGGTTTTTGTCTGGTGTGTTTAATTGGTGGCCTGGTGTGTTTAATTAGTCCGGTATTTTTAATTCATTTTGTCCGGTGTTTAATTTATTTTGACTGGTGTGTTTAATTAGTCCGGTGTATTTAATGATAATATTGGTGTGTTTAATTGGGTTCTCCGGTGTGTTTAATTGGTTTACACATGGTGTGTTTAATTGGTCACCAGTAACACAATTAAACACACCGGTCTAGAAAATAAAATTAAAATCACAACTACAACCACAACCAATATTCAAACTTACAATACTCAAACCTGAAATTTCTAGAAATTTTTTTGAACAAAACAAAATCTGAATTTTTTTTAAACAATAATACTCAAACTTAACCACAACCGCCCTTAAAATCACAACCACAACTCAAATCCAAACCTTTTTTAAATCTAGAAATTTTTCAACAAAAAAATCTGAATTTTTTTTGTTTAAAAAAACCTGAAATTTTAAAAAAAAAAATCCCTAAAATCAACCACAACCACAACCCAAACATAAAAATCTGAATTTTATTTCAAAAAAAAAAAAAAAAAAAAAACTGAAATTTTTAATAAAAAATATGGAAACACAACCCAAACTTAAATACAACCACAAATCTGAAATTTTTTTTAAGCACAACCACAACTCAAATCCAAACTTTTAAAAAAAAATTTCAACCAAAAAAAAAAAAAAAAAAATTTGAATTTTTTTGAAAAAATCTAGAAATTTTTTCAAATCTGAAAATTTTTGTTTAAAAAAAATCTGGAAAATCAACCACAACCTAAACTTAAAAATCTGAAAAAAAAAATTCAAAAAAAAAAAACTGAATTTTTTAAAAAAAAATCTGGAAAAAACATGTAAGAGAAAGAGAAGAGAGAAGAGAGAAGAGAAAGAGAAGAAGAAGGAGAAGGAGGGACGATTGGACGATCGGACGATCGACGATCGAAAAACCACCAAATCTGAAAATTTTTTATTTAAAAAAATCTGAATTTTTTTTTTTAAATCTGGAAAAAAAAAAGAGAAAGAGAAGAAGGAGAAGAAGAAGAAGGAGGAGAGAGAAACCGACGAGAAAGAAGAAGAAGAAGAGATCGGACGGAGGAGAGAGGAGGAGAGAGGAGGAGAGAAGAAGGAGAGAAAGAAGAAGAAGAATGAGGCGTCAGGCAGAAAAGGAGAGAGAGAAAGAGGAAAAAAAATCTGGTGAAAATGAGAGAGAAAAGGAGAGAGAAGAGGTTTTGTAAAAAAATTAGGGCAATTTTATTTTCACAGCCCATTTGTTGACAAAAACAATAAAAATGATAATTGTTGACAACAACAATAAGTCCCCATAATTTTTGATTAAAAAGCCCTATTTCCTCATATATATATATATATATACAGTCTTTCTATTATCAGTTCGAACTGACAAAAGTTATATTAGTTCTTTGTATGTGGGCCACTGGATTTAAATACTTTGACTGACAAGTGCATACAGCCAAGTCAAAGTATTTAAATCCAGTGGCCCACATGCAAGGAACTGATATAACTTTTGTCAGTTCGAACTGATAATAGAATTTATGTATATATATATATATATATATATATAGTCTTTCTATTATCAGTTCGAATCGACAAAAGATATATCAGTTTCTTGCATATGGACCATTGGATTTAAAAGATGCTTTGACAAATGCATGTAGCCAAGTCAAAGTATATAAATACAATGGCTCACATGCAAGGAACTGATATATCTTTTGTCAGTTCGAACTGATAATAGAAAAACTGTATATATATAAATACAAATTTTCTATTATCAGTTCGTCCTAACAATAAATATATCATGACGAAGAATGTGGACCACTAGATTTACATACTTTGACTCAAAGTGTATGCACTTGTCAAAACTTCTCCATAATTTATGATCCATGTTCTTTGTCCTGATATATTTATTGTCAAGATGAACTGACAATAAAAAGACCGACATATATATATATATATATATATCCTTTCTCAATGTTTAATTTCTAGGAAATAGCCTATTGGTGAAGAAATTGCAAATATGGTCTTTCCTAATGTTTAGTTTCTAGGAAATAGTCTTTGTAAGACAATAATACCCTTTACAATTAAACCCTGTAAAATGTCGAAATTACCCTCTTACAATGTGTAAGGACGAAACTACCTTTCTCTTCTACTCCTTCAATTGACTAAGGAAAATCAAAACATTCAGACTTAAGTTATTCTTCTCCATCGTTCTCCTGTAACAAATCCATCCAATTGGTCACTCATTCTTCCCATTTCAAATCCCATCGTCCTCACCGCCAACCGGAATCCACTACTGTTTAAATCCTATCTTCGTTGGAATCTTGCTCCCGACTGGAATCTTGTCGGCAACAGAAATCTTGATAGTGCCGCCACCTCCTTCAATCGAGCTTACACTATCAAGTTTGAAATCGAGCATATACAGTCAATGTAAGTCCCGAAATGACATTGTGAAGTTTGAAATGCCATCGTCCTCTCGGTCTTTTATTATTGTTTAAGTTTGAAATGTTTTGGATAGAATGAGGGAGTGAGGGTTTTGGATTTGTTGACCATGAATTGGGGTTTGTGTATATAGTAGTGTTGGGTGTAGTTAAGGTGTTTGATGAAATGCTTGTTACACATCAAGCTTTTCTCTATTTTAGACATAACTTCCCTTAAAGTAAATGAATAGTCCTAAGCATTATTTCGTCAACAGCTCAAACTATCACATCAATAACTGGAAATGCAACTAAAGCCATGCAACATACTTCAAAGGTCAAGAGGCAACAATAGATTGAAACTAGGAAATATGTTTCTGAAGAAACAGAATACCCTAATGCACTCACCTAAACTTAAATAATTTGCTAGTGACTATAGGAAACACATTGTTGAAAAAAGAAGATAGCCAAAAGCAAGTGATCATGTGTATAACAACAATTAGTCTGTGAGAACGGCATCACTTACACATCTAATCATGGTGAAAAAAATTTCTTAGACACTTGTCAATTTGTAGTCTTTATGGATAGTTCTATCCTCAAACTCATTCAAGAACTTTTCTCTATTGCACCTTATTTCATCAAACACCTTAACTACACCCAACAATACTACATACACAAACCCCATTTCCAGTTATTGTTGTTTGATACTATAATTGTTATATGGAACCCATGTCTTGAGCCCGGGTAAGAACTTCTTGAGCCCTGTTATAAAATTGTTTGAGCCCTAGAAATAAGATGAACTGAGCTTGGCATAATTGTTTTAAGCCTTGGTATAATACTGTTATTGACTGATTTTTTTTTTCAGGGTCTAAGGATACCATGTCTTGGCTGTTAATGTAGTGCGGTGAGCATTGGAAGGGTAACTGGTTTACTGGTCCTATTTCATTTTCAGTACGTCTAACAAAAAAAGACAACGGAGCCTACGATGAATTGGTGGAAACGATATACTAACGGACAAGGTTTAGTAGAGACAAAGTTGAGTTGAAGCTAACTTTGCATGTGAAAACGGAGGATGATACAATTTCATTGTCTATTATGAGTGACTGATAAGTCTATTTATATGCTTTGTGTATCCCCTATTTTCCTATGTTTTAAGCTCATTTTCCTTGGTATTACTATGTTTTAATGTTTAAATAAGAGTTTGCAGGTCTATTTTGATCTATGAGGAGTCTAAGTGCAATATCAGAGATTTCTCGAGCGCATACAAGACTTTCGGAGGTTAAAGAACATTTCTGCAGTACAAGTCGTTAAAGCGTACCACGTCAGGCCAAATGGCGTACCACGTCCAAACCGTTTAAAAGCATGATGGAGTTTCTGGGAAGTTTCATGGTTTAAGTCGTTAGAGTGAACCGCGTCCGAACCGTGGAAAAGCATGATGGAGTTTCTGAGAACTTTCGTGGTACGAGTCGTCAAAGCATACCACGTCAGGCCAAATGGTGTACCACGAGGCTTTTATAAGGCATTTCGCGGTACATCTCATCAAAGCGTACCGCATTACATATTGTGAAATTAAAGTCAACACTTCCTTTTTACCTTTTTTTACCACCCCCCCCCCCCCCCCCCCCCCCCCCCCCCTCCCCTCCCCCCCCCTTTTTGCCCTTCCTATAAAAACATATTTTTCTTATTTTCTCCATAGCTGCTTCGATCCAGATCTAAGAGTCACCATCCATTTTCGTTCATATTCATTTTCTTCACAAACTCATCCACAAATCCACTACATCCACCACCTTTTCACTATAGATCACCATAAATCCATCATCTCCACTACAAACGCCTTCCCCTTTACACCATACCCACCATCAATCATCACCTTGGAGCGGCAAATGAGGCTTGGAAAAGACCAAGTCATTGGAGCCAAGCAACTACAAAAAGGAAGTTCTTCACTTAAGTTCATTTCTTGTAACTTTATCTCTTGAACTTTTGTATTTGCTATGGTTTGCCTTTATTTATTATCCCAAATGACTTGGATGTGTAATATGAGCTAAACACTTTTATGCTAGAGTTATGATGAAACCAAACCCTTAATCTTTCATAATGATTTGCCTAATTTCTCTAAAAATGCTTGTGTTGTAATATGAATATTTTGTTAGCTTAATGCTTTTGCTTGATTGGCCATCTTGTAATTGATTTATTGGTTGTGTGAATGAACCGAGAGGTGACACGCTAAACGTGCTCGTCACAATATCCACTATATATGTTCAGTAACGTAGAGATACGTAAGGCTAGCGTATAGGGATCGTGTGTGTGTCCCAACGTGCTTAATAAATCCATATATATTCGGTATGTATGGGTGTGATTTCTATTGCTCGAAAGAGATTAGAAGTTAGTTAAGGGGCCCCGAACCTATAACGTATACTTGCGTAATTGGGAGATTAGGCGAGTCGAAAACTTAATTAGAAGGGTGAGGTAGATTCTAAATTCTAGCATTCTTTCATCGTATTATCACTACCGTTCTTGTGTGTGATTATTTTATTATGTTGATTACATTGCTTAGATTTTAGCTTCAGATTAATTTAGTAATAAGTTTGGAAATCATTAATTCGAATTGTTTAAATAGTACGCGTGCCAATGAACGCCAGTAATCATATAATCCCTTAGTCTTTGTGGGACAATTCCCTACTCTATCATTGCACTACATTTCGATCTCGTACTATTGCGAGCGTGATGAATTGTAGCGACCAATTTTTGGCGCCGCTGTCGGGGATTTAACGAATAATTGATATTGGAAATAGTTGGATTTTACTACTTTTAACCTTGTTACTTTCGTATGTTATTATTTTCTTTGTAGGTGTGTTGCTCTTGTATGCATCAATGTACAAAGGGTAACAATCTACAGGTTTTGGACTTCAATCCAGACATTGAAGGAACAGCTAGGAGAAATCGCCGAAATCGTAAGCGAGCTAGAACTATGGCCGATCAAGTTCCAAACCCAGTCCCAATGCCGAATCAAGTACTGATTCAAGATGATGCTAATGTGGAAGCTTAGAGAACTCTACAAGATTACCTTATGCCGAGAGTGGATCAGACTATATCCTCAATCAGAAGGTCCACAATAGCAGTAAATAATTTTGAAATCAAGCCAGCGTTGATTTCAATGATCGCTGCCACGGTTCAATTCAATGGGAATGCAACTGAGGATCCAAATAGGAAGTGTGTGACACCTTTCGGTATAACCACACAAGATTATGATCTACTAGTGATATACAATGCAAATCATATAGAGATTCAATTACAAATAGCTTAAGCAAATACCCATAACCAATTATTCATCACATCTATCCCCTAGATTAGGGGTTTAGTTACACATAGTCACAAACAAATAGAAAGGAAGTAATAGATAAGGAAATCACCCTTGAGCCTCTTTCTTTAGTGCTTGCTCTTTCCTCTTCTTGGATGCTCCTTGTGTAAAAAGTGGTAGAAGAGGATGTGTCTAGATAGGTGGGTATCTAATGGTGAGTGACAAAGGTAATGAGATGTAGAGAATGTGAAGAGAGGAATGGTTGGGTGAAGTAATCAAGATTTGGTGTTGAGGTTTTGGATGGAAAATGTAGTACAAGTTTAGAGAATGGAGGAAGTTGAAAAAGTGAAGTATGGAAGAGAAAACTAGATCTAAATTTCTGTAAATTTGTGCTCAAAATAATGCTTGGATCCCCCTTCAAGTTGGAAGGGACGAATATATATAGTGGCTTTCGGACTTGTACTGATAACTGCTTGAAAAACTGATGTGGCAAGGTGTCACCATGGCGACCTCGTGGCGGCAGGCAGTTACGCATTCTGAGATTCAAGTGTCGCGGTTATTCTTATCTTTTTTGCCATGGTGCAAACAGTGACACTGAGGAATTTGAGTGTTGTTGCCATTTGTTCTTAGAGAGGTCGCCCTTGGTCCCATGGCAACATCGAAGGGCGACGTGACTTCCTTTGGGAAAACTCTCTGTCACCATGGTGACATTCGTGGCGATGCCATACCTGATTGATTTTCTTTGGAAATAATCTTTCTATCGCCATGGCGACACTCATGGCAATGCCATGTATTCTTCTATGTCGCCATTTATTTCAGGGCGACATCTCGTGGCAATAACTATGCTTGCTTTACATCTCCTTGTCGCCATAGCAACAATATCTTCATCAAAAGGGTGACAATGCCCTGTTTTGCCACCTTGTGCTCCTTTTTGCACCAAACTCCTTATCTTCTTCACAAATGCCCTTGAGGCCTAAATAAACCTAAAACACTCGATTTAACGACATTAAATATGGAGAAATTCTTGAGAATCAAGCAAAAAGAGACGGGAATGAGGGCCAAAATCATACCAATTTTGGCTTGATCACACATTCACACACATATTTTAGTATGTTCATGCATTGATCTCATCTTGTCAAACATTGTAGAATTGCATGTTCTAGGATTATCTCTAGGAAATTGCATACTTATGTGATTTTGTGTTTATTTGTTTGTGTTTTGTCGTTTTGAACTTGAATATGATCACATATGACTCCATGTTGAGTTCTGGTCATTTCGGTTACTCACTCATTTGATTTCGAGTTCAAACGAGGAAGTTATGCTATTTTACGTTCTCTTACAATGCATTATCTTCGTCATCGTGTATCGAGTCAATTTCATATCCAATTGGAAAAGTTTCTTAGTCATCCTTGTGTGTCATTGAGTTACAATTTATAATTCGAAAGCGGATTCAAATTCAGAGTTCGGAGGCCAGAGAACGGTCGAAGAACGCGTGAGGTGCGCGGTAGGGAGCGAAGGAGGAGAGAGGAGGCAAAGTGCCACCTTCCCTTATTCCCATGGAGGCGCATGGCCACCACGGGGATCATGGCTGAAGGTGGCATTTTTACCTTCTTGCCCTTCTCCTTCTCCTTCTCCATTTGGTTTTACCTCCCTGTTTAATTCAAATTTCGTGCCAAATACCTCACAACTTTTGTATTTTTGTTTTTGTCATATCTCTCTCATCTCAACTCCGAATTCAGTGATCCAAAAGCCAAAATTGTTGGTCTTGAAGAGGGGAACAAGTTCCAATTATTTTCAAGTTGAAAATATGTCCAGATTTCTCGTGATGATCTGATCTCAGTTCGAGTTTCATCTTTTCTATTGGTAATCATCTTCTTTGCATTTTTCTTATGATCAACTTGATGATTCTTATTACTTGATTGATGAAAAATGTTTAGAATGATTTTCATTCCTATTTTAGACTTGTTTGAATGATTTTCGAGTTATAGCTTCTTGTGATTTTGATTGAATATATTTCAAAGCTAAACTTTATTCACATGAAATTGATTCTAGAAATGTTTTGTATGATAAGCTTGATTGTTGATTTCTAGGTTTAGTTTCATGATCTAATAACTAGGATTTGTGATTGCAATATTGATTATTCTAATCTAGTTCTTATTGATTCACATGCTTGGATTTCTAGATAACTTTGTGATTGAGTGTTGAAAGCATATTCTAGTTATCTAAGTGCATGTTCATAGAGTTTGTGTGATCAACTTTCTCTATTTGATTGTGTTTGCATCATGAAAGTATACAAACGTAGTTAAATTGCTTAAGGCATACCTAGGAGGAGGGGGGGGGGGGGGGGGGGGGGGGGTGGTTAATAGGTTTTTACACCTTTTTACAATCCCTTAAACAAACTCTCGTTTGTCCCTTAAGGTAGCCTTACACACAACAAAATAAACCAAGAAAGACATACATAGACAATATGAGAATATAATCATGTGCACAAGGTCTAAGTATATCACCTAGTTGTGTGAGGTATAAAAGCAAATAAACACAACAACAAATAAAGCTTGTATTTTAATAGATGTTCAACTAGTTACAAGAGTGATCAAATATCACTATACAAAAATTACAATATACAAAAGAATCAAATATACAAAAATGATCTAAAGAATGAATTCACAAATCACACTTTACAAATACTTGCTTCAATATACATCACAAGTGAGTAATATGAAACAAGATAATAACATACACAAATAAAATATAAAAGATAGAGATAGGAAGAATTAACACAAAAGATTTTTTAACGTGGTAAAACCTCCAAGGAGGAAACATACACAGGTTGAAATACAACCATTAGGGTACTATATATATAGGATGATAAAAATAGAGAATCTACAAAATGACCAATCTTTAGGTCACCCAACCTAGTGGAGTCTAAGTCTATCCAACCCTATTGGAAAGTATGAGATCCCTCAATGATGCGAAACCACCATATATTGGACAACACACAAAACCAGCATCGATGGAAGATTAGAAATTCCTCAAGAGTGCATACACCTCCAGTGTACCCCGCTCTTTTGGAGTCTATGTCTAACCATACGCCTAGACCTACCAATATAATAGCCAACTCCCTATCCAAGGCACTCTAGGGAGCCTCCCATGCATGACTATCTAAGTCCTCCCGACTCTAGCCATGACTTCTTGCTTACCTATCCGAGTCATCCCGACTCTAGGCAAGTCTTCTTACTTGGCTATCAGAGTCATCCCGACTCTACTAAGACTTCATGCCTTTTACAAAGACTTCCTAGTGTGATCATGTGAATGCAAATGATGCAAACAATCAAATCAACATAGAACATGTGATCAATACATTATATGGTACAAATAGACCTAAACATGTGATACCACAAGTAATAAAGTCTAGATGCAAAATACAAGAATAAAACCTAAAGCATGTGAAACATCAAACACATAAGCTCAAAGTCTCATTCACACATACAACACTTGAATCAAAATATATTCATGAAGTACAAGTTCAAGATGCAATCAACATACAATAAAATGCTAGAAATATGAGATTTAATCAATCAATATTCTAGCCAAAAATATAGAGCAAGGATTCAAGATATAAATCAATCAAATCCTAGATTGCTCTAAAATACAAACAAATTCAATAATCCTAGATTTCATTAATCAAATGATCAAATCAAATCTCAAGGTCATTTATCACAAAATTGATTCAATCAAGTTACAAACAACCTAAGATGCCATTCTAATCACAATACAACTCACAAACATGTGAAAAACCTATAATCATAGAAACTAGTCCACATTTGTCCATAAATTGACTTTCAATTAGAATGATTATGAAGCTATCTTTCTCAATAGCTTTTACCAAACATAAACATACATATAGAAGAAGAAAACCCAAGCAAATTGAAGGTTAAA
This sequence comes from Acer saccharum, assembly GCA_030490815.1. Lineage (NCBI taxonomy): Eukaryota > Viridiplantae > Streptophyta > Magnoliopsida > Sapindales > Sapindaceae > Acer > Acer saccharum. The sequence goes on from CM059873.1 coordinate 16,844,852, forward strand.
AAGAAAGAAATCCCAAAGATTAGTCCAATACCTTTGATTCAACAGCTGGTTCGAATTTCTATGTGGAACCATCAGAAAACTCGATCAAACAGCCACCAAACCACTTAGAAATGATAGAGGACTCAATTACGAATGTTCTCCAATTCGAATCACTCAAATCGGACTCCGGATGAGGGAGATATGATGTTTGGAAGATGAGAAAATTCAGAGGAGAGGACTGACGGGATTCTTGCAAATTTTCTTCTTGAAAATCAAATGGAGAGAGAGGAGGGAAATAAAAGGAGGAGAGAGAAGAGGCAAAACGGGCCAATCAGGTGAGGCCACGTCACCCCAGGCCGTGGGGGGAGCCTGCGCCTCACGGGGGCAGAGAGCCCCTCTGGCCGTGGGGCCCACGGCCTCCCCCACGGCGTGGGCCAAGTGGCTTCACAGCCACACACCTCTTTCACGTGCTCCCTCGGTTCTTCAGCCGTATCTTGGGCATACGAACTCTGATTTCGAATCCATTTTTAGATTACGAACCGTGACTCTCTTACACACGACAACGACTACACAACTTTGAAAAATGGTTGAGAAATCATCTCGGAAAACGACGATGAAGTCAACTCAATGAATGAGAACTAAAAGTAGCGTAGCTACATCGTTTGGACTCGAAACCTTATGAATGAGTAACCGAAACGACTGGAACTCAATAAGAAATCATAATAGAACATATTCAAGTCCAAATACAAAAATACGGAAACATACAAACACAAAGACACACACATATGCTATTTCCTAGACATAGTCCTAGAACATGCAATAAGCAAAGTTTGTCAAGATAGTATAAATGCATGAGCATATATTATCAATTATATGAATGTGTTATATCAATGATGTTTAACCATGAAGGAACACACAAGGATGCCATGTGTGTGTGTGTGCCTAGCCTTGTAAGAGATATGAGGTCTTATATTACCTTTGATGATCAATGAAGCACATATCTCTTTAATGCCGGCTTCTTGCAAGAATTGTGGTTGAGACATTCTTCGTCTTCTAAAATCTTCAATATATGAACCACTAAACATTACAAGAGAAACACGTTTTGATATGGAATTAATGCCAACACAAACTATAAACCTAACACATCATTTGTATCACTTAGATCATTTACCTTGCAAAAGGTGTGAAGTCTCTTGTTGTTGAGTGATTCTTCAACATAGAGCAAATGAAGATTTGGTAAAAACTATAAGACTCTAAGTAAGTCCGAGCAAGAAGTCTTGGTAAGGAGTGTGAGGCTCTAGGTAAATCCAAGCAAGGAAGTCTTAGTTAATAGCAAGGGGCTCTGAATAACTAAGAAAGGAAGACTTGGCAAGGAGCTAGGCTTCAAGTAAGTCCGAGCAAGGAAATCTTCCTAGAGACTTGAGGATAGTCTTGATTAGGGAGTAGCTTTCTAGAGGCAAGTGATTTGTCTCGGTTAGGAAGTTGTGGCATGGTGTTTCACTAGGCCTCGTAGACTAGGAGTTGATAGCTTGGGGAGTATATCATGTGTTGATTGCCTTGAGTGTATATCTCCTTTTCATCATAGTGAATTGCTTGCCGGTGGTTATGAATTCAACCCGTGGATGTTTCTTCTTCGGAGGTTTACCACGTAAAAACACTTGTGTCAAGTTTTGTTTTACATTTCATTACTTCAATATCGTTTATTAATTGTATCTCTTGTGAATTGTATTCCAAATTATGTTGATTAAAACAATCCATTTGTTAGATACATCAAGTGTGCACATCATTGTTCCGTGAAAAAGAAGTTTGGAAGAATTTGTGCCTATACCTATTCACCCCCCACCCCCCTCCAGGTATATTTACACTATGCTTAAGGGAATTTCATTTGGTATCAGAGCAGGTGTCTAGAAGCAATTAGATAGATCCTTTATTTATAGTGTTTGTGTTTTGTTTGTGATATAGTCATGATTAAGGAAGTGTATTCCTATGTGGTTTCTTTTGTTGAACCTATTGACTTGGATGAGAAAAAGATCAATGATCTTATTCTTGAAAATGAACGCTTATCTAAAGTCAATGTGTGCCTCAATAAGAAGCTGAAGAATCATGGTCTAGGCTCAAAAGAATTCAATGATCTTAAAGACAAGATCCTAAGTCTATAACTGAACTTAAAAGATAGCAATGATAGATTTAGCATCTTGAAGGGAGAGATTGAGCAAAGGGATAGTTCTCTTCATTATGCTAGGAGGCTAGAGAATATGTTTAAAGCCAAACTTAGTGAACACCAAAATCTAGAGAAAAAGTATGAAGAATGGCTTAGTAAATCTCGTGAAGATGTTAGGAAAAACGATGATATCTTAGAGAAATATGCCATTACAAATAGGATGCTTAGTGATAAACTTGATGAGACAAGTAGGATGATCAACACGATGTCATCTAGTTCTGACAAAATAGAAACTCTCATTAAAATTGGAAAGCATCTTAGTGACAAAAGAGGTTTAGGTTATGTTAATGATAGGATAACTCCTTCTACTAACAAATATATTTTTGTCAAATCAAATGGTGAAACAAATGTAGGTACTCTCTCTCAAGGTAAAGCAATGAAAGCTACCAGAAGTGCCTCTACATGAACAAGGAACTCAAATGGAAGATCTCAATAAGATCAAAGTCAAGGAGCACCAACCTCAAATGCAAGAGGTGAAGCATCAAGGTTTGCACTTCAACGAGGTAAAATTATGAGAAGACCAAATGCTTTGGAAGTAACTGCAAATGTAAATGGTAAATTTCTCAAATTCATACCTATTTGTTATCATTGTAATATGGTAGGACATATACGATCTAGGTGCTTTGAATATATTCGGAAATGCAAATTTGATAATGTTTTACATGATATGTCTTTGAATGGTCCGAGGCAATCATCCATGTATGGATTTAGAACTAGACCTAGGAAGACCTTGGAAAAGCTTGTTGATGACTTGCTTGTTAAATCTTATGTTGTGCCTCACTTTACTATGCATAAGAAAATTGATAATGCTTTGTTTGATGTATTTGAAGATGTGACTAATAAGATCAAGGTGCATATTAAAAAGTCAAACATTGAGTCAAAGTATTTTAATGGTGAGAGTGAGAGGTGTATTGTGAAGAGTGTGTGGGTTAGAAAAGACACACCTAAATGTCTAGTTGCACAATATGCTCTTAGAGCCAACTCCTCATACTCTTGGTACCTAGATAGCGGTGTTACTCTAGGAACATGATCGAAAACAAAGAGTTCTTTAAGAATCTTGTCATGAAGGATTGAGGATGGGTCACTTTTGGTGATGGCACCAAAAAACAAGTTCTAGGCAAGGGAACAATATGTATCCCTGGATTGCCTAAACTTCGCAATACTTTGTATGTTGATGGGTTACAAGCTAACTTAATAAGCATCACTCACTTGTGTGAAATCTTTAAAGAAGTTAGCTTTAATAAAGATGTGTGCATAATAATTGATAAAAAGGGTAAGGTTGTCCTAAAAGTCAAAAGGTCTATAGACAATTGCTATTATCTTGAGATAAATCCTCTAACTTGCAACATGACACATGAGTGCAACAAACTTGATTTGTGGCATCAATGATTAGGCCACATGAACTTTAGGGACTTAAAGAATCTTAAAAAACATAGCATTGTTAAAGGTCTACCTAGTCTTGGTAGGAAGCTAGATGGTGTTTGTGAACCTTACCAATTAGGTAAACAAACCAATGTGTCTCACAAAAAGAGCACTTCCATAGCTACCAAGAAGCCTTTGGATCTTGTGCACATTGCCAAAATCTTGTAAAGGAACATAATAATAAAGCTTGGATTAAAAAGTATGATGAGAAAAATGTTCCTAGTTATTCTTCTAAACATGTTTCCAATGATAACTTTTTGAATGTTGTGCATGATAATGATAATCATGTGAAGAATAAATAAACATGTTATTTGACCTTCTCACCTTTCTGCGGTGCTTGTCGTTGTCGTCTACCACCATTCTTACTAGCCATTGAGGCTTTCCGGTTAAGCAGACAAGATATCAAGATATCCTATAATCAATCCTACCCTCCAAAAGAGGTTTCATGATGGATGTAATGACGACTGATACATAAATAAAATGGAACCAAGATCTCTACTATGGTGTTGTGAAGAAGAAACTGCATGCAGTGAATTGGAATATGGTCTGCAGAAGCAAAAACAACAGTGGCCTTGGAATCGGCAAAGTGGTGGCCAAGAACTAAGGAATGTTGGCTAAATGGTTATGGCGTTTTGGTTCAGAAAACAATGCGTTATGGAAACGGGTCATCGCAGCGAGATATGGCCTGGATCCAAATGGTTTGCATTGGAACTGGAAAGGATCACATTCCCTTTCGTATTTTGTTAAGGATGTTGCCAGCCTTTACAAAGCTGACTCTCGGTCAGCCAAGGTGTTTTCGGATGGCTCAAAAGTGGTTATAGGTGATGGTGCTAAAGCTAGCTTTTGGAGGGACATTCAAGTGGATTCTGTAGACTTGAAAACCTCATTTCCCAGGATTTTTGCTTTGGTTTCTAATAAGGAAGGGCTGATTGTTGATTTTGGCCATTGGGAGGGTACCAATTGGGTTTGGAGGATTCCATTGAGGAGGTCTCTATTCAATTGGGAACAGAGGCGGTGGGACTGCTTTTTGTCAAATCTTCAAAGCATTAATATTCGTAGAGGGACTGCATATGCCTTGGCTTGGTCTCTTAACTCTAGTGGTTCTTTTTCTGTTGCCTCGTTTCGTAGGGCGATGGAGGATCAGTCTTCAGATTGTCTTTGGCTAGACAAGTTTAGTCGGCAAGGCATTTGCCCTCTGAAGGTGGAAATTTTTATTTGGCAACTCTTGAAAGGTAGAGTCATGGTGAGACAAGTTATGTAGAAGTTTGGGATCCCTTTGATCATAGGCATGAAGTGTCCTTTGTGCAACAATGAGGTGGAATCGTCTAGCCACCTCTTCCTTCACTGTAGATGGTCTTAGCTTCTTTGGTCGAAATGCATGGGTTGGTGGGGTGTCAAAAGTTGTGTCTTGAAATCTATAACCGACTAGGCTGGTTGCTGGTCTATTTTAAGTCCCTCTTGAAGCAATGCTAGAGCTTGCAATACTTATTTTTTGCTGTGCTATGGACGATTTGGGAAATGAGAAACCTCAAGGTTTTTAAGGATACGGTTGTGGACTTTGGGGTTACGGAGGATACCATTAAAATTCGGGTTGCTTGCCGGTTTAAGCATCACAGCAGGGGTTCGAAGGAGGTTATCACCTCTATCCTTCTTAATATCAGTGAATTATGCAAGGATTCAAAGAAAATCAAGCATCAGAAGTCTGGGGAGTGGATTTCACCAGGTTGTGAAGGCCTAAAATTTAATGTCGATGGTTCCGCGAGAGGCAAACCTGGACTAGCTGGTATTGGAGGCGTTTTGCGAGATTCGGGTGGCAAAGTTCTGTGCCTTTTCTCTTATTTCGTGGGATCTATGGATTCTAATGTGGCGGAATTGACGGCCATCGAAAAAGCTTGTCGTCTTTGTGTTTCGAGATTGTCCTTAGTTAGTCGCTTTATTGATATTATTAGCGATTCTTCGGTGGCTGTTTCCTAGATAAATGATGACGGCTTTGGTTGTTATAATCATGTTAACAAGATTTACGATATTCGTGACATTCTAAGATCTCATGGTGGTATAGCCATTTTGTACTCGTCTAGAGCCACAAACTCTTTTGCGGATAGTTTAGCAAAGATGGGTTCAAGTTTGAATGTGGACTTCACTCGTTGGGCTAATGGTTCTATTTAGTGTTGATTCACTGTTGTGTTTTCTCGGGACTTCGTGTTTTGTGTTTTGCTCTGTTTCCTGCGTTTGTTGTTGTCTAGCAACTGTTTGTTTGTTTGCTGTTTTCTGGCTTCTCTTGTTTTAAATTTCAGATGGCTATTAAAAATATATATATATATGATAATCATGTGAAGAAGAATGTCAAGAAGATTTGGTTGAAAAAGAGTATTTCACATGATCATATTCATAATCTTGATGATATCTTTGTTGTTGGCAATAATGATGTGTTTAACATGAGTAATATCTTTATAAAAAAGATAGTTGATGTTTTATCTTTTAGATATACTATTGCCATGATAAATGATCATGATGGTTTATGTGTTAGTGCACCCAAGACCAAATAGGTCAAGGGTGAGTGCTCTTACCATTAGTGTAAGTTGCACATGTGAGTTAGCTTTAAGATTAGTGTCAAGTTGTTAAGTAACTTAGACATCTAGCTTTGTTTCTCTATAACTTGACATGAACTTAGCTATCTCACATATTTGCTATGATAGTCAAAATTTGTTGATTAACTTTAAAGAAATTGAATTTTGAAATCTATTTGGTGAAAATTTTTGTTAAGACTTTTAGATAAAGTCATTTTAATGTGATTGTTTGAGTTGAAAGTGTTTGGTCTTTATTCTCTTGGGATGACACACCAACAACTTGTTGTCATGAGGACAAACAAGCCAAGAGAGCTCATAAAAATAGCAGAGACCTTTCATTGGTGAAAAAGCTTGCTAAGGTATTTCTCTATTCTAAAAGCTTGCTTTCTATTTCATCTTTTCAACTCTTTGTGTGCATGACACAAAGCACATAGATATTATGCATCATTTTATTAAAGAACTAGTTGAACATTCTATTGTTACTCTAGAGCATATGCCTACAAAGAATCAACTTGTAGACTCGTTCACCAAGCCCTTGGACAAAGAGAGATTTAAATCTCTTAGAATGTCCATTGACATGATTTGTGTTGATTAGTATCTTTGTGTGATTGTTGAGTGGCTTGATGAGCAAAACTTTATTTGAATATCAATATCTTTGAGAGCCTCTCACTTGAGAAGTAATAATTTTAAACAAATAACTTTTATTGTTTCTAGATTATGCACTTAAGCTTTAAAAACTTGTTTTTGAAAAGTGCACTAATGCTTCTCTTATATGTTTTAGTTTTGAGTAATTGAGTTTGAAAATATGTAGATTATGGATGCATCTAGAAGCCTATTGCTTAGTACATGATAGATGACCTATGATATATATCCATTTTGCTTCGGCAACTACATAGAACTCAACGAGCACCTTCATGGAAAGGGCTACACACCTTGGTTGTGCAACCGCCCAATGTAGGAAAAGGCTACACCATTGTGATGAGTGAAAGTCGTCATGAAGCGTATATGTTTTTGTTAGAAAAATCAAAAAAGTATTGAAAAGAATCATTAAAAAAAAAAAAAAAATCTTTGATTCTAAGCCTAAAAGAAAAGAAAAAAAAAAGGCTTAATAAAGTATAGTTGAGAATTGTGAAATGCTCGGATTGTCAAATAGAAATGAGTAAACGAGTCACATGCACACACACGCTCACATGTTGAAATCTATTCTTTTTAAAGCAAAAACCCGGATGAATATCGGTTTGACCTAGATTAAAAATGCTTTAGATGGATAGGTGTTAGTATGGTTTGCATGTTGAAATCATAATTACTCCTTGTATATATGCTAGAAGCATTCACACACTCACATATTTTGCTTATAATGCTTGATTCATTAGTAATGTGAGAATATTTTTGAGAGATTGATGAAAATTTATGATTCTCTCTTGGACTTTGAAAAGTGATGAAAAATTGTTTCTTATTGCTTGAATGTGTGATTGTGTGTTTCCCTTGTGAGCAAGTCTACTTGGTGATCATAATGTGGAGCATATGTTAAGGAAGAGCTTAGTTTATTCAACTTCGCTTTCTATACGATTTGTTTGCTTAATATCTCGTACTTTATCTCATGTGTCCTTTGTTTATTCCTTGACAAAAAGGGGGGAGAAATGTATACCTCACCATGTGTGAAGAAATGTTCCAAATGTGTGAGTAATGTACCTCTTTGTGCATAATTGAGACATTGTCTTAAGGGGGGAATTCTTATCTTAAGGGAGAGAAAAGAATTCTTGCTTGATAATGTTAAGGATCTTAGGGAGAGCTTTAAAGTGAACATTTATTTGAGATAAGACATTTTGTTTGAGATAAGGGAAGTTCTTGTTTGTTTTTGGTAAGAATATCTCACCATTCTTATTTGGAGAAGATCTCTTATTTGGTTTGCTATTTTTCTCATATGTACTTTGATGATCAAATAGGGATTCTTGAAGACTCATGAAGACTTGAAGATTTTTTAGTATAGGGATCTCTTTGTAATGTGAGGATGAGAAAATGCAATCAACTATTAGTTTATTGGAGTGAATATTGTATGGCGAGGATGAGGTTTTGCCATGGAATAGCCAAAGGGGGAGATTGTAAGGTTTTAGATTTGTATAATTGGCTTGATTCCATTGCAAAACTCTCTTTATTTGTAATGGTTAGTTGCTTAGGTGTTTCTTGGTTGAAAGGAGTTTCAAAGGAGAAAAGCAACTTCTCATGCAAATATCGTCTTTAAGAGGAAAAGCGATTACTTGGATGCTAAGGTATCAAGATACTTCTTTCTTTTGCAGGGTGTAAGCGCACACACACAATTCATACATGTGTGCCCCTGCATCGTTGAGCAAACCACACACACAATACATTGCATTCATATGTGTCACTGCATCGTTGTGCTCATTTGGTAATAACACATTCACACACATGTTTTAATATGCTCATGCATTGATCTCATATTGTCAAACATTGTAGAATTGCATGTTTTAGGACAATCTCTAGGAAATTGCATACTTTTGTGATATTGTATTTATTTGTTTGGGTTTTGTTGTTTTGAACTTAAATATGATCACATATGACTACATGTTGAGTTCCGGTCATTTCGGTTACTCACTCATTTGATTTCGAGTTCAAACGAGGAAGTTACGCTACTTTACGTTCTCTTACAATGCATTGTCTTCGTCATCGTGTATCGAGTCAATTTCATATCCAATTGTCAAAATTTCTTAGTCGTCCTCATGTGTCGTTGAGTTACAGTTCGTAATCCGAAAGCAGATTCGAATTCGGAGTTCGGAGGCAGGAGAACAGTCGAAAAACGAGTAAGGTGTGCAGTAGAGAGCGAAGGAAGAGAGATGAGGCACAATGCCACCTTCCCTCATTCCCGTAGAGGCGCATGGCCACCACGAGGATCATGTTTGAAGGTGGCATTTTTACCTTCTTGCCCTTCTCCTTCTCCATTTGGTTTTCCTTCCCTATTTAATTCAAATTTCGTGTCAAATACCTCACAACTTTTGCATTTTTGTTTTTGTCATATCTCTCTCATCTCAACTCCGAATTCAGTGATCCAAAAGCCAAAATTGTTGGTATAGAAGAGAGGACCAAGTCCCAATCATTTTCAAGTTGAAAATATGTTCAGATTTCTCGTGATGATCTGATCTCAGTTCGAGTTTCATCTTTTCTATTGGTAATCATCTTCTTTGCATTTTTCTTATGATCAGCTTGATGATTCTTATTACTTGATTGATGAAAAACGTTTAGAATGATTTTTATTCCTATTTTAGATTTGTTTGAATGATTTTCGAGTTATAGCTTCTTGTGATTTTGATTGAATATATTTCAAAGCTAAACTTGATTCATATGAAATTGGTTCTAGAAATGTTTTGTACGATGAGCTTGATTGTTGATTTCTAGGTTTAGTTTCATGATCTAAGAACTAGGATTTGTGATTGCAATATTGATTATTCTAATCTAGTTCTTATTGATTCACATGCTTGGATTTCTAGATAACTTTGTGATTGAATGTTGAAAGCATATTCTAGTTATCTAAGTGCATGTTCATAGAGTTTGTGTGATCAACTTTCTCTATTTGATTGTGTTTGCATCATTTGCATCACTTAGATCATTTGCCTTGCAAAAGGTGTGAAGTCTCTTGTTGTTGAGTGATTATTCAACATAGAGCAAATGAAGACTTGGTAAAGAGTGTGAGACTCTAAGTAAGTTCGAGTAAGAGGAGTGTGAGGCTCTAAGTAAATCCAAGCAAGAAAGTCTTAGTTAAGAGCAAGGGGCTCGGAATAACTAAGAAGAAAGACTTAGCAAGGAGCTAGGCTTCAAGTAAGTCCGAGCAAGGAAATCTTTCTAGAGACTTGAGGATAGTCTCAGTTAGGGAGTAACTTTCTAGAGGCAAGTGATTTGTCTCGATTAGGAAGTTGTGGCATGGTTTTTCATTAGGCCCAAGGGTAGACTAGGAGTTGATAGCTTGAGGAGTACTATATCATGTGTTGATTGCCTTGAGTGTGTATCTCCTTTTCGTCATAATGAATTGCTTGCCGGTGATTGTGGATTCAACCCGTGGATGTTTCTTCGGAGGTTTACCACATAAAAACACTTGTGTCAAGTTTTGTTTTACATTTCATTACTTCTATATCTTTTATTGATTGTATCTCTTGTGAATTGTATTCCAAATTGTGTTGATTAAAACAATCCATTTGTTAGACACATCAAGTGCACATCATTGTTCCGTGAAAAAGAAGTTTGGAAGAATTTGGACTTATACTTATTCACCCCCCTCCAGGTATATATACACTATAATTGCTTAAGGGAATTTTAGACAACAAATCGGTATATTAATAAGAAATCCAACTGACATAAATCCACTGATTAGAGTACGTGGCATGCATGCATATTATTTGATGAATTAAAGTACGCAATTACCCTTATTCATATATGGCTTACCATCTAAATAGAGGGGCGTTTTCGGTACTTTTAAATTCCCTCTTGGATTATTGAAAAGGCCATTACCCTAGGTAAAAACCCTTAAGCCGTCCTTCGAAATTGCATTGACATTGCATCAATTAATGCCTATACTCTCTCTTCATCCAAAATCTTCCATCTAATAAAAGAGTGACATGTATTCAAGTTTAAATTTACTTTTTCTTTCCTAATGATATAATGACACTGTTAAAATAGTTAAAATAAAAGTTTTACTTTTCTTTTCATCTAGCTTGTATGAGAGAGTTAGTGAGAGAGGTTCCCACTTTTCTTTTACAATAGTTTAACCTACCTAATTGATGAGAGAGAGAGAGAGAGAGAGTTATTGAGAGAGGTTCCCACTTTGTTGGCAATGGAAGCAGCCGGAGTGCAGAGGACTTTGGCTATGGTGATAGGAGATTTATCTATGGAAGGAAAGACTTTAGGGAGAACTTGTTCTCAGTGTTAATTGATAACCTAAATCACAATGTGGATGTGGCTTGCTTATGAAGTGTTTTTAAGGTGTTTGGAAAAGTGAGGGATGTATTCCTGTCCTCCAAGGATAACATAATGAAGAGTTCTTATGCTTTCATATGCTTCAGATTCATGGAGGAGGCTCTCAAGGTGGCTAATATGGTGGCCGAAATGCATGTTTATGGGTGGCCTATTAGCGTGAAATTGGCAGAGTATGGTTGGAACAAAAAGAAGTCTCCTGAAGTTGGGAGGAATGGTTTTAAGATGAAGGGATTGTATCATGACTTTGATAGGCCAAGAGGTGGTGGAAGTGTTGATAGTTTCAAATGATGGATTTCATCATCAACGGTCTTACGTAGAGATAGTGAAAGGTCCTAAAATCGAACCAAATGGGAGTACAGATGCAAGGAAGGTCCATGGGCTTTTTATGTCATGGAAGAAACAAAAGCCTACTATTGAGTGGTTTTCGAGATGCACAATAGATGTTCTGAAGGAATTTTCCTCCGTATCAAGTGTCATTAAAAGATTGATTAACAGGGGTTTCTCCTTATCATCGTCTTATGTAGATGAAAAAAGAATCTTGTGGTGCTTTGAATCGAATGTGGAAAAGAAGGGCTTCATAAAAAACAGGATTTTTTTTTTTTTTTTTGGAGGATTACTTTTCTTCTATGTCCAACATGTTGGACCTAAGGATCCTTAAAGGTAAATTTGCTTGGATCAATGTCTTTGGTGTCCTGATGAGTTGTTAGGAGGAGGCTTTTTGTATGAAGTTAGGGAGAGTTTGGTGAGTTACTTTGGATTGATAAGGAAACCTTATCAAGAAAAATGTTGGATATAGCTAAATTTCTGGCTTTGATCCCTCATGACTGGAAGAGTTCTTTCATCACCAATGCTTCTATTGAGGAACTATCTTTTGAGGTAAAATTGGAAGTGGATCCCAATCCAGTTTCCTTCTCCTGGCTGACTCATTTCTTAGGCCTAAAAAACACCATATCGGAAAAGCCTTCCTTGCTGAAACTCAACAAGAAGAAACACACTTTACTAGATTTAGTGTCCCAAGAAGGAAATGTCAGGGTAGGCGATGTTGATAAAAATCAACTTTGTCATGTCAGAAAGCCTATACACTACCATACTCATCAACCTTCTCTCAAAGAAGGAATTGGAAATATTGATAAGGTTGGCTCGAATGTAAATGGTTTCCTACCTAAGTCTAAAAAATTTCAAAACTTGGTGGTAGGTAGAGATTTGAGTGATGTTGAAAAAGGGAAAAGTCCTAGGGCTCGGAAACAGAAACCAAAGGAACACTCTTTATACTACCAAAATGCCAAGTTGATCATTGAAAAGAAGAGAGGTCAAGTTTCCAAAAAGGTGGTAGTTGTTTCAAACTCATTTTTTTTTAAGCTTTAACAGTATGGGACCATGTCTTTTTTTAGGGAGAGTGCTCTACTAAGAGTAAAGTTTTTTGGCTAGTGAAGCGTGGACCTTTAGAGCTTGGGCTTGGTGAAACTATGATGGGCTCTTCTTCGGACTCTGGAGATGGGGATAGAAGCCCATTGGACAAAGGTTTAAAGATGGGCTATGGCAAAGTTATACATAAGGAGATATCAGGTATCACAGTAGGCCTTACGGTGGATCGAGCCTCCGAAGACTGTATAGGCTAGACTTTTCTGCTAAGGGATCAAAAAAGGGTTGCTGCAATCGATCAAACATTTTTGGCTAGAAGTAAAGATTTGTTGGAGGGAATCAAAATCTTCTGAGAATCTTGAGTTAGGTCAGATTTCTATACACGAGTCAGGTCAGGTTTCTAAACCCAACTTAATCCCCGAAGAGGATGTTGCTTGTGCTGGTATCCTTCCTAAAACTCCTAAGAAAATAAAAGGTGGTAAGACTTGTTTGTCTTCCAAATGTCAAGGCATGAGAACAAGAAACTCAAAACTTTCAAAGCCCAGGCCGGAGCAGGTTATGGATAGGTTTTCAAATTGAATTTTGGAGGAGGAATTTGCAAAAGTTATAGAGAAATGAGTGGATATTGGTGTTAACTTTAATAAACAAGAGGATGACAACAGCTCTAAAGTGGACAGGGAAGATGAGTCTTAGAATGCTATTAAAATGAAGTGGAATCTGGACGAGGAAGTGGCTAAGATCATTGAGACTTGGGTGGCTCTTGGTTTTGACTTTAACGGAAGGGACGACAAAGTGGCAATGATTCTAGCCAGGAGGAAAACTGAAGATGAGGAGAGGTGTAGAGCTGAAGAGAGTTAAACCTTATATAGGGTCTGGTTCGTTAGGAGTCTTTTCTCTTCAATGTTAGTTATATCATGGAATATTAGAGGCTTGGGTAGAGTAGAAGAGGAAAGTTGTGAGGACGATGGTGGAAATCCATATAACTACGATCTTGTTTCTTCAAGAATCCAAGTTGAACCATTTTGATAGTAGAATCATCAGTTCTTTGGGTGGCTTTTGGCTCACTAGAGGTATGGAAGTGGAGGCGGGGGGCACGGCTAGTGGTCTAATTACTCTATGAAACAAAGAATTCACAGTCAAATCTTGCATTCAGAATAACAGGTGCATTATCTTATCAGGTGAATTGGTTAATCAATCGAAAGAAGTTGTGTTTTGTAATGTTTACACTCTGAATGTTGAAAGTGAAAGAGTGGAGCTGTGGGACTTTATTTTGAAGGCTCAATTCCCTATGCCGTGGTGTATAGGTGGGGATTTCAACACTGTGTTGAACACAACTAAAAGGAGAGGTAGCGAATGCAATCTTGGGTCTATGAGGACTTACAATTCTTTCTTGTTGGAAGCCAAGGTGATCGACATCCCTATGCATGGAACTTATTTCACATGGTCCAACAATAGATATGGGAGACCAACAATAGAAGTGAATTGCAAGCACCAAACAAACAACCATAATAATTGACCAACTTGACATGGTCAAATTTGTTTTGAATCATTATTCAATTGGAATTAATAAGCCAAAAGAGTGGAGAAAAATGTTTCATTTATTTATTTTCATTTTATATGGGACTATTGCATGTATAGTTTATTTGTTGTTCTACACTAAATTCAACCATAATGCAAGTAAAATGTAAATTGATTATATGAATTTATAAATGATGCATGTGATGTTAAGTTTTACGAGTGAAAATGAAATAGAATGCATGTTGTTATAGGATATGCAGAAGACAGTAATTATAAGGGTTCTTAGTAACTGAACCAAATATATTTGTTGAGATTAATATTTTTAAGGAATCTAGAGATTCATTGCAATGCATAAAATAAACACATTTGTGTGGAAACCATGGTAACAATAAATGAAGTGCAAACTAAAGATCCTCATGATATACAAAGAGGTAAATGGGTAATGGAAAGGAAAAATCATTTGGTCATGCCATTATCGTGTGTCTGGTAGAATAAACTAGAAATAACATGTGAGGCATATTGTAGTCTCAAGTTAGTTTCCTCATCTACGAGGAAGAAATGAATTTATTATTTACATGAATTTTGAATTCATAAATATGATGAATGTATGTGGGAAAGGGTTGTTTGGCTAATGACCATTCAATCTTAATGTAATTGTTACCAATTATAATAATAAAGTTAATAAGGGTTTCATTTATTTTGTTAAATATTTAAATATTTGGCATGCAAGATTCGAATATGTAAATTTTCCATTCATTGCATAAAATAGTAAACATATGTTTATTGCCAAAATCTAGTATGTATTGCAATCATAAGTGTGGAAAAGACAGATTCCAACTTATAAGGTCCTTAAAGTTTGGGGTTGTTTTGTAAAAGTTGAAGTTCCTTTACCAAAGAGAACTAAACTAGGACTTAAGATAATTGATTGTGTTTCCATAGGATTTGCAAACACAAGTACAACAGACATGTTCCTAAATATTAAAATTGATGTATATGATACACATCATAAATCTATTAAGTAATTGCTCTTCAATATAATTATATACATTGATTAAGTGAATTCGAAAAGAAAATATTATAGATCCTTTGACAAAAGGCCTATAGAGAGCAAATTAAATTTACATCAAGGGGAATGAGTTTAAAGCCACTAATTGAGTCGAACCAGATGAAAACCTAACCTAGCAAAATTGGAGATCCCATGGTCTAGATTCAATAGGCAAACTAGTTTGGTAAGACTTAAATCGTAGAACACGCAATTTAACTCATTCCTATGATGGTTGGTGTGTTGTTTTCAAATGAAACGTACCATGCATGCTACCCTTTGATCCACTTTTTGTGTCGACTCAGATCCCTGCATCACTTTTTGTTGCAACGCCAATTGATTCGCTTCCACTAGCGTCCATTATGGCTATTTCCAACGTCTCTAACTTGCCGGTGAAGCCTTCCTTTGCGGACGTGCTCAAAAAATCATCTCATTCAATCTCATCTTCGATGCACTCTTCTCCCAACATGCCAGCTAAAAAAAGGAGAATTTGTGGCTATTCGCATTAATGAATCAATATAATTGGAACATGTTGCAATGTGCAAATCAATTGTAATTGGTTGAGTTATTTTATCTAAAGGGGATACTCCTTGGAAAATCTACGATTTGAAATTGAAACTACAACAACTTTGGTCGATCTCTTCGCCGTGGTGACTGATATCTTTAGGTAAAGGATATTACAACAATGTTGTTTTCTAACGTTCATGATAAAGAAAAAGTTTGGTCTTTTGGATCGATTATGTTGAAGTAAGGAATTCTAAGATTGCAGTAATGACAACCTGATTTTAATCCTTATAGGCAAAAGGCAACAAATTCACAAGTTTGGGTTCATTTTTATGAACTTGGTTGGGATTATTGGCACCCCCAAATTTTGATTGACATTTCTCAGGGTATAAGAGTGCCATTAAAAATTGATAAGGCAACCCTTGAAGAAGACTCGGGTCATTACACTAGGGTATTTGTAGATGTAGACCTTTCTTCCAACTTGTCGGATTCTCTTATGCTCGAATGAGACGATGCTTGTTTATTTATTTTTGTTCATTATGAGAATTTGCCTTATTTCTATAATTCATGCAACCCTATTGGGCATACACTTGCTAACTATCGTTGGAGCATAACACCTCTAGATAATTCTGATCACAAAAAAGCGGGAACTTTCACGACAATCTCATGGTCGCTCAAAGGTTAGGCAAAAATAACATCCTAAAGCTGATGTAAAGAGCTCTTTTCTTGATCTAAACATTTCCGTTCAAGATTTGGTTGTGGTTCATTCTTCTATGGATTCTGTGCCGGTTGAGAGAACGAGTTCTATTCCTACAACGGATCCGATTAATCAACGGGACTTGAATGGCCAGCGGGTTTCGATTGATAGGTATATTTCTAGATCAATTAGTTCCTCGGTGCAGGTTAGTTCTTATTTTCCTGCGGCTATTGTGGTCACTTCTCCTTTACAGGATCTGATTGATCAGTAGGGTTTGATTGACTAGAGGGTTTTGACTGATGGTTCTAGGTCTCATATTGCTTATAATGTGCCGGTTAAGGGGACGAGTTCTATTCCTAAGATTACTGTCACCACTGTAGTCCTTTCTGCTCAGCGGGTTTTGACTGATATTACCTCTTCTTCTGTTTATGTCATGGTTGTGTCGGAGCCCAAGGTTAGATTGTAGATTCCACTTTCCAAGCCTTGGGCTAAACTTCGCTTTGCTGCCAACTCTTCCACTCCTTGGGTGAGATTGGATACCCCTTTCCCTGTAGCGTAGACTAAGATTCGCCCTAATTTTACGGCTTTCGCGGCCCAAGCAGAATTAAACCTTGTTGCTAATTGCTAAAGACACTCCAAACTAATTAAATTATTAAAAAAAAAAAAAAAAAAAATCTCTCTCCTAAATCATTAGATTAAATATTATATATTAAACTCTCTCTCTCCTAAATATGTTATTACCACATTAAACACTCTCTCCTAACTAATCTCTCTCCATTTTTTAAAAAATAATAATCATATTTATGATCAATCTCTGATTAATAGTTACAGAAAAAAAACTTATGAATATTTTAGTTTTTTACTAACAGTAATAAACGGTCCTGATCCTATCAGGATGCACTGATATAACTTTATCCGGATATTGAATGTGAGCCACTCATTTATAACAGTGATTTGACAAGTGCATACATACCAAGTCAAAGTATGTAAAACGAGTGGCTCACATTCAATATCCTTATATAATTCTATCATGATGCACTGATAGGATAATTTCCGCAGTAATATATATATATATATATATATATATATTAAAAAGTCAAATTTTTTATAAAAAAAAAAAGATATATGAAAGCTTGAATTGTTTCAACTAGATTCGATTAAACTTAGAATTTATAAGACTAATGAAAGAATTAAAGTTCTCTAGTCAATCACATACCTACAAGAGTAACAAAAGACATTTTCATATTTCGATTTTTAAAAATAAATAAATAAATAAATAACTTTTTTATTTTTTTTTTATTTTTAAAAAAAGTATACATTCATATGGTTCCTACAAATCAAGCTTATTAATAAGTTTTTTTTTTTTCTTAATTGTTAGTCTTGCTTGAGAAAGAATGGAGATAGGAAATTAGATATATGTATTGGAGGAGAGAGAGTTTAATATGGTAATTAATAATTTAGGAGAGAGTATTTAATATGTAATAATTAATCTAATGATTTAGGAGAGATAATTTCTTTTTTTAATAATTTAATTCAAAAAAGATAAAAATGATAATCTTGTAACAAAAAAAAGTGTTTTTAGAATTTTTTAAATTTAAATTTTGAGAATGGAGTGTTTTTAGAAAAGAAGTGTAAAAAGAAAAAAATTGGATTGTCAAAAGAAACTCTCATATATATTTAAATTTATAGGTGTTTTTACGAAAGGGGTGTAGATACCATTTTTAAGGAGTGCCTATATCGCCACTCAAAAATGTTTAAGTCGCCACTCAAAAATATTTAAGTGCCTTCAAAAACGGTAATGCTACTTTGCAGTATCGATATTAATTACCAGATTGAAAACTAAACATTGGATTTTAATCTTTAAAAAAAAATCTAAGGATTGAAAAATAAAGAACTAAAGAAAATATTTCATTTTCATAACTACCCATTAACAATACAATATTGTAGCTAAACCCCTTCAAAAATATCGTGTGCAATAACTACCAATAAATTCCTACACCAGGAGGTGTCAAAAGGATCAGATGGATCTGATCCGGTCCAATCTGAATACATTATGGCTCGAAGTTTATTTAATCTGATCCGAACATTAACGAAATCCGATATGCTTTTGAAGGGAAAAAAAAAATTTGACACGAATCCAATCGAAACGTGTTCGTGTCCGGATCATGTCTCTTTAAAATAGCATAAAATATTACAAACTGTAATTTTAACATTGTCACTGTAGTGAAAGAAATCACATCTAAATAATAAATAGTTCAAGAAAGAGCTATAAAGATAACGTCAGAGATACTTCCAAATAAGTGAAATTAAATTGATTTTTTTAGTTGACAAAGGAAGTAATCAATTCCTACCCAAAAATTTCATTATGAAAAGTATATCACCACCACCCTCCAATTACACAAAACAAACAACCTTGATTTGGTTCTCGATCAACGAGTAGGTTTCTTCTTTCCTGGAATTGCAACTCTTTTACCCTTACGGGTCCTAGCATTAGTGCTGGTACGCTGTCCTCTGCACGGCAACCCCACACTGTGCCTAATCCCTCTGTAGCATTGGATGTCCACCAATCTCCCTATGTCATGTTTAATGCATCGCCTCTGAAACACCAAAAGAAGAATTATCACAAAGAAGGTAAGTCTTATACTCTATATACTCTAACAGTTTAAGTAGAAGAGCGCAAGAATGCTAACCAGATCTTCTCCTGTCATGTATCTAGAAACTTCCTCACGAAGTGTGTTGAGTTCGACTCCAGTTAAGTCCTTGGTTAGTTTGTTCCCTATGCTGAGGTCACAGAGGATCTGGTGAGCTCTAGAACGACCAATTCCATAAACATGTTGAAGAGAGATTTCGAGTTTCTTGTCATTTGGAATCTCTGTGTTTCCAACACGAAGGCATTGCACACGTAGACCACGAAACTAAGATAATGACACCAAAAGGCTATGAAGCAATACGAAACCATAATTAACTTAACAAAGTGAATATTTAAGAATAACAAATGTCTCTGACCCCTAGAATTATATATCAGTTTACACACCTAGGAAACTAAAACCACGACTTACTGATCTTACATCAATAACATAATCAGGACCTAAAACTGCATTTAATTAATTGACTGTGAGACCAAGGAAGAAACAAACATTGAAGGCACAGATTCTATCTCAATCCAGCTGAAGTTATGGAATAGAAAACATATTTTTTTACCAACTGTTGGATTTACAAGTTCTTAGAACCTAAAAATACATATATTCAATCATTTGTTTCTATGTGCCTCATAAACTGTTAAGAATTGTTCAATTACCATTTCAGAAACAACTGTCATGCATTTCTCAAAAACAAAAAATATATCTTGATAGAAAAATAAATCAGAATCCGAAGACTGTTTTGGATTAGGATATCAAATTTTGTGAGCAAAAAAAAAGGTCGAAATTTTTTCCAACAACTTCTTGGCAAGCAAATAGTATCTAAACCAACGGCAACTAAGAGGCAAACACATAAAATCTTAATCCACCATTTAGCTGCTGAGAACACACTGTAGAAATTACATAGTTTGGAATCAAATAATTGACAACTGGCACAGTAGTTAAAAAAACTGCTATAATACATCAATCAGTCAGTCTTTCTCACCTACAAACCCTCTGGCAAAAGGGTATATATAAACATTTAGAAAAGAAATGAAAGCACACTGAAAATATTGACAGAGATAGATCATAAAACCTAAAATTTAAAACTTAAACTTAAAACACCATACGACAAGTTACACAACTTACTAGTACCGGTAAGTATTATTGTATTATTGAACTTCTATAAAACATAAATTTGCAAGATAGCATTGTTTGATAAGTAGAAAAGAACTCACCGAAATGGTTTGAAGGAGTCGCTGACTGATATTAGAAAGTGAGCCAGCTGAACTGGAAAAACCAATCATTGCTAAAAATCTTGCAATTCAAAGAAACTCAGTTTAGAAAATGAGTAAATGTAAGAGACAGAAACTCAGTTTAGAAAATGTGTAGGAGACACAGACAAAAGGAGAGAAGGAGAGAGTCATTCTAACAAAGCGAAAGCAATAGGTTCTCTAATCCATGAGAAGAATTTGCTCCAAAGAACAATTTTTTTTTTAAAGATGATCAAAGAGTAACAACTAACAAACAATTATTCTGACTCTTGATTAAATAGAAAAACAAACCCGACTCCTCCAGGATAAAATAAATTTGAGTGATTTTCAGAACTAATGGACTATTCCTAAACAAACTCAAAGAAACAAACTTGAAGAAAAAGGAAATTGCTAAAATATGCCTGAAAACAGAAAAACTGAAAAACGGAGGTCTAGACGGCCTTTTTTGGGAAGACGGCGATGCATTATGGGGACAAATAACATAAACTGAAAGGTAAATCAACGGAAAAAGAGACGCTTCTACTTGAATATAAAAACTGCTCTAGGAGGCAAAAGAAAGGAAAAAAGTGCAGAGCATACCAGCAAGCTCTTGTATTAATGAAATGTTAATTTCTATACTTCTATTTATTGCTGGTTATTAGAACTAATACTTGTAATACCAAATCCAAATTATTTTGGCAAAAGAATTCTGTCATATACACAGAATAATTCCATAACTAGAGAATAGTCAACAAAATCAAGAGAGGCTCCACAAAGAGATCCAACAACCCAAATTAAGAACTAATTTGAATTTCTTAATCATTCATTTTAAGTAATTTAAAAGAAACAAAAAAGAACAAAAATTAGAATAGGTTCTGAAATGCTACATCTACTCCCTAGAACCAAGCATTCATCATAAACATCCATGAACAAGTCACTCTCATCACTAGCAATAACTGTAACTCCACATAAATGCTTTTATCTGAATATAATAGACAATTGGCACCTATTAGTAAAGAAAGCAAATACCATAAAAGCAAGCAACGAAACTACATTCATTCATTTTATGTAAATACTCAGTTAACACTAATATCTGCAGCCCAAAATAGTTAAAATTAGATAAATAACCCATTCTATGATACAGAGCATTCTGTTTTCACTGCCACCAACGTCTCAGAATTAATGTAACAGCAATAAAGAGTTTGTGATTAAGCACAATAGTAGAACATCATCAAAATCTCATTTGACTTGGTTAACAAAAAATCATTTGGATCTAGATTATAAAGCACAGTTTCAACGAAGCAGTGCAACTATGCAATGAAATAGAGCAAAACACACCCTTATAGAGCCATTTTACTGGCAATGTTTCTTGATTACCTCCAAAATACATATTTTTTTGTTTCCGATATATAAAACCTTATATACTAAGCTTCCACTTATTACTAGCTACCCAACATTATTCCACAGCACATATTATAACATAATAAGAGTAAAGAAAAGAATCCCACATGATATTACAATCAAAAAGGAAGATGCTGTTAAAAATGAATCTCACCTTCAACAGCTTGCACACAAAGAAGAAATGGAAGAAAAAAAAAAAAATCCAAATCCCCAGAAATGTTTATAGTCATGCCGATACAGAAAACAAAACATCCATCAAGTTAATATTCACTGATAAACTAAATATAAATATTTTCTACAAACCTAAGCGATGATACAACAAGCAAACAAACAGAACCTAAGACCCAAGAAGAACATGAAATTTGAAGAATCAGAAACAATAACAGCATAACACAGAAATGAAAAATTCAAAAAATCTTCAAATAGTGTGAAAAAAAGAAGAAAAAATGCGCGAATAAACAAAAACCAAAAAAAAAAAAAAAAAAAAAAAAGGTAAATTATATTAGAGAGAAAGAAAGCGAGGTTGGATTGGGAATTTACTTGAAACGAAAACGAGAACCAGCAGAACCAAAACCCTGAAGAGCGAGACACGGAGAGATCCAATGATAAGAGATTAAGAGGGCTTTTTTTATGGGTTAATTGCACTAACTTACCCTTACTTTATTGAATCAAACAAGATTTCAAAAACATACCTTAAATTAACACAAACACCCTTTTCCATCAAGTTAATACATTAACTTTAATGGTTGATCAACCTTAACCTATGAAAAACTAAATATACCCATGTCATATCATCCTAAATATAAAAAAAATTTAATTAAAAATTGAAAAAAAATATATTAAAATAATAATAATATATTGACCGCCAATGCCGGTCTTGACATTTCCAAGGCTATTGGGCAAAATCTAAAAAATGGGCCC